>VZRZ01008316.1:968395-1004401 GCA_013398175.1 Climacteris rufus | reverse complement strand
GCCCCCGGCGGCTGTGGGTGTCCGCAGCCAGGTGCGCCCGGCCGGGGCCGCTCCGCTCCCGCCGCTCCGCCGCTCCTCCGCTCCCGCTCCGCCACCATGACCGTCACACGGCTCGACCAGGGCCAGCGCTACCGCCCGCGGATGGCCTTCCTGAAAAAGGTGAGGGCTGGGCAGCGCCGGGGACAGTCGCACCATTGTGGGCACCGGCCATTGGGGGCCGCGTCCGGGCGGGACGATGCGATGCGGTGCCCAGGGCAGCGCTGGCGGGGTTTCGGGTGATGTGTGTTCACTGCATCCTGCTCGGCCACGGTTCTCCGGGGCACCTCTGGGCGTGTGGGGTCCGAGGGGTGACAGCCCCGTCCCCGGGAGTTTTGAGCCGTGACCTGTTGCAGAGCCCCGTGGATCCCAGCTGTCCCCGGAGGTCAGGCTGGGGGGCAGCGGGTGCTGAAGTGATGGAGGAAATAGAGCTGTAATTTTGTTTATTTTTTGTAGCTGATCCTCAGCTGAATGATTCTCCTGACACGTTTTATCCCTCTTCCGTTATTTTTCCTCAAAGTCCCTCAAAGCCGTGTCCTTTCCCAGGTGAAAACCCATCATCTGTGGTGCCAGGCCACGCAGTGTAGCTCTGGTCCAGTGGGTCCAGTGTGTGTGTTCCCGGTGCTTTCAGCTGATGTCCACTCTCAGGGGATGTATTACAGACAACTGTCTGCTCTCTGCCTCCTTCCACTTTTTCCGAAATGAGCATATTTGTAAGCAGAAGCAGTAGAAGGAGTGGGGTGATGTATGCCCACGCTTTTGGGTGTGATGAGTAATTTTGTAAAGCATTTGGAGGGTTTTTTTCTGTAGCATTCATTCAGAGCATAGCCAGTTGTAGTGTAACTGGTGTCTGCAGACTTTAAAAAGCTGAGTGCTAAGCTAGCTTTTCTCCCACCCACCTCTCCTGCCTGTGGCTTATCCTGTTGAATGGAATTAACTGAATTTCCAGTGACAAGTACAGCCAGCAAGTTGCTGTTCGAACTGTAGTTAGCTCTCCTCAACGCCCACGACCTAAGGAGGATTCCAGGGGTGAAGGGAGGGGAATTTGGGGGTATTCAATGTGAAGGTGTGAGCCTGGCAGTACACACACTGTGCTTACTACACCAGAGGAAGTAAAGAGGGTATTTTCTTTGCTGCTGTGTCTTGCAGGGTAAATTTGGCTGGGGAGCCCTGCCAAGGGAAATACTCTAGGCCAAATTCTGTACTGAGTAATACTCTGTAGAGTTGTGTGCGGGGGTGCAGAGGAGAAGCTGTGTGCTTTGAGAAAACAACCGCCAGCTGCTGTGCTTCAGCTGCTCCGTGGGAGTGCAGCAGCCTCTGCAAAGTGCTCTGAGTTCCTCAGGTGGGAAGATCAGTCAAAACACAGCAAATCCCTGTTACAGAGTGTGCACCGCTCACACTGGGAGCAGCCGGGGGGTTGAGCACTGCCAGTGCTTTGCGAGTCTGAGACCTGTTAGCAGTAGGAAGAGAAGTTCCTGGTGGTCAGTGAAAGCCCTTGGCTCTCATCTCTGCTTTCATTCCTGCTCTGTTTCCTCCAGACCTGCGAGAAGCCGTGTTTGGAGCCTCGGCTGTTCCGTGGCAGCGCGGTCTCTGTGCAGAGAGTCCTCAGAGCTGCCCACAAACACCCAGCACCTTTTCTGGTGGGAGCTGAGGGTGCTCAGCAGGCACCCAGCGAGCACCTTATGGGCTTAGACCCGTGAGGAGCTAAAATCCTAGAAAGAAGCTTTCCTGATTGCCTAAGCCCGTGCTCACGCTCTGCCGCCGGCTGACACACGCTGCGGCCGTGGCTGCTCCAGCTGCAGGGAGGGATTCCTGCCTGTGCTGTTCCCCCTGTGTCTCTGCAGCTGCCATGCACCTCCCTGTGCTGCCTCTCCAGCATGAAGCTCATGGCTCAGACACGGGGAGAGGACAGGGGTTGCATTTGGGGCAGTGGGCAGTGCCCTGCTCTTGCTGTGCTCTGCATGACTTGGGCTGGATGTGGAGCTTGGTCTTTATGGCTGAACCATGGGGGGATCACAGAGCTCCCTCCCAGGCCCTGGAACACCTGCTTGTCCATGAAATGCTCCTGCTAACAGGTTGTTTTATTCTATTTTTTTCCCCTTTCTAAGCCATCTTGGTAGGGAGAATAATGACACTGTTGGGATAGCAAGGAAGCCTCTGAAATGCATTTTGGCTGGATGCTGCCAGAGCTTGAATGAGCCCAAGCTCTCGGTGCCTGTGCCTGCCCCAGCAGCCAGATCTGGCTGTGCTGGGCATCAGCTGGCAGAGCTGGGCTGTGCTCCCCAGGAGCTGCTGGGCTGTGCATTCTCCTTGCTGTGCTACAGGAGCAGCACCGTGACTCACACCTTGTGGGAAGGGCTGATGGATGCCTTCTTCCTCTGCCTCCTCCTCACTCTGGTCCCTGGTGGATTCTCCCAAAGCTGTGCAGCAGCTGGAGAGGGGTAGGCAGCATGGCTGGGGGCTTTTCCAGCCTGGCTTTGCTTTTCCAGGCTTAGACTTTCCAGCACTGGGTGTTCCCAAGGTGTGTGAGTGCCTGAATTGTGTTTTTCCAGCAGACTCCTGCTCTCAGTTTAAGCGAGGCCCTGGATATGGGTGAAGCTGAGCTTAAGGCCCAGCTCAACCTCATCCCATCCTCCCTTTCCCTGTTCCAGGCAGGGAGATGCCAGTGCTGTGCCTTTCTTTGGAAAAAGTCCCCTCTGGACTGTGGGAAGAGCCAGCTACAGCCCTGCCCTCCCCATTCACAGATTTACTTCTTTTGGCCGGGGATCACTTGGTTGGAACAGGCCAGTTCCCCTCTGCTTTAATTAAAAAAAAAGCAGGAAGCTTTAAGTGGTTAACAGTGCATTTTTTTAATTTCTTCTTTTTTTCTGGTCAAAGCAGGGTTGGTAGTGGTAGACCTAGGAAACAATTGAATGAACCTTGAGAGGCCAGAGGGATAAGAACTGTATTGTTACCTTGGAAATCAGAGCAGGTAGGGCTGATCTTTGCAAACAGGCAGTGAGGGGGGCTAGAACTGGACAAATATTCATGATGGAGAAAGCAGCAGATGTTTTCTTATAGCACCAGGAGTGTGCACTCAGCTGGAGCCTGCTGGGAAAATTGATCTATGTCTGAAGCAAAGATGCCTGTCTGGGTTGATGCTGAGAAGGGCTGAACTCCTCACCTTGGCAGTGTTTTGCTGTTGCATTTCAGAGTCTCAGCATCCAGAGTTCATTGCCTCTGTGTTGCCCTGACCCTGGGGAGCTGGTGGGTGCCTGAAGGGTAAAGCTCAGGGAAACAGGAATGGGAAAGGCACCTGGGGTAACTCCATCAAGAAATCCATCAGTGGACATCTGCCCCCACTGCTCCATGCCGTGGGAAGGCATCTGTGCTGGGTCCATCCTCCTCTCCCTGGACACCCCATCAGTCACTGGCCATTGCTTCTCCCTGGGGCTTCCCACGTGCTCCTGAAATGCAGTGATGCCTTTTCTGACTTGGTGTGGGTTGGAGTTCTGCCTCGCACTCAGTGAACCCTGTGCCTTTGTGCAGTCAGAAGGGGGACAGGCAGCTTTCCTGTTGTCTGCTCTGTGGGCTGAGTTCACCTCCGTGCAGAGATTCCAGCTGCTCTGAAGGGAGAGCTCCATGGGGCTGGTGCCTCGGGGTGTCTCTGTGCTTGAGGTGAGCTTGTCCTGCAGCCTGGCTCCTCTGGCAGTACCTCTGTGTGCATCTCCACCCATCAACCAGCATCAGGAAGTGGCTTCTGGCTCTGCAAAATTAAAACCAGACAGCTCTTTCCTGGCTGAAAGCATGACAAAATGTACTAGAGCCCTCAGCAAAGCAAGGAAGTGTTCCTGCTGTGTCTTAACCAGCCCTCCTGGCCTCCCTCTGGCAGGCTGCTGCTGATAGCAACCCCAGAGTGCCCTAATCTGCGCTGTTCCCTTGGGAGAAGAGGAAGAGACAGGCTGAATTTTGATCAGCAAGGTGAATGGTTTGCAGCCAGAGCAGCAGCACCCCCCAAGAGCAGCTCCTTGCTTTTTAATATATTTCTCATCTCTCCAGTGACAGGAGGGAGCATGGCAGAGTAGGAACACGACAAGATTTGCTGCTTGAAGGAAGGGAACACGCTGTGCTGGGGGCTGTGGGGGTGCTGAGCCATTTCCCTGCTCTCAGCTGGTTAAAAACCTGCAGAGAGCCCCCCTGGAGAACAGCAGCCTGTGCTGGAGCAGGATGTGAGCCCCCCTGGAGAACAGCAGCCTGTGCTGGAGCAGGATGTGCTTTGGCACCTGCCTGGAACAAGCCCTGCCTGGTGGGACCTGCTGGGTGGTGACAGCACTGGGCCAGGGGGGTGAGCAGGGCTGGGTTTGCCCCCAGTGCCTCTGCTCTCTGTGCACTTACAGAGTGACTTCCCAAGGTATCTGGCTTTGCTTAGAATCCAAGTTTCCTAAATTGGTGCCCTGCCTGCTGGACCATGCTGCCTCACCTCCTCCCACACAGCTCCAGGGGCATCTCTCCTCACACAGCCCTGACCTTCCTGAGGCTGAAATTGAGGGTTCTGTTAAAAGGTCTAAAAAATGTCTTCACATTCCATCACGTTGGGTCGGTTTTGCTCTTTTGAAATAAGTATTTATACAAATATTTATGCTAAATTTTACAAGGCTTCTCCATTTTAGTATTAATTTGTCACTGCCTTTAAAAATAGTTGAAAATTCAGTTTTACTGACAGTCCCAGAGTGTATCCTGTCACTACAGCTTAAATCCTCACTGAACTTGGCAAGACTTGGGACCAAAGTCACTGTGGTGCCTGTGAAAACAATACCCTTCATTATGCATGAGTGTCATCAAGTCACACTCATTAAATCCTCTACTCCCAGTTAAAAAGCTACAGCCTCACCCAAAATGAATGTGTGGAGAGACCAAATTGGTCCTGTTGGACCAGTTTTGATTTAATATCTTTGGAATCAGAAGACAAAAAGAAGAACATCTTCCCCAAAGCCTTCATGGCACTCAGATAATCAAAAACGAGGAGATGAGGAGTGTGCCCCATCTCCATCCATCTGAGCACAGATCCCAATTGAAAGCAGAAGCTTTGTGCTTTTGGAATGGTGCTAGTAGGAAGTCAAATAAAGAAGAGGAAATACCTTTGAAAATCTCGATCTTAAAAAAAAATAAAGATAATTGGGAACCAGAAATAAAAGAAGCCTGTCCCTGTGTGTGAGACTCATCCTCTGCTAAAAATGAGTCACCAGGAGTCCCAGAGGGGAGATGCTGCTGCATGGGAGGATGTGTGTCTCTGCCCCATCCCTGGAGGGACTGAGCCTTGCTGCCCACAGCTGGCCTGGGACCCTGGGTGGGTGATGCAGCCATGCACAGGAATGGCCAGAGAGGCCTCCTGCACCTCCTGCTGCCCCTCCTGCTGCCAGCTGGGCTCTGGGCTGTGTTTGCAGCCTGCTCTGCCACATGCAAGTCCTGCTCTCTGCTGTCTCACAGGACAGGCCATTCTCATCCCCCCCAGATTTGCACTTCTTGCTCAGCCCAAAGCAAAGCGATGTGCTTCTCCTCTTGCTCTTCCACAGTCCTGCCTGCTGGTTGATTAGCAGCAAACCAGAACCAGAACCTTTGCTGTTTGGTCTCCAGCCAAAATATTGTTTATTTTCATGGTGCATGGTGCAGTGTCTGCAAGTCTGTGCACAGCTGGGGGGTTTGTGCAATAGCAGCACAGATTTTATTCCCTCCCCTTTTTTCTTTCTAATTGCCCCAGCAAACAGCCCCCTGAGCCAGAGAGGAACATTTATGGGTAGTAGAGATTTTACTTATTAATTTTTTCTTAGCTCAGCTCTCATGGAGTGGTTACATCCTGTCCCTTGCCTGGTACCCCTGGCTGTGTGAGCGTTCAGTGGCAGTGCCCCTGTGAGTCAGTGGGAGCTGACAGGGGCTGGAGGTGCCACCTCTGGTGGCCACTGCACCCGTTCCTGTGGCATTGCCCACCCCCTGGAACGCTGCCAGGGCTCCCTCCTGCCCTCTCCTTAATCCCTGCCATCCCTGCCTTGCAGATTGAGACCCTCATGATGGAGATGCAGAACCCTGACACGGGGATCAAGACGCAGACGCAGACGGTGATGGTCGCCAGCATCCCGCACGCTGTGACAGGTAAGAGCTTCCCCCAGGGAAGGGGCTGGGCCAGGTCCAGCAGGGAGAAGCTGTGTGTGCACCCCAGTGCCTGGCTGCATGCTGGAGCCTGTGCTCCCAGTAAATATTTGCTGCATGTCCTTTGGGATGTACCTGCTGCCTTTATCTCGTTCTTGCTCGTGTCTCGTTTCATTCCTGCTCTTTGAATCAGAGACACCAAGTTGGTACCCAGGCACTCCCAGCTGTCTCAGGGGGGTTAACTCAAGTGACCTTGCCTTTTCTTAGCACAGAGGTGAGGAGATGCTGCAGCCTCCAGACCTGTCATACTCCCCGTGAGGCTGGATCACAAATAAAGATAAATATTAAAATCCAATTAAAACAAGCAGCCTGGAGGCAGACTGAAGGATGGTACTTCAGAAATGAGCAATAAACAATTAGTCTCCCTTGTAATGTTTACTGCTAGTAATATTTTTTCTTGAGTAGGCAGGAAAAGAACAAAATATTCAACCCACTTCTCAGCCTGTAAATGACAGCTTTTCCCCCCTCAAGGAGGCTGAAGGAGCAGCAGACAGGAGCTGTGCTGTGTCACCTGCAGTGTTTCAGGCAGCTCTTATCACAGCCTCCTTGTGCCTGCACTCCTTTCACCAGGCACTATCAGTACCTCTGCTTCCCTCTTCTCCAAGCCTCCACAAAAGCTCTTGTGAGGAATCCTCTGCTATAAATATTCACACATACTCTACCCAAGTTTCCTCCTCCTGCTTCAGTCTTTCTTCAGCGCTTTGAAATTCAGAACAGAAACTCCCACTGAAACCAGTGAGTTTGCTTCAGGCAACTCAAGAGACTTTCCCCACTTTGCAAAGCCTGTTAAGCCCAGTGTGTTGTTTACCCCCATTTTTATTTTTAATGAGAATGCAGAGGCACTGAAGTGACTTGCCCATGGGAAGAGCCAGTCAGTGAAAGGGTCAGGAGAGCCTGGACACAGCTGAAGTTTGCTCTCAGCAGCACCACTGCAGTGCAAACCACATCCTGGCTCACACAGCTATTGTGCAGCTGAGCTGGGTGGAGGTTTGGTCTGTACAAAGGAGCTGGCCTTGCCTCCCAGAGCTGTCAGGGAATAGTTAAGGCAGCACTTAGAGGAGATTCCCTGTGCTGAAGATGACGTCTCACAGAGATGAAGTGCAGGGGAACAAGAACTTCTCTTGGTGTCTGCCCAAAGTAAAACACCACTTCCTAAAAGCCCACGGGTAGCTGATGTGTTGGCACTCATCCTCTCTGCATTCTGTCTGCTTTACTCTGGTTCCTTCACTAGAATTGCACAAGGCATAAATTCTAGTCCACCTCACAAGTGGGTTCCACTCCACTGCACCGTGGCCATCACTCTCCAAATTGTCATATTTTTAATGCTGCACAAATGACATGGACACTGATTGGCTTCTGGGTGTTGCTAAAGAGATTGGTTCATGTTTAGTGAGGGTGTGGTGTAGACATTGGAGCAGTGGACACAGATCCAACAGAGGGCCTGGAAGCTAACTAGTTAAATTCAGTAAAAGTCAGTAAAATGGCTCACAAATAAACCTCAATGTTAAATGTGCACCTTTGGGGGAAAGTGCTTACAGAAAGAGCTGTCTAGAAATGAGTGATGAGATAATCCTTTAATTTCATCTATTTCTGGAAGCAGGCAGTAGGATAAGAGCTCTGAGCCCCTATTAGAAAGTTAAGTCATCACTGCAATGTCAAGAAAGGTCAACACCTCAGTCTGCAATCCTAGGGGAGGTTTGGAGGAAAAGGCCAGTAGAGGGAACAAGTGCATTTTTGCCCTCTTTAAATGGAAGGAGGTTCATGAAACCAGAACTTAAAACAAAAACTGCTGGAGGTTTATGCTGCCTGTGGGTACAACTGCTCACAGTCCAGCAAAAGAACTGGGAGAGATAAAACGTGTGTGAATGCAGAAATCTTGTTTCCCTTTGATAAATCCTGTTAGCACTGCAGCTTGGATCTGAGATTCAGACATCCCTTCCATCCCTTAAAGACTCTTAGAGCACCAGTCAGTGGTCTTCTGTAAAACTGAGACAGGACTGTGCTCTGACAATCTGGAGGGTCTTTGCAGTGAATATTTCAAGGTGAGGTGGTGCAAAACTTCACCTTCCCTGGCTGTGGAAGCTGTTGTGTTGCTTAAGGCACTTCACCTTCCCTGGCTGTGAAAAGTGTTGCCCTTTCTAAGCCACTGATGAGGGTTGAGGTGTTGCTCAGGCCATGTGAGCTCTGTGTGCCATCCCGAGGTCACTGCCTGCCCCAGGCTGCCTCTGCCAGGGATTGATGCCTTGGTGGGTGACAGCAGGGCCACTGGAGCCCAGCAGAGCATTTCCTCTGTGCCTCCTCCTTGTGTGGGGCATTTGAAATTCCAGTCACAAAAAGGGCTGTGTGCCCTTGGTGGGATCCAGAGCAGTGAGGGGTGAGGACTGGAGAAGTCTCGGTTTCACCCATAGATTTGGGCACACTCCTGGTTTCAAGCACCTGCTGTTCTCTTTGCTTTGCAGGTAATGACATATTCCAGTGGATTCTCCAGCGCTTGCAGATCGATGCAGAAGGTGGGTGAACATAGAAAAGCTGAGGCTTTCTCAGCTTGGAGTTTAAAAACTTCAAGAGCTCTGGAAGCCTTTTAGTTGAATTTTCTCCTGCATAGGAGCTCAGTTTGAATTCCAGGGAAGTGTTTCTGTGCAATCAAAACATCTGCCTTCTCCATTTTCAGAGGCACTCCACCTGGGAGACCTGTTTGTCAAATATGGATATATCTACCCTCTTCAGGAGCCAAAGAACCTCACCCTTAAGGCAGATGGCAGCCTCTACAGGTTTCAAGTGAGTTGCAGCTTCTCTCAGTTGTTGTGAGGGAGTCCAGCACTAGTTTTTATTAAAATCAGGCAGCTGGGGCAGCCCCCAGGAGCTGTAGTTGTGAGTCCACGCTGTGTAGCCGTGCAGGAGGAAGGGATCCACAGAGAAGACTCAGATTGCAGTTTACAGGGAAACTGTGATAGTTTCTTCAATGAAATTAGTGTGCTTGTTCAACCTAAAAATAGCTGTGCCTTCTTCCAAATGAGTGTTCCCTTCCAGGCCTTAAAGTAGCAAATGGAATTGCTGGTTGGAAATAGAACAGTCTGGGGGTGCTGAATAATGAATATGCAAAAAGCACATTAATGATGGGATGTTATCAAGGTTCATGGCTGGACTGTTTCCACTGCTATGGGAAAAGAGAGCACCCTTGCTGGAAGTTGGAATGAGGAGTTTCTGAGTTCAGGGCCTTTGAGCATTAACTTGGGGCTCCTTTCCCTGCAGACCCCCTATTTCTGGCCGGTGCAGAGCTGGGCTGCTGATGACACAGACTATGGTGAGTGGTGGCACTGCAGTGTCCAGGGCTGGGGCTTTGTCACACAGTCCTGCACCACGCCTGCTCTTCATCTTCTCACGTCTCCACATGCAGTGACCAGCCCTTGCATTTTTTTCGTGCTATTTTGTGAATAATTCTCAGTAGTGGTGAATTGAGGGTGTGACCCTCTTGTGATGGCCTTGATGAGAGAAAGTGCTTAAGCTCTTATGTTCCACTAAGATCTGTCAGGCAGGAACACATCTGAATTACCTTGTTGGGTAGGGAAGACTTCAAACACAAGATTAGATTTCCCTGAGTAGTTAAGTGTGTTCCTGGATCTGAGCCCAAGACTGTCTTCCTGTAGATTTGGATCAAACCCTGCATTCAGAGAGGGTTCTTTCTTTTCAGAATGCACAGTGACTTCCAAATCTCCTGATGGCTCTTTCCATATAAATGTTTTGTTGCCTTTATGATGCTTTTTATTGCAGAGCTGGTCATGAAACTTGGGCTGCTGAGCTTGGTTTGCTCCTGTGGGCTTGTGCAGTTCACAGACTGATTTGTTCATAGCAAGG
Source organism: Climacteris rufus (assembly GCA_013398175.1). NCBI lineage: Eukaryota > Metazoa > Chordata > Aves > Passeriformes > Climacteridae > Climacteris > Climacteris rufus. Next base: position 994,327 of record VZRZ01008316.1, on the reverse strand, counting down.
TTGTCCTCTGTGGCTTTTATCTGCATTATGCTGTAGATATTCTGAGGAAATAAAAAAGCTCATTTTAGATTTATTAAACCTTGAGCAGAACTCTGGCCTGGGTTCAGATAACCTGGAGGTCAAACTCTGAGGAACCTCAACATCTGGAAGATTTGGTCCAGTATCCCTTAACCCATGAAACCCTGGCTGAGTTCCCAAGGGAAGGGTGGCTGCAGGCATCAGTCACACACTGGAAGCACCAAGTCCTGTTTTCTTCAGTGAGCTTTTTGTGAGCTGGGAGCTCCTGCCTGGGAAGATACTGCAGCAGACAAAACCTCCTGTGTTTGTCGTGTGGGTAAATTTTTAATTATTCTTGGACTTGTTTGTCTAAGTATAACTGACTGCTAATTTGCTTCTACCTCCACAGCAATTTATCTAGCAAAGAAGAACATTAAAAGGAAAGGGATTTTGGAAGAATATGAAAAGGTGAGGAGACACTGCACTTGTTCCATTACAAGACCCTAATTTGCTACAATTTTAGCCCTTTGTTGCTAATGAGTGGAGCACAGCAAAAAATCACCTCTTGTACTGCATGAGGTGTTACTCCAGCAGTATCAAAAGCCAACATTTTGCAAGTGAAAAAATGACCAGTACAGAAAAATACTGTGAAGTCAATTATAATTCTAGCAGGGGTAATGGCTCTCCTTGCAGTGGTGTTTTTGAACTGTTGCAATTCTTGTAATTATGTTCAGAACAATCCAGATTTCTTGGCTCAGTTGCCAGCCTGGCCTCGTTGAGCTACAGAGTCGAGAAAACCCCAGCATGGGAGTGCCCTGGTCAGAATTTTCACACTAACTGCCTTTTTATTTTTATTCCAGGAACATTACAACATGCTCAATCAGAAAATAAACTACAAGTGGGATTTTGTTATTATGCAGGCCAAGGAGCAGTATAAGTGAGTTGACTTGCATTCCCCTCTTTGCATCACTGGGGAGGGTGTGAGGAGCAGAGCTTGGCTGTGTTAGTACACAGTTAAATCACACATTAAAAACATCAACTGCAGCTTTAAAATGGCTTGCAGGGGAGGTTTAGACTTTACACTTGATGTGGTTCCATGAAGAAGCTGGGTTCTGATGCTGCAAGCCCTCATTAGAGACAACTTCATTTAGCTCAGTGTGGTCCAGGAGTATTTGTGGATCAGGTCACTGGACTTAGGGCCTGTTGTTGGTCTGGGTCAGGTGTTCCTTGCACATCTCATGGCTGAATGGAGTGGCCTGAATCAAGAAGCAGTAAATGTTCACAGCAGGGACCTCTGGAGAAAACTGTGAATTGCATACTTAGGCACCCAGCTAAAATGACTTCATTTTAGGAGCTGAACCCTTCAGATTCCCAGGAAAATCAGTGAACATGAAATGGGATTAATCCTTTAGAGATCTTTCCTGCTTCTGTGGACTCCTTTTACCTTCTTTTACCTCCTGGCACGGCAGGCACTGCCTCTGCTGCTCAGCAGCCTCTGTGTTCCCTGGGATGGCAGCCAAGTGCTGGGAATACAGCTCATCAGATAACTGTCTCATTAAACACGAGACTGTTGTTCTTGTAAATTGAGGTCAGACTTGGGCTAAGAGATGCCAAATGCAGTTTCAAAGTTAGATACCGAGCCTGTGTCTGAACTGGCAGATTAAACTCGTCTGAGGCTGTGTGATGGTGCTGCTGGGGCAGACTGGTGCAGAGCATCCACCCTGCTAACCACAGCAGGGAGGCCACATGCAAACAGCCTGTTGGGAATGCTCCCTTCCCCATGCTAAGTCCCAAATTGTGCTCAGGACTTTTCTGGGAAAGAATTAGTTGGTCCCAGCCCAAACCATGCTAGTGCCTCTTCTGTTTAATTGTGGAGGTGATTTGGGTTTTAGTGCCTGGGAACACTCCTCGGTACCATTTCCAAATAGTTTTTCTGAGAAATGCACCCAGTTTACTGTGAGACAGGGATGAGATGAGCCCAGAATGTATCTCTGTGTGGCAGTTCTTGGATTCTGCCTGGGGACATTGCAGATGGATAAACATGAAGCAGCAGGACTGAGGGCAAGTAGCAGATTGTCAGCAGAAAGCTACCAAAGGTCTGTCTGTCTAATCAGAAGGGGATGTGTCTGCTCCCAGCTCAGCTCAGGAAGATGATGATTTCTCAAAAGCCAAAGTCATGTGTGGCCATGTGAACGTGATCTGCAGCCCAGAATTAGCTGGGGCAGGATGTGGTCAGGAGGCAGCATCAGAGCACCACGCAGTCAGGCTGGGACCCACGGGCAGGGGAGGCTGGAGGTGTGCCCTATTGCTCATCCCACTGATTTTGGGAAGGCAAAATTCATGGATTTCCCTGTTTCTGGCTTTGCAGGGCAGGGAAGGAGAGGAAGAAGGAGGACAGGTACGCCCTGGACTGCCAGGAGAGAGCCTACTGGCTTGTGAACAGAACTCCTGTGAGTAGAGGGTGACAGTGTGACTTCAGTGACACTGGGACAAACTCCCATATGGAAAGGGGATGGCCATGGGCACAGCCTCTGGGCTGTGTGCCAGGGAAGGGTCAGCCCAGCCCTCAGTCCCACCACCCTCCCTTGGTTACTCTCAGAGGTTCAAGGGAGGGAGGTCTGGCTGCTGCATTCCCAATTTTGGGAGGCAGAGCTTCCTAAGGCACTGCTGGCTGGGAGCTGCTGGCAGTGGGGCCTTGGGGATGTCCTCCTGCATTTGTGTGATCCACAGACTTTAAACCAAACGAGTTCCAAAGGTGTTGATGTTTCTTGTTCACCACAGCCGGGCATGCTGGATGTCCTCGAGTATGGAATAGACCGTGTCACAGATCCCAATGAAGATAAGGTAAACCAGGTGAGGGTTGTTTTCTTTTTCTTGCCCACTGAATTTGTTTGGGAGGACCCAGACAATGTCCCTGGGATTGCCATTTTTTGGGCACTGCAGGCTGAATGTGTCAGCTCAGCTCCAACAGCCAAACAGGTCAGAGGTTGAAGCTCTCTCACCTGGGATGTGAGGCCCTCAGAATAGGCTTTGGCAGCTTCTTCTGGCTTGAAAATACTTTGTCAGCTCTCTTGCCACACCAGTTAGTGTGAGTATTTGGCTACAGGACATGTTTTCTTAGCTGGTGAAACTGAATTAAGGAATCCTCTATCTCCACATGCTCGCTGCTGCCTTTTTGTTAGTGCTGAATGAACTGTGTGGGGTTGTGGGGTGTAAAGGGTCACTGCAAAGATCCAGGTTTAAAATAAAATGACAGAATACCTGCAAAAGGGTGATTAATGTGTGGTAAAAAGTAGAAGAAGTTGGTGTGGTGGATAGGAGACACAGAATGTTGCCCAAAAATGCCCAGAATCAATGAACTGAGACCATGAAGGCTGTAACTGGGTGAACTGGTTCGGAGTCTGCAACAAGACAGATCCAGTCAGTGGATGTGGAGCTGGAGCTGCTCTTCCCTTCCTCCATCAGCCCTTTGAAGTGATCCTGTGTTTGTGCACTTAAAGGTGTTCTTTTGGAGGCAAAGTCAAAGCATCTCTCAGCAATTAAATGCAAATGTTACTGCAATCACACTCATGGCATTCCCACAACTTCCCATTTTTGTAACAGCCTTTCAACATCTCAGCAGCCAGAGGCAGGATAATTGCTTTGGCCAACTGTGTTCTGTTGCTATAGAGACTGAAAAGGAGCAAAGTGTAGGGTTGGGGTGTATTTTATGTTTTCTTGTTGTAAGTAGCAGCTGCTGAAAGGCCTTTTTTTCCCTTTTTTAAGAGTAAAGAAGTGGTGGAAAGGGAGAGGAATAGGAAAAGGAGTAAGCCAACTTCTCACCCACATTTTTACAGCTGACATGGAAGGGATTTTAGGTTTGCAAATGGTCTGAAAAGCTGTATCCATCTGCCAGCTGCCTGGTAGCACAGGGGAAGGGAGATCTCTGCCCAGGTCCAGCCTGGCCATAAGAGGAATGGTTCCCCCCATCAGGAGGGGCTCCAAGGAAAGCCTAAGCCAAAGGACATCAGCTTTGGGGTGACTTCCCTGCCCTTCTCCTTCAAGCTGCTCTCTGAGCTGTGCCTCCTCTCTGGAGGCTGAGCTGAAGAGGAGAGGTTCTTGCTCCTCCTTTTGGTTTTGAAACAGTCATTGAGAATACATGAGAGAGCCAGAAGGCCACATGGAGCCACCTTTGGACTGGCAGCTTTATTTTTATCTTCTGCAGGCTGCCCTCACAAACACCTCTGGCTCAACAGCCTTTGGTGAGCAGAAAGGATGGGCCAAGTCCTGATTTGTGTCTCTGTTCTGCTCAATCCACCTTCACTTTGTTGGCCGTATAGTGGAGTTTTTTATCTTGGCAGTTGAAAAAGGAAAGAAGATAATTAATTTCTGGTTTCTTTGAGGCTGATATTAGCATGAACATCTCTTTCTCTTGCTCAGACCCTTTGGTGGGCTGCTCCCTCCCTCCCTGGTAGAGTCCTCTGGGGATAAACAGGTGCTCAAACTCCTTAGAGGGGAATTTTTATTACTGACCCATCCCTCATGGTTATCATGAGTTAGGGGTTGTGGATGGGCAGCAGGAGTAAGGTAGAAATAGCCATTTATTGAACAGCTAATTAAGGGATGCTTTAGCCTTTTGTTACCCAGTCTCAGGCTCATCATTGAACATCACTGCTTGAGAGTTACCAGAAAACTGCCAGGGCCCACTGAGGCACAGCCTCTGCCTCCTGTAACCAGAATCTTCCTGAAAGGTGCTTTAGCTCCCCCCAAAATCACTGCTCTGGATGCAGGGACTGCTGAATGAAGTGCCCTGGTTTGTTGTAAGCAGCAAATCAGCCACAGATCAACGAGTCATTGCTGGCCTTTAATTTCATAAGGCCCTGTCAGTTTGCCTGATAAAGTTCTGCTGCATCATCACGAGTGTGGAAGCACGGGTCAGGAGCAGATAAACCAGACAGGGGAAAATCAGCCCTTTGAGCAAAACTGGGGTGTGAACTGTGGCACATTTGATTTCCAGCTGCTGGGCTGGATGCAGCAGTGCAGTGGAGATGAGTGTTGAAATGATCTTATGCCAGAGTCAGGCTTTGCCTCTGCAGGCTCTCAGCTGTGTGTAGGGAAGGGCCAGGTCTGCACTGAGCAGGGTGTTGGTGTGTGCAGAGGCAGCTCTGTGTGTGCTGGGGTGCACTGTGTAGGGTGGGAGAGGCAGATTTTCCTTGCACTGGGCTCTGGAGGGAGGCTGAGCTGAGCTGGCCATGCTCAGTGACCAGAACCCTGCACAGCATTCCCAGGATGAGCCTCACAGGGCAGGGAGCACTGCAGCACTGGGGCACAGTGAGGGTGGCAGCTGCAGTGTCCTGGTCCAAAACAAGCTCTGCACAACCCTGTGCTTGTTCTTCACTCCCAGCTCCATCCAGGCATCCACCCAAAGCTGTTTCCAGGTGTTTATGAGCTCTGTAAACAGGGAACAGTGGCCAGACAGGCAAAAACACAACGAGCACCATCTCCTCAGTGTGGTCAGGAAGTGTCACACTGAGCAGAGGAGCTCTGTGCAAGAGGAGCTGGGAATTTGCAGATGTCCCAGCTCTTGTGGGAACTCGTGGCCTCAGCCATGTGGATCAGCTCTGGAGCAGCTCCTGGCTGCCTCCCAGCTGGGCTCTGCAGCCCCTGTGCCCGGGGAGCACCGAGCTGGTGGCAGTGGGGAGTGACAAAGCCAGGCAGGGTGTCCCAGAGCCACGGGTGTCTCGGGGGTGTCAGAGGATGAGGAACAGCTCGTGGCACTCCCCTGAGACACACTGAGGCCTTTCACTAATTGCCATCTTGATTGGAAGCCCGCAGGGCTGGGGAGCTGATCTGCAGTAATTGCGATAAATCACTCGTTAAGGGCATTGCAAAATTAATCTCATTATGAGAAATGACTCTTTTGTTCCAAATATGATTTCCTGCCAAATGAGGCAGAGTGGGTGGGTGGTACAGGGTGCTTTGGCACTGCTGCAGTCAGTAGTGGGGGTGAGGGTGGGTGGGATGGTGGGGACGACTGGCAGTGCTCAGCAGGACATGGGGGGTGCTCAGGGTCACTGGCAGCAGCAGTGGAGCTGGAAACTGGTTCTGGGAGCACTGGGAAAAAGGGAAATTAAATGATGTGCAGCTCTGGGGTGGAATAGCTGAGATTCTTCCCAGTTACTCTTTGGAGAACTGGAAGGGGCTGAGCACAGCCAGCACCTGCAGCCTCCCAGGGTGTTCAGGACCGGGCTCCCCTGGATTTGGCTGCAGTGCAGGGGGTGCCACTGCTCAGAGATGCTCAGCCCCTTTTCTGGGAGAGCCCTGGCAAATCCCCTCCCCACCTGGAGCACCCTGCCAAAGCCCCCCTGGTTTTCCCAGCTGCCCACCACACTGACCTCCACGCTCAGACTGTGGCAGGAGGGCATCCTTGAGGTGGTGCACTTAAAAAAAAGGAAAAAAAAAAATCTCCCCTAGTTTGCAGATTTTTCTTCACCCACATATAATTTTTCTATTGTGATGGCATTTTAATGTATACCTTTCTGGCTCTATATAGCATTTAACTCACTGTGTTCTCTTTCTCTTTCCCACAGCTGTTTGTCTCGTGTGTGTGGTGTGCTGCCAGCCTCAGAGCCCTCTAGAAGATAACACCACTTTCCTGCCACGTGAGCTGCCTTCAAGCCACTGTGCCAGCACCCACTTCTCCTTCCTCACTGCACCAGGCCTGTCTGAGGCCCCACTTCACACAAAAGAGGAAGAAAATAGGGTTTTGTTAAAACCATCTAATGATTCTAATGTGTTAAAATCAATGCCCTAACCACTCTTAAGTTCCATCAAATGGAACCCTTGAGCTGGCACTTGTAAATCTGATGAGGCCTGGTTTATATCTTGGATTCCCCAAGGAGACAGTGAACTCCTGTTGTGCAGGAGGCAGCTGGCCTGGAGCAGAAACACAGGTCTCTAAACAGGACACTTCTGGGACAGTAAACGCAACAAATTTCTCTGTGCAAGCAGGTGATATTTTTCCCTTCCATTTCTGCAGTCTGTCTGAAATGATGACACTGTAGAAACGGGGGAAGAAATGGTGTCTGCATGGAAGGTGGCCTGGAATCAGTGTGCAGCTAAGAGCAGAGAAGGGTGAAAAGCTGTTCCTTGGTTCCTCCCTCATTTATAAGGTGTCCCAGGACCTTTTGAATCAGCAAGGGAGGTTGCAGAGCCTTGTGAGCAATGATCCTGCTGTCCAAGAGCTTTTTTCTTCCTTGATGTGCCAGTCCTTTCCCTCTCACACACATGGGGCCAGCCCTGCTGCTTCAGCTGCTGTTTGCTGTCCAGTTTGTCCCTGCTGAGATGATGTGTGCTGCCCACACAGAGCTGGCCATGGTATTTCCAGCAGGAAAAGCTTGCTCTCCTCTGCATAGCACCACAAGGATCTCTGTCAGTGCCACACTGGCCAGGCTGGGTCTGTGTGAGGGTCAGGGCTGGCTCTGTGCTAGTGCTGTAGGGATTGGCTCATCTGCTGCATGTCTGGCTCCTGCTGCTGAAATGGTGAGTGGGCCTCTCAAAACCAGGTGTCAGCAAAATGTGCATATTTTTCTTTCATATAGAGAAGAGTTTCTCCCTCCTGAGCAGGACTAGTGGTGATGGTTGAAGTGCAGAAGCAGCTCAGTGTCCCCAGTGCGGTGTCCTCACACAGCAGCCCTGGCAGAGGAGAGCACCTTGCCCTTCCCAGAGCAGGGGCAGCTTCTCTGGGCAGGGGGGAGCAGGGCTGCCTGTGGCATTTGGTACCAGATCCCTCACCCCTCCCAAACTGCACTGCACCAAGGCACTCTGCAGACCCCTGCCTGCCACAGGGTTTGTTTGATAAAAGCATTTTGGGATGCAGGTCTTGACTGAAACAGAAGCTGAAGAACTGAAACCCTGGCTGAGCCTTTAAAGGCTTGCTGGGAGCATCCCTGACTTAGCCTGTCTTTCCTTCTCCCTTCTCCAGTTGATTCCACACAAAATAACTGTGCTTCAAAGGAAGCTGTGTGAATAAACACCCTGCAGTTAATTTCTTGCCTTCAATTGCCTGCTCATTTGTGGATGACATGTAACATAGCCTGAGTTATTCAAATCACAACGTAAACACCCTTTGCACAGCAGATACTGCTTCTGAGGCTTTTAATTGTGGTGTTTATATTTTGCAATGTGTTGGTTCCTGTCTCCTTTAGCTAATATTGAATGATCTAATCTGTGTCTCATAAATGAATCTATTTTAGCTCCATTAGAATAACCCCTTAATTGAAGGCATACAGGCAGCCTGTGATGGGAGAAGCAATGCTAAACAGTAAATACAGCTAATGGGACAATTTACCGTGTGTGGATGCTCTTAGCTTTGATGATACCCTGATTAGCTCAGCTGCTGTGTTTGATTTTAATTGTAAGCAGAATTAATTGGAGAGTACTGCACAACGGCAGCCCTGCAACGGTGTTGCTGTGTCTCAAAAAAAAGCAAGTGTAAGCACCCATCCCAATTTAATGATTTTTAAAAAATTTTATTTTGCAGAAAAATACTATGGAAGCTTACAGGAGAGAGGTAGGTGGTGCTTCCCTCACTGCTGGGTGTTCATCCTGTGTGTGTTGCTTACATCAGCGTGGCTCAAAGCCCCCTGTGCAGGGGATGAGCTCTTTGAAAAACAGAGTCCTTGCCTCATGGAGCTTTTATCAATGTAATTTCAGGACATTCCCTCCCACTGCAGGCAGCCAGCAGCTCTCCCAGTGACGGGAAGGCTCAGGCAGGGACAGACACCAGGGCTGAAATCCAACAGATCAGAATTACTGGTGGGGAAATCACAGTGGCGCCAGCGCAGAGACAGCCAAGAATCAATGATAATTACATGCTAAATCATCCAGAGCATTTGTAGGTGCTGAGGATGGTAGCTATTATTCAATTCTTGTATAACATGGGGAGTGCTTTTTAATTACTTGCACATTGCAAAGTGCGCCTCTGATGTTTGCAGTAAGCTCAGTGAAAACAGACATTTTACTGAGACAATTCAGGCATTCTCTGATGCCTTGGACATCCAGTCATGAGGGAAGAAGCAGTCCCTGCTGTAGTTGGCCTCACTACCTGGGGGAGGACCTGTCTGAGGTTCAGATAGGCCTTATCTTCAAACCTCCCTGCTCCTAACCATGGCCACATCTGATCCCCCACAGATCATGTACTATCAGCAGGCCATCCTGAAGACCAGAGTGAAATCTTCTGTCTCTCTTGGAGGGTAAGTCCTGATTGCCTTCTGTCCACACAGTAATTAGTCTTCAGTGCTTATCTGTTAATGAGCTGAAGAAGCTGTCTGCCCTGGCAGCTGGTGACTCAGCCAGGGAATCCATGTGGTGGCCCAGTGCTGCCTGGGCTGTGTTGTCTGGGCCAGGAGGCTGAGAGGGATCAATCCCAGGCAGGATGGAAAGGCTTCCTGGGAGCTTTGCTGCAGAGCAGCACCAGCCTCTGCGTTGAGATTCCTTCTGAAATCAGGAGATGCTCACCCTGCTCAGGGCTGGGCTGTGGTGCCTGCACACAGCTCTGCAGCCTGGAGAGGATCCAGCAGTGTGTCTGTCCTGTTGGGAGGAGCAACCAGCAGGACAGACTGACTGTCCTGTCACTGGTCCCCACCCTGGGCTGGTCTCACCCCCAGAGTGTCCCTGCTCCAGGGTGATGCTCATCATGAGCTGGGGAGTCGCTGGTTATTCTGCATTACAAAGGGAAACAGCCTGTCCACCAACATCCAAGCAATTAATTAGCAATTCCCTTTCCCAGTGGGAATGTTTCCTGACCAGATTCTTGATGAAGCCAATTAAGTGCAAAGCATCCAGCCCTGGCATTAGGCACTGGTGTGGTTGCCAGAGGTGTTTCTACCTGGAACCTCCTGTGCTGACCAGGCACCTTGAGGTGCAGCCCAGGGCACCTGCCTGGTTTACACAGCCACTGCCACCAGAGATTCCTGTCAGATCTGAGACAGACAAGGTGCTCAGGCCAGTTCCCTGGAGAAGGCTGTCTTGGGTGAATGAAAGGGGTGGAAGGCAGAGTCTTCTGAGAGCCACAACTTGCAGGGCACCAGCAGTTCTGTTAATTTTGTCTGTCACTGACTTCCAGGTCACTGAAAACTCTCCTGCCTCAATTTTCCAAACAGAGCTGGAGCTGGGGACACCTGGCTACTTTGCAGGAAGTTGGTGGTGCTTAGCTGTTTGGCAGTTGAGTTTTTCCCTCATTAGTTTTGGTGGGATAATGCCCATCACCTAGAAGAAAAATCCTCAGGAGCTTTGGAACTCTGTGTCAGCTGCAGGATTGGGTCCAAATGAAATTATTATTAATGAGGATATGAACAGCAAGTGGGCAGGCAGTGTGCACACTTCAGAGCATTGCATGGATTTAGGAGGAGCTGCCAAGCACTAATCATCAAAAGGACACTGCAGTGGTACCTGAGTTGACAGGTTTAGATTTGCTTGGTGGGAATCCATGGACTGGAGTGAATGATGCAGGTGCTGGGTGCCTTGGCATCTCCAGGGAGAAGAGAGGATGGAGCAGCTGAGTGCCAGCCCTGTGCTTTGCTCTGTGCAGGAGCTTTGTATAACTGCAGGATCTGTGCCAAGGTGCCTGTTAGCAATGGGCCCTTGGACACTGCACTCCCAGCTTTGAGCACATGAAAGCACTTTGGCCTGGAAGGAATTTAAAACGCAGAAACCAGAGGATTTTTTTCAAGAATGAAAAAGGGAGGCGGGTGCTAAAATTCCAGGACATTAGTGAAATGGGTTGTAATTAGAAGTCTGGCCAAGTTAGAAGGTAGGAAAAGTGTTTGTCTGGTTCCTTCTGGGAGAGAGACAGTTTTGCTTGGTGCCAAGCCCTCAGAGCCACTTGCAGAGGAATGAGCCCTGTGGTAGGGGATGGGGGAAAGGAGAAGCTGGGATGAGCCCTCAGGGCTCCCTCACTCTCCCAGAGCTCCCTGAGTTCTCCCACGGCCCGTGGGAAGGCTGTGGAGGACCCACCTGAGTGAACACAACACTTCTGTTCCTTTCCCTGGCACTTTCCTCCCAGAATGGTGCAGGGTCAAACCAGTTGGGTGGAGGAGACAGAAACTGTTGGGGGCCTTAGTCCCACTGCCTTGAAATGGAGAGGCAAGAGGAGGTGATGGAAGAGAGTCTTGTATCTCCTTGCACTTCAGCTGACAAATTCACTGCTTTGAAAGACAACCAGGAGATTTCTGTTTGGGAATGGAAAAGAGCTAATGAATCATTTTTGTCTAGGAAGGCAGGAGCCACCTTCCAGATCCCCGTGCTGATAGTCCTGCACCTCTGGGATATCTATAGTCTGTGCAATCAGTTATTTGGTTGTAATGGGGCTGGCTGCAATTCTGGCTTCAAATAAATATTTTGATTTTGGATTTGTTGCAGGGTTGTGAAGTACTCTGAGCAGTTCCTCTCCAATGATCCCCTCCTGTCTGGATGTCTCCCCAGCAACCCCTGGATAACAGATGACCCTGAGTTTTGGGATCTCAATGCAAAGCTGTATGTATTTCTATTCTTTTGTCAGCCTGTGGTTTACACTGACCTTTATACTGATGAAAATCAGGAAAGGGAACCACTGATTTTCATGGTGATATCTGATCTCTGGTCATGAGCAGGCAATTGTTCCCTTTCCAACATAGCTTGGCCATGCAAAAAAACGTTTTGGAATAGTCCATGCTGAACTTCCAGCACTGTCTTCTTCAAGTGAAGCCTTCCTTTAAGTTTACAGAAATTCCTGAACTGATGATGGGAGTCTGCACTCAGCCTCTGCTGTGTGGGTCTAATTCTGCCCTTGGATGAGTGAAGTCTGCCTCTACTAGAACAGGAATGGAATGTGACCAGTTACACTGGCACTTGGTTTAGTGTGAACCTAAATTGGGTGCTGATGATGTACCAGTTCAGGGTTCAGCTGCTCCCCTGGCTCTTTGCTCACCCCTCAGGCTGCTTTCTCAGGAGACACTTTGGGTTGGAGGCACACACTGGTGGTCCACCCCTTCTCTGAGGCCTCCCTTGGTTTTCCCTTTGGATAGGATTTGCTAATTACACACTGGCACCTCGGGGCTTGGAGCATACAACAACTTAGTGGTTCTGAGAGCAGCAATCCTGTTATAGACTGATTGTATCCCATTAGACATCCCCAGGGGCTGCCTTCTCTGAATGCCTTTATGAGAGCAAAGCTTTGGGCAGCAACCAGTGCCTCCTCCAGGATGGGACTGAGTCAAACCTCAGGGCAAGGCTGGGCTGTCACTGTGAGGGCAGCATAAATCCCAGTTAAATCCTCACCCCGCTGCGGCCCGAGTTGTTTAATTACAACTTACTTAGTGGCTTGACTTCAGGAGCTCATTACACCACTCTAGAAAACAAGAGAATGCTGAGAAGTCCCTTGGCATTCCAGCCAAGGGCACTTTGGTTTTAATTCACCTTGCTAATTAGATGGGCCCCAGGAAACTGGCAGTGCCCTTTGCTTTCTCCCCGTGCAGGGTGGAGGTGCCCACCAGGATGCGCGTGGAGCGTTGGGCCTTCAACTTCAACGAGCTCATCCGGGACCCCAAGGGCCGCCAGAACTTCCAGCTCTTCCTGAAGAAGGAGTTCAGTGGTGGGTGTGCTGTGTGTCCAGGGTGTGCTGCGTGTCCAGGGTGTGCTGTGTGTCTGTGCTGTGTGTCTGTGCTGTGCTCTGTGTGTCTGTGCTGTGCTGTGTGTCTGTGCTGTGTGTCTGTGCTGTGTGTCCAGGCTGTGCTCTGTGTGTCTGTGCTGTGCTCTGTGTGTCTGTGCTGTGCTCTGTGTGTCTGTGCTGTGTGTCTGTGCTGTGCTCTGTGTGTCTGTGCTGTGCTCTGTGTGTCCCTGGGCCGAGGTGACAGTGGAGGGGCTGCAGGCTGGGCAGGCGGTACCATCTAGTGGCACAGCACACACGGTACAGCCCGGGTTGCTCCTGCTGCAGGGATGGGCAGGGCAGGCTTAGATGGGATTTTAGGAAGGAATTCCTCCCTGTGAGGGTGGGGAGGCCCTGGCATAGGGTGTCCAGAGAAGCTGTGGCTGCCCCATCCCTGGAAGTGTCCAAGTGTCCAAGGCCAGGTTGGAGCACCCTGGGACAGTGGAAGGGTCCCTGCCCATGGTTTAAAGATGAGCTTTAAGGTCCCTTCCAACCCCAACCCAAACCATTCCATGATTCTATGACTGCTCCAGGAGAAGCTGGAATGGGCTGAACTCACAAGCTCTTACAGGTGTCAGTGGGCAGAGAACAGGGGAAAGCTGCTTTCATCCTTCACTCACTGAAGAATTGGAGAGATTCATTGGGGGACAACACATACTGATCCAAACAAGTTCAAGAGTTAATAAAAGGATTGTGTTTTCCTCAATCTCACTGTCTGCTGATTGTGTCCTTCTTATGCAGGAGAGAATCTGGGCTTCTGGGAAGCCTGTGAGGATCTCAAGTATGGAGACCAGTCCAAGGTCAAAGAAAAAGCAGAAGAAATCTACAAGTGAGTGAAAATTTTAGACTCTTAAACTCCTTGCACATGAGTCCCATCACCTTCCACAGATTCTCATTCTTGAAATTATTTATTCCTCAGGTTTTTCCACGTAGGCTGTTATCAAATGTGACTGTCTTATGTCCCCTTGTAGGAAGGGAGGTTTGGGAGATGAAAGCAGAAATGTTGTTTTTAAATATAGTTGCTTTTCCTCTCTGTTCTCTGTTACATTTCAGTTTTAGGATGTAATTTAAGAGTGGTGTGGAACAGCAAAGTCCTTCGGGCTGCTACAAGCAAAGTGGAGAGAGGCTTTTTGCTTCCAGTGGGCTAAAATTTGCTTTATATTGTGTGCTCACAGGGCAAGAGGAAGTGAGTGCATGTCTCTGATGAAGAGGAGATTGATTGCCCAAGATCAGGATGGCAAATTGCAGCGGGGAGCTGGAGGGACTTTTCCTTTCATGCACAGACAGGAATCTGTGAATTCTCCAGCTGCTAATGGCCCTGTTGATTCCTCCTCCTTGCAGGCTTTTCCTGGCTCCAGGAGCAAGGCGCTGGATTAACATCGATGGCAAAACAATGGGCATCACAGTCAAAGGCCTGGAGCACCCTCATCGTTATGTTCTAGATGCTGCCCAGACCCACATTTACATGCTGATGAAAAAGGTTTGTTATTTGTTTCCAAAGCCTAAGGGGGATTCCGGCCCTCTGGCTCTGCCTTTGTGTGCTATCAGCTGTCCCTTTCAAGGCGCCTTTGTTGGAAAATCCCTCAAATTTGCTGAGTTAAGCAAGTGCTGCTTCAGGCATTTGTGTTTGGCCGCTGCTTCTTCCCTCTAAGGCAGCATAACCCCAGGGTGGTGGGGGTCAGGGGGCTGCTGGAAGTCCTGCTTTCTAATTCCAGCTTGGTCACCAGCACATGGCACTGAAAGCAGCAGAACTGAACAGATTTTCACCCGTTGGTGAAAAGTTTGGCTCCAGGAATACAAGCTCCTCACCTTGCAGTGACTCTGAGACCCTGCTGGCCCAGGCTAAGCTTCACTCAGATCTTTTGATCTGGGTCTTACCTGTGAAGCTTTATTGTGAGATGGAAAATCCTGGGAGTTTTACATCAAGCTGAAAGGATATTGGTTTAAATAGCTACATTTGCCTGAAAGATGCAAAGTCCCTTGGGCTGCTGGGGGAGATTATGCAGTTCCCAGCCTTCCTGGCTCCTGAGCAGCTGTATTTGGTGGTGATTTTAATAAGGGTGTTTGCAGCCCATAACTACCAGTTTCTCTTTTTTCTCCTAGTAGGACTCCTATGGCCGCTATTTAAAGTCTCCAATATACAAGGAAATGCTGGCCAAGGCTGTTGTGCCACAAGAGGGTGTCAAAAAAAGGCAAGTGAAACTGGCTCTAATTGTGGGGTTTGTTTTTCTTGTTGTAGCAAGGGTAGAAAAAGCCCAAGTTGCAGCAAAATTACTGTGATTTAGACATTCTCTTAATTAAATAAAATTTTTCACTGAGGAGATGCTTTGCTTTGAGACTGATTTGGGTTATTTATTCATGAGCCCTTTGGAAGTGGCTTGTGTACAATCAGAATGGACTTGATGGTTGCTCAGCTGCCTCCTCTGCTGGGTCTGTTCAGAAGGGCTGTGATTGTTGGATTAATTGTGGCTCCATTCCTGGAAGGGGAGAGCACTGGTGTCCTGGGCATGGGAAAACTCCTGCCCAGGAAACTTTGGCTGTCAGAGCACAGAGAGAGCCAGGGTTTGGGATCATCTGTGGGATCTGCTCAGCTCTGCCTGGGCAAAGCCTCTCGTCCCAGCCTAGGGAAGGTGACAGGCACATGGGAACAAGCAGCATCTTGTGAGTGACAGGTGGATGGCCTTGGAAATGGCTTTTTCCCAATCAAGAGGAAGTTTATACAGCAAATTTAAGGCATTTGAACTGCAGCTACTCCTAAAGCTGAGCATGCAGTGTCACACTGGGTGGTGTTTCTTTCTCTGTTCCTCTTCCACTCCTCAACCTAGCAAGCAAAAAAGAGGAATCATGGACTTTCACACCATTGTTTCATCTAAAGTCAGTGGAAAAAACCCTGCTGCTGACTGGCCTGGGGTTTGGTCAGTTTTTCCCTGAGCCACACATCACAAGGTCACTGGCAGATGCTGGTTGATGCCAGTGACTGTCAGTGCTTGTTCTGGATGCCCCCCAGTCCTCAGCATCCCATTAACCTGGAGAGCTGGTAGCTCACCCAGAGGTGGGCTAACACTTGCTTCCACTGCTGGGGGAGTGGCTTTGCTGCAGCAGGTAGTGGGTGTTTTGTGGGGCATCACAGACACCAGAAACACCCATACTTGTCCCTGCCTTCATCTTACTGAGGGCACCAGAGAAAATTCCACTGATGGGACTTGTTTGGCTTCACACAGAGTGTGAGCTGTGTGCTAACACAACAACAGGAGTCACATGGATGGGTCCTGGAGTCCCTCAGGAGCAGGATTTTTACACTTTCAGCAGTTCTGTACCTCAGGGGTGACACTGAATCACCCAGTCCTGCTTTAAACCCCCTCCTCTGCAATTTGCCCTCCTTTGGCCACCTCTGTGTCCCAGCTTGTCCCCCTGGTCACTTTACTTGCCGGGGGGGAGGATTTGGTGCCCTTCTCCTCACTAACACCCCCTCCTCGCCCTCTCTCTGCCCAGCACGGGTCTGTTCGGCCGCCGCCACCTGCGCTCCAGCCCCAGCCCCATCATCCTCAGGCAGCAGGAGGAAGAGGCCAAAGCCAGAGAAGCCGCCGCCACCGTGGACATCACGCAGGTCATGAGCAAGCTGGACCGCAGGAACCAGCTCCAGAAGGAAGCTCCTCCCAAGTAGGCTCTGAGCCCCGCAGGGAAAAGACAAGGCGAGGCTGGTGTTGAGCTTCGTCTCCCCTTCCTGAAGGTGTCAGTGCTGCTTTAGGTTTCCCAGGCCGGCTCTGGCACCAGCCGGCTCCCCGCACGTTGCCGTGGCTTCTTGGGGAGCAGATGGCGCTTCCAGGCACGGCAGGCAGGGAGTGCTGGTGGAGCCGGGCTGCTGCTGTGCCAGGCTGGGGGTGCAGCACCCCGGCTCCCTCCCCACACACCCCGGAGGGGAGATGCCTTCTGGGTGCCCCGAGATCCCCCTGGCAGGCTGGAGAGCCCAGCTGCCTCTCCCTGCATCCCACTGCTCCACGAGGTGGGGTGGCACAAGGGAGGATAAAGCTCTGCCCCAGCCTCCTTTGGAGCAGAGCTGGATGAGCAGGGCAGGGTGACCCAGCTCAGTGTCCGTGCTGGCCTCCATCCCCTCGGGGGCTGTGCACCCTCCCAAGGGGTGCAGCTGGCACCCCTGAGAGCAGCACACCCCTCACTGAGGGTGCTGCACCTCCAGCCAGCACAGCAGAGCCGCAGGCAGAACAGCTCCTTGTGGGAACAGCAGCATGAGCACTTCTGAAGCTTCAGTTGACCTTCTGAATTTGAATGTCACTCCCACATCCCCTGGCACGCTGGAGGTGATCAGCAGAAGCTCTGCTCTCCCCGTGGCTCCTGTGCCTGAGCTGGGTGTGCAGGTGCAGAGAGCTGCCCCTTGCCAGAGCCTGCATGAGGCCTGGAGAGATTTCATCGAATCCTTCCCACCTCTTGTCTTGTCTTTTTCCTGCTCCTCTATTTTCTGTTGTTAAAGACCCAACAGGAGGTAGCTGCAGTTGTCACTGGCTTGTAGCCCAGAGGCAAGGGAGAACAGGGTAGAGGTGTTAGGAGCTGATTTCAACTTTAAGTAGTATGTTTTTTTTAATTTGCTCTGTCTCTTTTGCTCTGTAGAATGAGGCAAGCTAAAATATTTAATTAGTGCTAAAGAACTCAGGGAGATTCCAGGCTTTGCTGGGAAAGCCCAGCATGTCTGGACCAGGCCAATGATTACCAGAAGTGTGAAGATTCCTGCAAAGCCCAGTAAAGGGAATTGAAGGGGCAGCAAAACTTCCTTATTTGTTAAAATTTCAGAGAAGCAGAGGAACTGGGTGGAAACACCGAGGTGTGGGAAGCTGCTTCTTTCTGGTTCACATTCTTCATCCCTTTTTAATACTGGTAGAATTTTACAGGCAATGGGAGGTCAGAGAATCATAAAATCCCAGAATGGCTTGGACTGGAAGGGCCTTGAAAGTTCATCTCATTCCACCCCCTGCCATGGACAGGGACACCTTCCACTGTCCCAGGGTGCTCAGAGCTCCAGCCAGACAGGCCTTGAACACTTCCAAGGATGGGGCAGCCACAGCTCCTGGAGAAAACTGGGTGGGAGTGGAAGCCCTCAGAGAGCAGGGTGCATGCAAGCCAGTCCCTTGGAGTCCCTTGGAGCCTTGGGGTCCTTGCAGGGCAATTCCTTCTGCACTGGGGCCCGTTGGGATGTCACTGTGTCCCCAGTAGCTCGAACAGTGACTCTGGCCCTCCCCATGTGTCCTGTCAGAGGCAGGATCAGGGCTGGACACTGATCTGGTGCCACTGCAGAACTCCTCCACTTGTGGCTGAGCCAGGGGGATGGTCCTGACCCTCCTTAACCCAAGGGTGATAAACCTTCTGAGGGGAATTGAAACCCAGACTCTCTCAATTGCCCAAGACACTCTCTGATGTCAAGGTCTGTGCTGAGTCTCTGTTCTCACTCCTGGTGGAAGCAAAGGCACATTTTGCAATGCTGTTCAAGGGAGCAGGCTCAGGCTGCTTTGTTTTTTAACTCTGCTTAAAGCCCCAGGGCTTTGTTACATCAGGTGCTGAGCACCATCAGCCTACTTTGACATAAGAGCACTGAAAGATACTCCAGAACCTGGCAGAGTTGTCCCAAAGCTACTTGGCTGTGATGAACTCTACAGTCTCTCCAGAGTTTGTGTAACATGGAGCACTGAGCATGTTGGGATTGCCAGTATGTAGTAACATGTGGAAGATCAAGTCAGGGTATAAATAATAAATAACAAATCTGTGTGTTCCCGTCAGTCCCTCTGATTCTACTTCTATTTTGTCTGCTGCTTTGCTTGTTATGTTCTCTGTATCCATTCCTTTCTCTGATTTTTCATCATCTCTGCTTTGCATCGCTGTTCCCCTGCCATGGGTTAGTGCTGCATGCTTGGGAGTCCCTGTGCTCGTGGAACAAACACCCATCCAACACTCACAGGCAGGAGCTGTCTGTGCCCTGCCACAAGCATGGAGCTGGCACAGCCCAGCCTGCTGCTCCTCGCCCTCTGCTGCTCAGTCCCCAAAGAGGAAGGTTGCCTGGTACAAGCTGAACTTCGCTTTGTGCCAGCCAAGAAATTGTTTGTTTCCATTGGAAATCAGAGCAATGTGTTGTTTCATTTCTTGGCCATCGCTTCCGTGCATTCATCTGTCTATTAAAAATAAATGTAGAGAATGGAAAAAGAACAGAGTTTCTCCTTCTCTGTCGTGTCTCAGTGTGTTCATCCTTCACTGCCTCATCTCTGCATGTGTGTGTACGTGTTCTGTGTGTGCCTGAGCTCTCAGCTCTTCTCCTTGGACACTTGAGCTGCATTTCATTTCTGCTGGGAGTGAGTCCTTGGGAAGTGGGAGGGGACCTGGCATGCAGCATGTCCTGTCCTTGCCCTGTCCAGTCTCTACTTGGGTTTGTCCTGGGGGCTGAGCTGTGCTGGAGCCTCCACAGCCCCAGCCAGGGACACTGGGGGCTTCAGCATGAGATGTGATTGGTACTATGAGTCATCAGGGCTTGGGCTCCATGTCTTTCCTGGCCCTGGCTGGTGCCTTGGATGTGACAGGTTGTGCTGTTCATAACCAGGATCACATTCCTGGGATGACAGCCTCCTCCATGCCTGGAGCTAATCGAGGAATGAGACAAGCTGGTGTCTCCCCCAGCATCCTGGCGGGTGTGGGGCTGGAGCTGTCAGCACCCGCTGAGCCTGTGGCAGCAGTGACCCCGTAGGCAAATTGTGACACCTCCGTGCTCCGGCGGTGGGAGGGCAGGGATGGGGACAGAGCTGCAGGATGGGGACAGAGCTGCAGGATGGGGGACACTGGCACAGACTTGGCTGGGGTGGCTGTAGCTGCCTCCCAGCTGAGCCCTTCTCTCCTGGCAGCACCCAGGCCCTTCTGCAAAGGAAGAGAGGGCCCCTCTCCTGACAAAGCCTGGGGAGATCAGCCCTGGGTGTCACCCCAGACCTGACCGAGCCTCTCTTTTCCTCCCCACAGCCGGGCCACCGAGCCTCCTGCACCCCTCACCCGGCTGCCCACGCTGGCCCCAGCGCCCCGGCACCGCCACCATCTGTGCCCCAGGCCCTGTCTCCCGTGTCCCCCGGCCCCACGGCACAGCCCCAGTGCACCGCCTGCCCCCCGCCCCTCAGCCCGGCCCTGGGCAGCACCGCGGGCACCGAGCGCGGCCTGCGGGCGTCCGGCCCCGGCCCCTTCCCGTCCAGCGGCCGGAGGTCCCGCGTGGCTGCCCGGTCCTGGGGCCGGTTCCTCAGGAGGGGCTGCTGGACATCGCCTACCTTGGCCACACTGTCGCCCCGGTGCCCGGCCCTGCCCCACGGGAAGGTGCAGCCCCTGGGCGGGCGGGAGCGGCGGCTGCGCCCGGACACCGGGACGGTCAGCAGGTGAGCACTGCACGGACACCTGGACACCCAGCCTGGAGAGGGCTCGGCTCTGGGACTGGTTTGGAATTAGCCAGAGGGGGAGGACCCTGACCTGTCTGACAGCCGCCTTCCCTACACTTGCCCCCAAACCCCAGGCTATAAAAGTGTCTCTTCCCTGTCTCCACTCCTGCTGTCTGCACTGGATGTGTTTTCCAATGGGAATGGGGCAGGAACCCACGTTGGCCGTGCCTCTGCTATTCTCACATCTCCTGTTCATGGTGCATAACCCCAGGTTTTACTTTAATCCCTGAATTTGGAAAACCTCTCATATATTTGTTCTTGAGCGCTGGTTCAGGTCTGGTTTAGTGATTTCAAGTCAGAGGAGACCCAGAAGAGACAAGGGAAGAGAAATCTTGAGGGAGAGTTGAGAAGTGTTTATCGTTCCGGGGCAGGATGTGTGAGATGGGGAATTTTTGCCTGGAGAGGCTGTCCCTGCCACAGCCAAACCCTGGCCATGTCCCTCGCTAAGAGCAGCATGTCCCTGATCTCGTTTAACCCACCTCTGCTGCTGACCGGGTGGATGAGTCCACATTAGAAATTCCAAAGCTCAAACCTGAGGGCTCCTGCTCCACCTGGCTCAGTGCTGCGGAGTTGTGTCACACAGCAATGCAGCTTCAAAGGGGTGGCAGCTCACATTCCCTCCGCTTTCCCTCTCCGTGGGCTTGTGCCCAGGAGTTTTGCTTTGGGATTTGAGGCTTGAACAGTGGAAATCTCAAAGCCAAGCTCGTTCCCCGCCTCAGAGCACATCAAAAAGCGCCGTGTGTGTGATGAGTTTCTCTCTCCCAACCCAGCTTCTTCCAAGTCAAAACGGCGGCGCCATCGCAGAGCCGGGCCTGCCCCGCGGGCTCCGGGGAGGGAGAGCACAGGCACCACCCAGCTCGGAAGGACTCTGCAAAGGAGCTGATCTGCCCCTGGGAGACCCCCAGGGAGGAGGGCAGAGCGGGGTAACCCCGACACGGACGCTCCTCCCAGGCCTGAGCCCGCGGTGTTTGCCGTGGGTGGCTCAGCACATGGACCAGGCTGTTGGAGAAGGGTGTGAGAGCATCCTCCAGCACCAGGGACAATCACACCTCCACAGCTACGGGTAACAGCCTCTGGTGCGCCCATCTGCAATCCAAGAGCTCCAAGCGTTTCTGGACTGGTTTTCTTTCCTATCTTTGGGGTGTTCAGTCCTGCTCATGACAAACTCCTCGATAAATGAGCCTGGTTTCATGCCTTAGAGCAGATGGAGGATGTGTGTGTGTGATGTCCTAGGAAACGGTGTCTTATCGGAGTTTCTTGCTTGGCCATGAGGTGTCAGCACACTGTACACAGCACAGCTGGAGCAGGGCTTGCAGGGGCTTTTCAGTGCCAAAACTGGGGCATGCTTCTGTCCCCAGCCTGGGCCCACCTATTATTAATAACAATTTTTTAATTTTAAAGCGAGTTGATAAAGAGGCAGCTGGTTGCTGGGTGACATGGAGTGCCCCCTCATGAGAAGGTGTGTGCTGAGTGGCATAGCATCATTCCTTCATCCAAACCAAAAGTAATCTCAGAGGGACCAAGCAGTGCAGAGCCCTCCTGCCTTAGTTCCAGCTTCCTAGTGCATGGCTTTGAAACCATGGTTTGACCTGGAAACACCTGGGGAGATCTAAGCCAGATCCCTGGCTGGTTGGTGTTTTGGGCCTCTCCAAACTGGGATTGATGTGTTGCCACAGCCTGTGTTGATACTGAAAGTGTTGGACCATTGCCTTCCTTATGTCGTGTTGGTGTTTGAAGGTGGTTGTTTTATTCACTGGTGTGACTGCTGTGGGTCCCTGTTCTGTACCTTGGCCATGACCTGTGACTTCTGATGTTGCTATTTTGAACTTTCTGATTATAAATGGAGTTTTGCCTGTGTGGCTGATGTGGTTCCACATGCTCGCTCCTGCTGTGGGGTTTAAATCTCTCCCTCACACACCCAGTGCTCCCAGTTTTCCCCAGCCCTGGGGTCACACTTCCCATCACAGGGCAATTTGGGAAAATCAAGAGGCTGTTTCTGTCTCCAGAGAGTCTTTCCCAGGGGACCCAAAGGCTGAGCAGGAGGCTGCTGCCCCTCACTGCCTGTGATGCTCCTCTTGTACAAGCACATGTTGGCTCTTGCTGGCTTCGCTCTGTCAGAGGGACCTGGTCCTGCTCTGCAGTCACTGGCAGTGACACTTATTATTGGTGACAAATGTGGTGTCTTTTGCAAATTTTTTGGTGAATATTTTTACTCAGCCAGTCCGGGTGGAACGGTGGTGATGTATAATCCGGGAAACACAATGGAAAGACATTGTGATGTGTCAGAGAAAATAATATAATAATTAATAATATATACATCTGAGAAGAGCCATCCTACTTGTAAATATTTCTCTTGTTGGTTTGGGGCTCCTTTTGAGCACCTCCTTGCCTTTGAATACTCCTCATGCTCATCTTCTACAGCAGAGGAAAGACTTCAGGATGCAAAACTGCTGCTCTGTCAGGGCTGGGACATCCAGACAGGCACACACCCATCCCTGAGGCCAGCACTGGGAGTTACCAACATTTATCCCTTCAGGGCACTGCTTTTTTCCCCAATACCTTTCCCCTTGAGGACTCCTGCAGTTTTTTCCCCTGGGGGGGACAGGACCCTGTTGTGCATCTCACGCCCAAGCCTGGCCCTCCTCCCTTTTCCCGCGGCTCCCGCAGGTGCCTGCTGACAGCAGGATGGGAACGACAGCTCCAGAGGCCCTGGATCCCTCCTGCCACGGCTCTGTGCTCGCACGGTGACATCTGAGGCTCTGTCCCCGCTGGAGGGCTGGCGTGCCGGAGTCGGGAGCGCTTTCAGCTCTGGCACTTCAAACCCCTCGCTGTGCAGGAGCCCACTTAGCGCTGCCAGCAGTCACCTGGAGGAATTAGCTCACTGCAGCAACTTAGACATGCGAGGTATTCCGGTAATGTGAGGGATGTGTAAGGTTAATGACTGGAAAAAGTGATCGCTCCCTGTGGGCAGTTTCTCAGAAAACTCCCTGCTGCTTGGCTGGCAGAAGAAAGGAGACTCTGGCGGCAGCAGCGGCGAGGGAGCCCCTTGTCCTTCCACAGGATCCACTCCCACCTCCCACGGCTGCACAGACCTTCCCACTCCAGCTCATTGTTGCAGGACGAGCTCCCACGCTCCAGGTCTGGGCTGCAGGATGTGCTGCAGTGGTCCAGCTTTGGGTATCCACAGGATGAACTTGGAGTGGTTCTCCAAGTGCTCCTCTCGCAGGTGTGGAGGTCCCAGAGCCCGCTGTGGGATGGGCTCCTCCAGGTTCCTTCACCCAGGCTGACCCACGGCTGCTGGGATTTGTTGTGTGGACCAGCCCAGAACACCAGAGCAGCCTCTGGGGTTCCCCTGCACCTCCATGAAGGCTCTTCCCAGGCTGCCTCAGCCACCAACCTCAAGGGGACACTGTTGGGATAGGATGGGAGCGAGTCCCAGACTGGTGAACCTCATCCTTCTCTGGAGAGATGGGGCTGGAGTTTTGGGGGTCACAGCCATGCTGTGGCTGCGAGGAGGGCTGTGTGTGGGAGCATGGCCAGCTCGGAGAACATGGTTAAAATCTCCAGACTAAAGATCTGTTTTCCAGGCATCTCTCATATCTCCCTTCAATCCTGACATTTCCCTCTCCTCTCCAGCTGGGCCAAAGTGCTGAAAACACCGAGGGGCTGTTTCTGCTTTGGGGTCTTGGACTGCGCATTGCTCAAGTCTCATTAATTTAAAAATGGAACAAAGAATGCTCAGCATCCAGCAGGATCAGGCCTCGGGAGCAGGAAGTACCAGCTGGCTCTGGAGAGGGCTGGTTCCCATGGGATTCCCAGTGTGGTTTTGGCAGGCGGCGTGGTTGGGATAGTTCCGCGAGCAGGCTCTTCCTGCCTGGAATGCCAGCCCTGGAAGAACAGCTGACTCAGAGCGTGACAGCTCCTCACAGCATCCCCTTCTGAAAGGAGCTGTCAGGAGAGTTCCTGACACCGCTGCCTCTACATTTTGTGAGGGTGGCTTGAAAGCCGAGCTGTAAACCGAGCCCACGTCATGGTGCTCTTGGAAACGTCTCCCCGTGGGTGGAATTCACCTCTGAGCGAGGCTGCATCGCCTTACAGCCCACCCCACTCCCAGAATAGGATGTCAGCACAACCAAAGTGCTTCGTGCTGCATTCACCCCAACGCCTGAATATCTGAGTTATGATAAATATAATGAAAGAGTCACCATGACTTGGCTTTCTGGGGTGCAGGAGCTCCGGAGGTGCAGGGACAAACCCAGTCACGGGGTAGTTTTCCCCTCGCCACGAGGGATATGTTTTATGCATTTTGCAAGACACCTGGCCCAGAAGCAGAGGTGAGCACCTCACAGGATCCCTTTCAGGTAGAGGTTCCCAGATCTGTTCTGCACCACAGTAAAAAGGAAAAGATAAGCTCTTGCAAGTCAGTTTATTTTTTAAAATTCATGTTGCCATAGCAGCTCAGCACACTGTCTCAAGTCCTCCTTCTTGCAAAACTTTGATCACCATGAAAACAGAATTATGTTGTTCTCCAACACATTCTACATATAAATATATTGAAGTTCCCATGGTTCATGCTTCAACACCTCTGCAAAGACCTCTTTTATTTCTTGCTCACAAAGAATTTTTCTGGCCAGAGGTCAGTGCTTTAAATCTTGGTTTAAAGGCATCTCCTCAGCACCTCCGTGGTCCTGCTGCTCGTGTTCCCTGCCAAGGTTCTGGTTCCAGTGGTTTCTAACACACTCTGGTACACCACAGCACTGAGCCCAGCCACCAGCTCTGTCCCCAAGATTGCAGGCATACCCTCCTCCCTTGGCTCTGCTCCAGCCTCCTCCCTGAAGTATCCAAAGAGCACAAATCCCACTGAAATGTCTACTCATTTGTAGTTATTCAACATCAGCACTGAGCTCTACTATCCTCACTCACCTCCAGTCCCATCGTGCTGGATTCCTCCTGTCCCCAGGGAAGGAGTTGGTCACCCCTCTTGGGATGGGATGAATCAGCTTGGGGAATGGTTTATTTTTGGCTTTAGGGGCTAAGTCAAGACTGGACAAGAGTTCTGCATTACACAGGGTTTGGTGACAGCTCTGGGTGGGACCACCTGACATCAGTGGCTTTAATGGGAGTTACTGCACCCAACTTTTGTGTGCAGGCACCTGCTGCAGCTCCAGCTGCTGTGCTCTGGCTCTCTGCAAGCTCTGCTTCCAGCCTCAGGAGTCCTGGAATCATGGAATGGTTTGGGTTAGAAGAACCTTAAAGCTTACCCAGTGCCACTCCCTGCCATGGGCAGGGACACCTTTCACTGTCCCAGGCTGCTCCAAGCCCCGTCCAACCTGGCCTTGGGCACTTCCAGGGATCCAGGGGCAGCCACAGCTTCTCTGGGCACCCTGTGCCAGGGCCTCCCCACCTCACAGGGAAGAATTTTCTTCTGATATCCCATCTAACCCTGCCCTCTGTCAGTGTGAAGCCGTTCCCCCTTGTCCTGTTGCTACATGCTCTTGTAAATAATCTCTCTCTGTCTTTCTTGTCAGGTGTCCCATTTTTCCAGTGGCACTCATAATAGCAATACTGAAAAAGACCAAGGGAAAAAAAAAAGGAAATTAGGCTAAATATAGACTAAATTGGAATAACAGCCTACACAGTCATTTGATTAAACAGCACATTACCCAGAGCCCCCCTTTTGCTGTTGTTGTTCATGTGAATCCACCTCCTCACCCAGAGAAGACCCTCCCAAACCAGGACTGGGAAAGGTCAGTGGAATTTTTATTAATACTCACAGCCAGACTTCTTCCAGTCAGCTTCCCCCCC
>VZRZ01008316.1:862490-964635 GCA_013398175.1 Climacteris rufus | reverse complement strand
AGAAGAACAAAGTCATTCAAATCAGGAAGCTGAGGAACTCCATGTATACTTTCCACTGGGACCTCAATCCCTACTGGTTTGGCATGATTTGATTGAAGTGTAATTTAATCCTTCATCATTTGTCATAATGTCATTTATATATAAAAACAACACTGCATCCAAACTTCAGATCAGCACCGAGGAGCTCTCCAGGAGGGATGGAAACGGGGCTGAGGAGCAGGCTCTGCTGATGGAGAGGGGGGTGAGGAGCTGGCAGGCAGTGTCCCCCTCTCTGGGCAGGCACGAGGATGGAGCATGTCACAGCTAAGTCAGGTCACATCATGTTAGTGGAGAAAGGTCTGCATTCACAGCGAAATGAAGGGTGGTTGTGAGCACATCTGGTTGAAAGAGTTCAGGCTGTGTGGGTGAAACACCTGGGCAGAGGTGAACAACCTGGGTTTCAGTGTGGGCCAGACACTGGGCTGTGTTTGCAGTGCACTGGGCAGTGTAGGGATGGTGTCACTGGTGCCTGTCACCAGCTGGAGCGAGGGAGGGCTGGAGCCCGCACACCTCAAACCTCACCTCTGTGGTAGAAGAGGAGAAAAAGGAAGGGCATTTTGTGGTGGGAAATTTCTTCCCAGCTCTGCTCCGCCACCATGGGCAGCTCTTCCCAGCTCCAGCCCTCAGTGTTTCCCTCTGTGCAATGGGGACTCATTGATGGGTGGGGAGCTGGTGGAGGGGCAGGTACATCCCTGTGTCACTGCTCTTCTTCTTCCCTGCAGCTCTCTCAGAATAAAAGCAGTTTCTGAAGCTTTGGTGCAAAATGGTACAAACCAAAAAGCAGCCCAGGGGTAGCTGAGAGGTGTCAGGAAAGCTCTGCCCTGGAAAGCCCCAGGGTTTTGTTTCCATCTCTGCACTGCTCGGGCAGGGTGTGCTCCCCACGCTGCCATCGAGCACAGTCAGAGGCACCGACCTGGCTCTGCACCTGAGCACGGTGCCTTCTCTTCCCCTCTCAAGCTGTTGCCTCACTGCTCCTTCCCTGAGTGTTTTTGGCATGTCCTGGAATGCCCCACGGCACATCCTGGAGAGCCACTGCAGCTCAGGAAGATCTGCAAATGCCATGTGAGATTTGAATGGAGGATCTTTTGGGGAGAGATGTTGAACATCTTTACTTCCCCTTCCTATCTGAACACCCTAAAAGGAAGTTTGAGCAAGGGGAAGAGATAAGCCTTATCCCTCAGAAAGAAAACATTCCTGGAGCCAGAGGATTCAGAGGAACACATTCCAGGGTGTATAACCAGACACCGCCTGCCTTCCCTCAGCCTGAGCTGTGAAGGGATCCCAGCAGCCAGAGCCTGGGTATTCCAGCAGCCAGAGCCTGGGTGTCCCAGCAGCCAGAGTCTGGATATTCCAGCAGCCAGAGCCTGAGTATTCCAGCAGCCACAGCCTGGGTATCCCAGCAGCCAGAGCCTGGGTGTCCCAGCAGCCAGAGCCTGAGTATTCCAGCAGCCAGAGCCCGGGTATCCCAGCAGCCAGAGCCTGGGTGTCCCAGCAGCCAGAGCCCGGGTATCCCAGCAGCCAGAGCCTGGGTGTCCCAGCAGCCAGAACCTGGGTGTCCCAGCAGCCAGAGCCTGGGTATTCCAGCAGCCAGAGCCTGGGTATTCCAGCAGTCAGAGCCTGGGTATCCCAGTAGCCAGAGCCTGAGTATTCCAGCAGCCAGAGCCCGGGTATCCCAGCAGCCAGAGTCTGGGTATTCCAGCAGCCAGAGTCTGGGTATTCCAGCAGCCAGAGCCTGGGTGTTCCAGCAGCCAGAGCCTGGGTGTCCCAGCAGCCAGAACCTGGGTGTCCCAGCAGCCAGAGCCTGGGTATTCCAGCAGCCAGAGCCTGGGTATTCCAGCAGTCAGAGCCTGGGTATCCCAGTAGCCAGAGCCTGAGTATTCCAGCAGCCAGAGCCCGGGTATCCCAGCAGCCAGAGTCTGGGTATTCCAGCAGCCAGAGCCTGGGTATTCCAGCAGTCAGAGCCTGGGTATCCCAGCAGCCAGAGCCTGGGTGTCCCAGCAGCCAGAGCCTGGCTCCCTGCTGGGGTTGGGATGAGAGCCAGAGGTCAGAGGCTGATGGGGGACAGCACTCAGCATCCTCGGAGCCCTCCCTCTCCTGCCTCCCTCCCCACAGCACCAGGCTGCTGGGTCACTTGCTGGTCTTACCTGCTGTAAAACCCCCACCAGAAACACAGCAGAGAGGGTGGGGTGAGGGTGAGACCCCCACCCACCCCCACCAGGCTCCATTTGGGGTCAGGGCTCTGCCCCATCCCTCCCCTCTCCCAGCAGAGCAGCATGTCTATTCAGAGCACTTGTCAAAAATTAAAGCAGAACCTTCTTTCAAATGTTCCATCTGTACTTGGCTGCCAGAAAAGTGATTCTTCTTCCAAAAAAAAATTTGCATTTAAAATTCCAAATATGCACTTTTGCTCAGACGAAAGAATGTGTGTTCCCGCTTTCAAGTCGGGCTCTCTGTGACCTCTAGGTTTTAATAATTTCAGCAAAGTGTCATTTGACAATTCAAATACAGGCCGTAAGCACAGGAAAGTAAATGTCCTTTAAGATAAGCACATATTATATTGAGAGTTGATGATGAGAAGATTTCACCTACAGCTAGAAACTTCAGAGTAATGTGTATGACACTTCTGCATATTAAAACCCACTTTGGTGAAATATTGGTATTTCCAGATTACAGCTTTGCCAGAGCTAAAGCATTTCCACTGTTTAATTCATAAGAAGGTGTGATGGCCTTGTGTATAGAGGGTTCACTGTTTGGCTTTTACTTTCCAATTAAAAATAAATCAGTGCTCAAATCCTGCTGGCTGCTGATCTGGGGGTGTGAAGGGCCACAGCTGGGATGGGCCAAATCTGTGCTGCCAACCCACTCCCTTTCCACAGGGCTGGGGGAAACCACTCCTGGCCCAGGGCTGATCCCCCCCAGCTCCCAACCCTCTGGATGTGCTCACTGGGGTTCCCCCTCATGCTCTGGTTTCCCCAGAACCCCTGGGATTTACTGGGCTGTCCCCAAACCCTCGCACAGAGCGGGCTCTTATCGCCTGACACCCAACCCCAGCCCCCCGTGAGGGAACAGATCAGCGTGTCACCATAATTAATAGGCCTCCCTGTGGTCCCTGGTAATCCATCCCAGGGCTGCACAGCACTGGCTCTGTTTTGCTTAGGTACGTGGAAGCCTCAGAACTGCCCCAAACAGAGCCTTTTTCATGAAAACTGCTTCATTCAACACCTTCTAAGGGCTGCGGGCGCAGGGAGGGGGCAAGTTTACACAGATGCTTGTGTCTCAGGGCTTGCTAGCAGGTGTCTCCTAACTTTACACAGACCACCCTCACACTAAAGGGACTCTTTTGCTCTGAGCCTGTTTGAGCTGCGTGGCTTTGGTCTCCAGGTTGCTGTTCTGCGGGGGATTTATGGCTTTGCTCAGTGACAATGCTCCCGTGAGCACAGGGACGGGTGCTCCGGGCTGGGGGCTGCCCTGGCCTCTTGGAACAGCTGGGGTGCCCTGACCATGCAATTCCTCAGGCTTTCCAGGGAAAGGAAAACAACAACAGCACCCGTGCGGGGCTGTGGGCTCTTTCATTTGTTTGTTTGTTTATTTAAAATGGGCTGGGGAAGAGGGGAGGGAGAGTTAATGATAGGTTCAGGCAGTTTCCTCTGAATTTGGCCATTTTCTGTCGCTGAGGTCATATGACAGCTGAGATGACACAATCAGAAATGTTTTAAGGCATTCTTTCAGCCTGGAGAGGGAAGGAGGGAAAATCTTAGGGTTTGCTGTCTGTAGTTCAGGGAAGAGGCACCCGAAGAGCTCTCCTGTGTAGGGGTGATCACAGAGAATGCTGCCTCCAAGGGGTACTGGTGAGCTCGGGCTGCTGTTCCTCGGGGAGAATTTGAGGTCCCTCAGGCTTTGGGAAGTTTGGGTTGGGCTGTCACAACATTTGTGTCCCTTTTTTCCAGTTCTGTGGAACATCTTCAGTTCTCATTGGGAGTTAATGGGGAGGAAATGTTATTGGGGTGAATGGTTTGGCTTGGAAGGAACCTTAAAGCCCATCCTGTTCCACCCCCTGCCATGGGCAGGGAAACCCTCCACTGTCCCAGGTTGCTCCAAACCTTGTCCAACCTGGCCTGGAACGTTTCCAGAGACGGGGCAGCCACAGCTTCTCTGGGCACCCTGTGCCAGGGCCTCCCCACCCTCACAGGGAACAATTTCTTCCCAATATCTCATCTCTGGATAGTCCAGCCCCAACACCCCAGCTGTGCCTCCCCAGCTGGTTCAGAAGCAGTGATGGGTGCTCAGAGATATAAATGGTATTTCTAGTTCAAGCCCTTATCTGGTGCAATGAGGAGTAGCCACAAGATTCATCTCCTTCTCCTGCTTTATCAGCTCCCACTAGAAAGGAAAGGAGGACAATCTCCTGCTGATCACAGGGAGGTTGTTGGCTGAGTTTATTCTTGGCTGCTTGAGAAGTTCACACTTCAGCCCTCATCCCTCAGGTCGTTTAATATTTTGCTCCTGACAGAGCTGTAGAGGCACCAGTTGAAGTGTGTCAGGCACTGGATGTTCCCTCAGAAGGCAGCTGCTGCCATTGGGGAGGGTCCCAGGAATCTGTAAGGATGTCTTTCCATGCCCCCAGCCCCTGCCTCTCTCACACAATGCTTTGTAAAAGCTGTAAGGGATCCGTTTGGAGAGGCATGATAAAAAATAAATGACTTTGTTGTGCTTTTGGAACAAAATAATGCTTTAATAGCAGAATCCTTTTCAAAGTTAGCAGTTAAGAGTAAGCAGTACTTTAGGCAATCCAGGCATCTGCTACAGGGACTTTCCCTCGTAATTAGTTAATGAGCTTGATGTACTTTTCCCATCTAATTAAGATGCCATCTTTTTAGCCTTGTTAGGAAAGGTAAACTTTTGAGAGATGTTAGAGACAGGTTCCCTCCTGACCCCTGAGTGGGGGCTGGCAGCTCCCTCCTGGCTGGATGAGGGAGGTGTCTGGCAGTCTCTGGCAGTCTCTGTGTGTGCAGAGCTGCAGCAAAATGTGCAGTATGTGACCAGGTATGTGTCCATCTTCAGTCTGGGTGTTCTCCTCACTGTGACACCTGGATAAAGGTGCTCAGGAAGGCCCAAGGGCAGGGCTGGGGGCTGGGGGCTGGGGCAGCCCCTTCCCCACTGCCTGTGTGCGACTGGGTGACTTTTCTGCATGAGCAGAGGGGGTTGTGCTCACGTGGAGAAATACCCCAGATCCAAAGAGGAGCAGCAGATGTCACCAGAGCCAGTGGTGGTTTCCCCCAAACTCAAAAGAAAGAGCCACTTTGAGAGACCTCTGAGAGCTGGGGGCTGCAGGCTCAATGGTTGGTCAGAGCTGCGGGCTCAGAGTTTTCTCTGGCAGCAAATGAAAGCAGCAACAGCTCCAGTAGCTGGAAGCTGCCTGTGTGCTGGAGTGCCAAAACACAGGAGAGAGCATTGTGAGCAAGCATCCAAGAGGAGAAGGGCTGGAGAGCTTGGCAGAGGGACCTGCTGGCTCCTGTGCTGGGTTTGCATGGGCACCATCACCAGGGCTGCAGGAGGGAGAGGCACTGGGACCACAGCCCCCCTCATGTGCTCTGCCTGGGGCAGAAATCGCTTTGGATGGCACAGGAGAGAACATTCACAGACCTACACGACCTCCAATCACTTTTACAGCTCCACTCAGTTGTGCTATAGACCATAATAAAGCACAAGGCTCTGGGACACGTCTCTCCTGGTGATGTGGGAGCAGCTCCTGCTCTTTCACAGAGCATCTGGAGCATCAGATCCACGTTAGGATGAAGGAGACTTGGTAGAACAGAGTGACTTTCTGCCTTTCACAGCCAGACACCGAATTGGTGGCCACCCTGGGGTGTCTGTCAGCTTCTTTTCCCAGCTGACCCCATTTTTATATGTTCCCCCTTCATAGCTGGGCTCCAAAGCCTGGATGTATTTCCTCCTGGCCTGCCATCATGCTGATGGGATTTAAATATGAAAAGCTTGCTCTCTGTGCAAGTTAAGCCTTTGGTTAAAAGTGCAGGATGTTAAGAGGTGCAGGATTTTTTTAGTCTCTTGTAAGGTCTTTTTCAGGGTTCCTTATGAGATGGTGTTGAAAGTCTCTGTAATACAATGATCCCACACGCTGTATATGCAATCTCTCTCCTCCCTTTCTGTAGAGTTTTTCCAGCTAATTTCACAGTTTACTCCATTAAATCCTTGCCATCCTCTGCCCTGAACTCTGGAGGTTTTGCTGCCACATGGTGCATGTGGCTGCTGCTTGTGTATCTGCCTGGAATTAATGTGGGCAGCCTTCATCTCCTGCAGCCTTTCTGCAAAGATCAATGGGCTTAATCCTTGGCCTCCAGGATCTACTGAGCTCTCTCCCTCTTGCTTTGTGGTCCAACTTTTTCTTGGCAGCTTTTGACCAAAAGTTTCATAGAATCACAGACTGGGTTGGGCTGGAAGAGACCTTAAAGATCATCTTGTTCCACCCCCCTTGCCATGGGCAGGGACACCTGAACAACTAAACCACGTTGCTCAGAGTCCCATCCAACCTGGCCTTGAATATGTGAAGTGTTTGGGAAAATTCTAGTGATGGGAAGTTTGACCTTCCTTCAGTTTTTGAAATGCCAACTCCTAGAAACTCAGAGGACTGTGCCAGGAGGTGTCCCTCTCTCTGAGCCACAGTCCCTGGGCAGCTGCAAGTGGGAATTATCCCACACCTTTGCTATTGTTCATCCCCACACAGGCTTGGAAGATTGCAGAAAGCTCCCTTTTACCCCCAGAATTTTCAGAATATACGTAGACATAAAGAAAAAAGAAGCAAATGTGGATCCAGCTGCGATTTTACAACTCATAATTGTCTCCTCCAACCCTTTACTCAGATTTTCCTGACTGGGTCAGCCCAAGGCTTCATCCACAGCCCAGTCCTGTCAGTGGTGTTCTTCCCATTGTCTTCAGTGGGCCATAAATCCAGTTCCCCGAAGGTGACCCTCAGCTGCCCTCCTCCCTCAGCACCAGGCACCCCTGTTCCCTCTGGGATGGCATTCCTTGGCTCGGGAGCGCTGGTACAAGGCAGGGACAAGAGGGGATGCTCGGTCAGGCTGCAGATTCTGACACACACATGGCTTCCTCTGCCCAGACAACATTAAAAAAAAAGATAAAGCAGGGATGAGAAAACAAAGAAAGAAAAGCGAGGCAGGGAAACAACACAAGGAGAAGGTTATGGCTATAAAACACATTTTGGCACGAGCTTCCCCCATAAACTGCAGGCACAATGCAGCGGGGTGAGCGGGGAGGCAAATTCCCTTCTTCCTCCCCAAACCACGCACACCTCGCTGCTGGCACTGTCACTGCTGCCACCTCGGTGTCCCCGGAGAGGGCTGCCAGTCATTCGGGGGTGCTTTGAAGCGGGCACAAAGGAGCAAGTCATTTGAGACGCTTCCTGCCTGGTGGCCTGTATCAGCTTGTGAATCATCCCGGCGCTCCCGCTTAATCCGCTTGTGGATCTTTGAAGCCTTTTCTGTCTCGCAAACAAATGATCAACTGCAACTTATTTTTAATCCATTAAAAGGTTCCAGATATTCCCTCTGTAAAAACAAAATGCCCGGCCTTGGAACCTCAGGGAGGAGAGAATTTTGTGAGTGTTGACTCGGTCTCCGCTGAGCACAGCCAAATATTAGCATCAATTTGTGAGTTGCTTGCAAGGAAGAAATGTCAAAGGTTCAGCTTTTGCTGTGAGCTAATCCTGGCTATTAAAATACCAGGATCTCAAGGAAAGTAGTTGCAAGACAGTGTCAAAATGTGTAGGATACAGCGTTGTGTATGGCACACTTGATCCAAGGGGACCACAGAGTCAGGTCTGGCATTGGCAAAGAAACCCTGGCCAAGCTCAGAACAGCACTTCTGCTGTTGTCTTCCATTTCCAGCTGGAGGTACCTGGAAGGACACTGCTCTGCTGCAAGACATTTATATAACTACCCTCCCATTAAATTCTTTGTGAATTTATTGATGCTTTCCATTCCTTCTTCCATGTTTTGCTCTGAACAAAAAAAAATCTAAAATTACAAAATCCAGCTGAAACTTAATTGAAAACAACAAGTTCCATCCGGCCTCACATAAATTATGGTCAAAGTTGCCATCTTAAAGAACAGTTGTTGTTGTTGTTGTTGTTGTTTAATGCTGAACTATAAATCAGCTCAAATGGAGTTCAAATCAGCTCAAAATTGGGACCAGGTTTGCTCAAATAGGTTAAGAACTTGAACAAAAAGGCTTTGGGCACAGCTCAGCTGAACTCTGGACTTGCAAGGAGCCAAGCAAGCCCAGGGTTTTGTACTGGAAATTTCCCAGCACCTAAAAGGGCTGCAAGAGAGATGGAGAGGGACTTGTGACAAGGGCCTGGAGGGACAGGACACAGGGAATGGCTTCAAACTGCCAGAGGGCAGGGTTAGATGGGATATTGGGAAGGAATTCTTCCCTGTGAGGGTGGGGAGGCCCTGGCACAGGGTGCCCAGAGAAGCTGTGGCTGCCCCATCCCTGCAAGTGCCCAAGGCCAGGCTGGATGGGCCTTGGAGCAAGCTGGGATAGTGGAAGGTGTGGTGGGGTGTGGGGGTGGCAGTAAATGACCTTTAAAGGTCCCTTCCAGCCCAAACTCTTCCATGGTTCTGTGTACAGAGCATGTGTTGTGTCCTGGTACTGGTGTAAGAGCAGCCTGAGGGCTCTTCCCTCCTCTGAGTCACCTGCTCCTTCACTGAACCTTAAATTACATTGCTCTGAGGGTGGTTTTAACCACATAGTCTAAAAGTCCCTTGCATGGCACTGAGTTTTGGCTGTGCAAGCAAAGCAATTCTGCATTTCACACCCTTCCCTGGCTTTCCTGGCAGTGGGGAGGTGCAGGAAAGCTCCTCCTCCCCACAGCCCCCAGTCTGTGCTGTGGTGCCAGCCTGGCTCTGGGGCTGCTCCCTGTGAGCTGCAGGTGCTTGTGCTGCTCAAAGATGGGCTGAATGGTGGGAATAAGGTCCCTAGACCCAAAATGTGTCTCCACAGCACTGTCCTGCTGCCCAGCTGTAAACAGCACAGGGCAGATCCTGTGGGATGGGTTTGTAAGAGGAATTAGGAGCAAAATTGCTCTGACATGAGGAATGAAAACACCTCTGATGAGCAGTGGGGCTGATAGTTGTGTAAAATGTGTAAATTTTCTGATTGTAAGGTGCTGCTGCCCTTGGGAGGCTGACTGGGCTATTTTTTTGGTATTTATTTAATGGCTGCACATCTTTAAGACACAAATACTCAGCTGATCCTTCTTCTTCTTTGGCTGACTGCACCTTGTGGAGTTGAGCATCCTCCTGTGATGTGTAAATGATGAGTGACTGCTGGTGATCAAAGAGCACTGGCTTGATAGCCACATTTCAGCTTCCTGTTTGATACCTGGGTGGCATTTCCTATCAGCCCTCATATCCAAATGTATCTCTTCCAGAACATGCATTTACTGGGTTTATTCTCTTCAGGCAGCCAGTTCAGTGGGAGCCATTCTTTCTTCCATCCCTGCTTCTGCCAGGCTTGCCATGGCAGTACCTTTGCTTCTGTGAGCAACTGCAGGCACCCCAGGATCCCCTGGGATGTGATTCAGATGTGCAAATTTTGTTCTGAGCAGGAGTGGGGGATTAGGATCAAGTTACTGGGAACAGTGTCAGTCCTGCATCGTGGTAGCATGAACAGAGCAAAATCCCAATCTCCTTCCATGTGGAAAATAGGATGGGGGAAACACAAATTGTCCCTCCCATCTCTGTGTGCTGGGGTGGTGCTGGGGAGCAGCCACCTGCCCCAGCAAAGGTGCTGTGCAGGTGAAGACTGTGCCTGATTCTCCCTTAGACCAGTGGGGTTGGGACCTCCAAATCCTTCAGTGGGGTTGTCAGAGCCTGAGGAAATGCTTCAAATCAAAGCTTTGTCCTCCATGCAGACCTCAGGTGTGAACTGGAGCATTTCTGCTGTAGGTGATTCGAAAACCCACAGCAATTCACATCAGAGGGTGAAAAATACTGTATTTTGTATTATTTTTCGTTTTTAAAAAGACAACTGGAGTTACTGTTCTCCTGCCTTTGTCAAAGAAATACACCAGTCCAGTGTGTGGGAAATGCTTTAGTCTCGTCCCTTTCTGATATTCCCTTTTGTCTTTGATCACAAAGAAAAGTAAATCAGCTTTTGCCCCTGCCATATCCTGAAGGAGCTGCTCCCTGTGTGCAAACCTGTAGTAAAAGGGAATTAATTATAGGTGATTTGTATTTGTTTCCAAAAGGCTCTTTCTCTTGAGGGGGATTCGATCTGCAGGAGCATCTCCCAGCTTCACTTTGCTTTTGTTCCTGTTTTTCTGGGAGCTGGTGCTGAGGTCTGAGGTGTGGGCACAGCTTCCCCATCCCTGCTCTTCCTGAAGCGTGAAGGACTCCAGAATGCGATGGGCAAACCCAGGCTGGAGGGAAGTGGTGGTTTGAAATGGTGTCCTCAGCCCAGAGAGATCTGTGTCCTTCCCAAAAGGACAGTCTGGTGTGTGCTTTGGAAAATTATGATTTTTTCTGTCCCCTGGCGACTGAAGGGTTTTCCTTCACCATCACCAGGAGTGAGGGATGGGCAGTGAGACCCTGGCACTGCCAGAAGCAGACACTGCTTGCAGCAGAAATGTTGTGGCCATTTGCTATTTTCTCACTGTTTAACCTTCCAAAGTGATGAAAAAATACTTCAGACCCCTGAAAGCAGCAGCAAATGTCCAGCATTGGCTCCAAAACGTTACAGGAATCACAGGGACTTTGATCTCCCACCACTCCACCCCCTTCTACTTTCTGTTGTTTAAGATTTACCAAACGTTGCATCTCTTCACATCAAAATTCACCTTTGTTTTGCTGCAGATAATCATCGAATGGTGATAATAACAATAAAATTCCTAGGAAATCTCCCTGTGGCAACAAGTAATTGACCCAAGAATTTTCACTACAAGGAATTTTTTTTTAATAACCACACAGCACT
Source organism: Climacteris rufus (assembly GCA_013398175.1). NCBI lineage: Eukaryota > Metazoa > Chordata > Aves > Passeriformes > Climacteridae > Climacteris > Climacteris rufus. Next base: position 953,586 of record VZRZ01008316.1, on the reverse strand, counting down.
GGAGATGCTCGTCCGTCGGGGGATGCACTGCTATTGTTCTCATCAGTCCTGATGCTTTGCCTTCACCCTTTGAGTTTTCTCAAAGGATTGAGATTATTTGGTTTCTTTGAAGAACAAAGGATAAAGAATTTTTTTTAGATGACTGGCTATTTTGATCTGCAAGGTCTGCACGCAGTGTGAGGGAACAAACATCACTAAATCATTAAGGGAAAAGGCAAGGGTATGCATAATGGAAAGAGAAACACAAAAGCCACTGAGTCCAGTGGTTGCAGCCGAGCCTGGGCGTTGTTTTCAGCCCCACTGCTGATCCTGCACAGGGTTTGTTGCTTTGCTTCCCTGGGTCTTGGTTTCTCTAATCGATTATTTGGCCCACAGCCACTTTGTCAGGTTTAGTTATAATTCCCAATTCCTTGGGCCTTTGGAGAAATAATGGACATTGAGCAGGATGTCTTATTTAACCAGCACCTGTCTTGAAATGAGACACAAAATGTCATGAATGTGTCTGTGAAAATCCTATTTGGCTGTCTGGATGTGGCACTGAGGATGCCAGCCTTGGGTACCTTAGAGGGGACCTTGAGGGCCACCAGTGGCCAAACCAAGGTGCCTCTTTCTCCCAACAACTGTAAGGATTTGGATCTTGGCTTCCTGTTTTCCAGCTCCACAGAAAATCGAGATCCCTTGGAATCTGTCACAGAATGGAACACAAACATACCTCCCATTCAAATGTGCTTTTTCCATTTGGAGAGATAAGAAAATATCACATGTTCTGAGGAAACAGGATTAGACTGTAATTAAGCAAAAATCCTCCTATTTAGCATAACAATTTTTTTAAAATTAAAGAGTGAATATTACCTGCTAATTATGGGGTACACAATAAAACATAAAGCAATGGCTAATTTGTATATGAGTGTCTATTTTTGTTCTATTTGAAAAAATTAAACTTTAATACAGTCATTTACCCAGATGCATAAGTAGGAGGTGTCTTCTAGACTTCCAGCTAAACAAGCAGCATCCTGCTGAGCTGAGTCCACACTGATCCTGCCAGCTGGGATGCAGCAGATGATGCTGTACCTGACTTAAAAATGCAGTGTCCAAGCTCAGCTCATGGTGGTCACCTACCAGGTGAGCACACCACACACCTCGAGGCTGTCACAGCCTGTCCTTGGGTTGAGCAAGGTCTGTGCAAGGCTCTTGTGGAGCTGGAGGTTGTAAATCACAGAGAAATCCTGAAATCTGGAGGAGTTTTAGTCTGGATCTAAGCTCTGCAAGATGATCCTTGGCCAGGGCCTGGAGCTGCGCTGGGCTTCTCCTGGTTTTGGGGGAAAAAAAATAAAAACCTGGTGTAGTTTTGACAAAGTCTGGGCTTGTACAAGTGAGCTTGGGCTGTGTTGTGGCTGAACTTTGCCTTTTCTTAGTGGATCTTGGGAATTGGTTTATTTGGAGCTGTGCAGGGTTAGTGAACTTGTTTCCCTCAAATTTTGATCCCCCTGTTACCCACCAGTTTTAGATTTAGTTCTGCATTCTGCAAACACTTAAGCACATGTTTTGCTTCACACACTTACCAGGAGTGCTCACTTACACACAGCCAAACACATGTGCTGGTTTTCATAGCATCCAAGAGGCTGCCACAAATATTTCAGGTTCAACTTCCATTTTCCCATCCCTTGAATTGGAGCTGGTCCTGTTTCAGAAACTGCCCTCATTAGTCACTTTGATGCACTAATCCCCTTCCTGCCCTTTGGACACATCCACATCTGAACGTCCCTAATCTTCAGTGGGGATTTTTCCTGGAGATTCCAGGGCCCAGATGTCTCCTGGAGGTGAGTGAGTGTTCCTGACACACAAGTAGCTGTGTTGGTCGTGGGGTTAACCAGAACAACTTCCGAAAACACACAAAGGAAGAAAACATCACCCAGGCTGACGTGCCACTGCCGTGTGGGAAAACATTCCCGGCTGTGCCTGGCTGTCCTTGAGAAATGAGCAGTCCTGGTGTGCTGCACCTCCAGGTATTGACTGCTGACTGTGCAGCAGGGTAGCACCTGAGGGAGGGCACTGCCAGATGGCACAGGATGTATTTTTTTCAGGAATATTTTCCAAATTCCAGCAGTGCTGTTCCGCTCACGCCAGCCCAGCCTGGCGCCTGAGCGGGTGGGATTCAGATCTGCTCTCCTGCCTGACCTTTGGGTGCACAGGGCAGGGTGTTGCCCTTGATTTGGGGGGGCAGGACAGTCCCTGTCCCTGGTGCAGGAGGCTGGTGTCACACTGTGGTGGCTGTGCCATTCCCTGCCTGTGTTAGGAGCAGAGCCAGCTCCATGCCGCTGCCTCCTGCTCGTAGTAAAGAAATATTAAAGTCTACCTTGCAGAAAAGTGAGGCTTCCTCAATTAATAAACGTGCTCACAGGCTTGCCAGATGAAAGAAATGTAAAATACCTTGATAGCTTCTTTTATGATCATTAATAATAGTATAACTTACCTGAAAGGCACAGTGCGTGTCCCCAGTGAGTTTTGATCTCTTGTCATGCCTGGGTATGTGGGATGGGTAAGGCTCTGTCTCTTTGGGGAGTTGTTAGATGAGAAAACAGGCAGCAGATATTTCTCCACCCCCTGCTCCACTCTATTCCCAACACTGCTTCGCTCCCAAGGATCAATATCTGAACTGAGAAATTATATTATTAAGCTGCATATTGTAATCAGACATCAAGTAGAGTCCAGTTCCCCCCTTGGCACGCATTAGCATGCCCTGGTGGAGTGGTGATTCTTTTGAAAAGATGAAGAGCTTCATCCATGCAAAATACGTGGGGTGCAGGAGTGGGCCAGTCCTTGTGCAGAGCGTGTCTGACGACTCCGTGCCGGTTGCTCCCTCGCAATTTGCATTACAGAAAAACAATCTTTTATTTATTTAAGTTGGAAATCCCTTTGCATCTGAACTTCAAGTGTGCAGCAAACACACTTTGATCATTTTAATGCAGAAGTCACTGATTTACAATAAATATTGTGTTTTCTTTTCATAGTTCTTTTTGTTCTTTGAGGAGATTAGAGCAAAGGAAGGAAAATAATTTTGACCTCATTAGAATGGCTCGTGGTGGAAGAAATGCGCAGAGTGAGGAAGATGTTTGGCTTCAGATGGTCCCAAGCTAAGGACAGGCATTACAGCATCGATGGGTTGTTAATTCCTGGTGCAGATGTTGAGGGCTGGGAGAATGACTCTCCTCAAAGTGCCTCTGAATGGGATTTGTGGGGGGTCTTGTTTGTTGTAAAGCATCAGGAGGGAATGATGGATCCCGAGATGCATCCTGACAAGGGGTGCACCCAGTGACTTGCCCTTGAGGGGTTCCAGATTTGGGGATCCCTGACAATCACCTATTTTTGCTTTATGCCAGGCTCTGAACTTGTACTGCCAAGCTGCGTTGGGGAGCAGGATTCAGCCCAAAAGGGGCAGTGAAATGCTGGAAAAGCAGCAGCTTTTCTGGATCATCAGTTGTGGTTCCATCCCCAGGTTAGAAAATTTCTGGTGGTGTTTGTGGGAGATCAGTGAGTGGAGTTGGGGATGGAGTCAGGCAGCAGCTGATCCACTGTGATCTGTCAAAGCTGCATTTTGGGAATGGGGGTTGTGCTGGAGCATCGTGGTGGGTTTTGCTCCTGCCCAAGGGAGCTGAGCTCCGTGACAGCACAGCTCCTCACAGCTTCCCAGGGAAGCTTTCATGTGGATTTGCAGAATTCCTCCCCCTTTTGGGGACAGAAATAGATACAAAGTAGATACTTTAAAAAACCCCAAACTAAACCCAAAACAAAAACAAACAAAAAACACAACAGAAACAAAATCCCCCCAAACATAAAAAAGCCACAAAAGAACCCAAAACCCCAAAACAAAGAAACCACTCCCCCCAAATCCCATCCAGCCCACCTCGAACAAACACAGCTTTCTTCTGGAGCAAAGCAGTGTAAAGGGAAGGGCTCAGGTCCCTTTATTCCCCCACTGCACTGACACTGATCCAAGCTGACTTGGGTCTTTGTGGCCATCCCAATGCCAGGAGCAGCAGGTCCAGCTTCCAGGTGTGAATTCCAGCTCTGCTCCCTTTTAAAAGGGGCTTTTCTTGCTGGACAGGCTCAGACAGAAAACAGTTAAACAAAAGGAGTGGTTTGCTTAGGGATTGCTCCTGCCTTTCCCCTTCTGTCCTTTGCTGCTCTTTTCATTTCCTTATTCCATGGGGGTTCCTTTTACTTCATTCAATTTTTCCCCCCTTTGTTGTTCTTGCTGTTGTATTTGTTTGTTTGTTTTTTTCAGCCTGGAGCAAACCTATGAAATCATATTCCTGGTCTAAATTTCTAAAGCAAAGGCAACAAAGAAACTCAGGTTGCTTGAACTTTACTCGGGGGTGTAACTGGAACCAAAAATACCCGGTGTTTTGGTTGCACCAGGTAGGTTGGTTACTAAAGGCCATAAAAGGTTATTTTGAACTTGGTCAGAAATTCCCAGTTGCTTAATCTATTGTGCATATTAAATTTGCAGTCCTGAGCATGAGGAACAGATGTGGGGAAGGAGAAGGATGGGTTTGCTTTTCACAGGGAGGGATGTGAGTAAATAAACCGAGAGGCATCTTTGGGTTCTCACAAATCCAGTTTTCTTCCAGTGTAGGGAGCTCGAAATCCAGCCCACCATCCTCCCTTTCACTCCATGATAATTTATTGTTATCCAGGACTGCAAGCAGGACAGTTTAGCCTAAAAGTGATCCACTCAATTACATGCTACTGTGTTACTTCAACTACAAAGAGACCAGAGACACATCCCCTTATCCTGAGCATCTTGGGCAAACAAAGCAGAGGGGTTAGTGGCAGTGTAAACACATTTAAATTACCCTCTTTGGAAAGCCCTGATCGCTCATTATGGTCAAATCCAGCTGGATGGAGACAGAGTGACACTTGAAGGTTTTTGTCTGCTGGGAAAATGTGTGTTGGGGAGCCGTGAATAACACACCAAAAGTCACTGTGCCATGGGGAGGCTGAAGTCCTGGGCTGGTCAGCAGCTGTCCTGGCCCATCCTGGCTTTCACCAGGGTCTCCTGGTGTGCCTCTCAGGTGTGACTCCCCGTTTATCCCAGAGATGAAGCTTTGCAGGCAGTGATTATCAGTGCTGCAGCTCCCAGGATGCTTTTTCTAGTGGAGGCAAATCTGGGGAGGGATAAAACCACGGAGATAATTTATGACCCCGTTTTGCACCCAAATGCATCCCTTCCTTCAACCTCAGCAGGTGGGGAAGATCAAGAAGAGCATCCTGGGGACGCATTCCCAGCCCTTTCCCACAGTTTTCCATCTCTGTGAAGGAATTGCCACTGCAATGGACCCATGCACTGATGGATCCTGTCCAGAGCACATCAGACCCTGCTGATGGCTGTGACTCTGAAGGTGTCCCAGGGCAGGTGGGCAGCACAGGAGACCTTGCTCCAATACAGAAAACCCAGTCTGGGGAGCTGAAACTCCAGAGACAGCAGGGAAAGTCAATCCCCGCAACTCTGGTGGGAAAGCAGTGACCCCTGGATGCTGCTTTATCCCCTCCATCCCCAAAGTGTGTCCGACCTCATTCCCGTGGAAGGTGCTGTGCAGGGATGCTTTCCCTGCAGTGACCCCTCCTTACCCGTGCCTTGTTTCATCTGCCAGCTGGGAAGATGCTGGGAGTCACATCACCCCAAGCAAGGGATAGAAATCACAGCACTCCTGGGAGAAGCCTGCCCCTGTCAGTGCCAGACTGGGAGGGTCCCAGAGCCAGAGTGAAGGAACTGGAAGGCAGTGGTGCATGACCTGGTGATTCCGCATGGATCCACCTCTCTCTGTGTGGGAAACAAAGCCCCAGGTCCCCCCTTTGCCCACAGCCCTGCCCGAGATGTTTGAAAAGGAACACTGGTTTTCACTTAAGTCTCATTTCCTGTCAATTTAATGGGATGTGATCATGCAATTCCCTTCATGCAGTGAGCGAGTTTTGCTGGGAAAATTCTCTGGATCTTGCTGGTGTTACAGTGAATTCCTCCTTTCCTTTGAGTGGGTTTAGGGAGGCTGTTTCCATGGATGGCACCAGCACGTCCCGAGAAAACTCCATCAAAGCTCAGACAACATTTTCCAGTTATTACCTAGTGACTGACTGAGTTTAAGTTTTCTGCTGACAATAAAACAGTGGGTAAAAGGAAGTGATTAGCAGCTTACAACTATATCTAGTTCCTTCTGAGCAAAGCTCTTTGCTTTATTTTGGGACTTGGAAGATGAACTGTACAGTATATTGTTTGAAAATGTGTGCTCTGTTTTGGAAAATCTCCATATATTTTGTTTCCATGTTATCTGCATGGTTGTAATTAGAAAATTATGTGCCTGCTACATGACCTCCTCATAAAGAACATATTTAAAGTGAGACAATAACATTCAATTCCCTTTCTAAACCATCAAAAAGAAAATGGTTTTCAAGGCATTTCTTCCTCCTTCCCAGTTCCCTCCCTCTGGCCACTTGGGTGGTCTCATTTGACAAGTTTTACAATAGAGAACTTTTTTTTTTCATGGACAAACATGTAAGTGCAGGAGAAAATCTGGAACTGGGAAACAAATGCTTCCCCCCTGCCTTCCCCAAGAAAAACTCAGAGGCTGAATCTCACCAGATCCTGGCAAAGGCAGGGTCTTGCAAAGGGAAATCCACCGAGCACTTATTTTTTTGCTGTTTACTTGCATTCCTGCTGCAAAATTCCCTGCTCCATGCCCATGGGAATGAGAAACAAACCAAACCCTTCCCTGTGTCAATGTGAAGCCATTCCCCCTGTCCTATCTACACCTCTCATTTCTAAACCAGCTTCTCTTTGCTCCCTTTTGCTTTTCTTTTGCAAATGACTGCTGCCACAGCCCTGTCTGCAGGAGTGACTCAGTAAATGGGTCATTTGGAACAAGGTCTGGAGGAGAATCACATCCAGTTCTGGACACTGCAAACCTGAGACTGAGTCACTGGCCCAGTAGGACTGAACTGCCCTGTCACACTTACCTACATGGCAAGAATTTCAAATACAAGACACTGTTTTTGTCAGGTTTCTGCTGTAGTTAGTCATATCTTAGGAGCAGAGAAAGCACTGTTATAAAAAACTCATAAACAATTGGAAAATCATAAAAACAACTGGAAATTATAAAAGAAAAATATGCCAAGTTCTCTTACAGCTCTGTGTATTCCCTGTCTGTCTGTCTGGGCTTGCAGACCTTGACACTGAAATGACAGCAGGGATATTGTGAATATTTAAAGCCTAAGCCATAATCAGCATTTCCATTTAGGTTATTACTTCATATTGTCTCTGGCACTCTATCTTCACTGCAAATGAGGTTTGAGGTCTCCATCTGGTCCTGGTGGACAAAAGTGTTCTTAGAGAAAGGAAACACAGCTCCAGCAGTGGCTTCAAAGCTATTGGAGCCTCATGTAAGATGGGAAAACAGCTCTGAACCTGCTGGATTTCACATAAATACAAATTGGACCATAATTTTCATGTCACTGAGTCATTCTACTGCACTGGGCCACTCAAAGCATAATTTCTTCTCCCTTCAGCTTTTTTTCTTATATTGCTTGCAGAGCAATGGGATGGAATTTACCCAACTGGGCATCAAATTGAAATTCTGAATATAAAAGGGGCACATGGGATCTCTCTCATGAGTGAGGGGATGCAAGAACTCCATGTCTCTCCAGGAAAGAGCTGGATGAAGACTACTTTGAGTCTGTGGAGTGGGAATAGCACAAGGTTTTTCCCTTTGGGGCAGAGGATGGAGATTATCTCCTCCCCAGAACAGTCCTTGCCCCAGTGTGGATTGCATGGGCTATTTTAGGCAGTTTGCCTCAGGGATGCACAGCACTGGAGTCCTTCCCAACATTTATTTGGAATCAAAGAAATTAAATTCTCAAAGGTTAGTAAATAGACATGGATAGGAAAAATGAAAAAAAAAAATCCTCAAGCTGACTTTATCCTGTGAGACCTGTAGGGTTGCTGTGCTTCTAAAGTTCATCCTATTACTTGGGAATTTTGCGTTTAAAGCTGGACTTGATGACCTTAAAGGTCTTCTTGAGCCTAAATGGGTCTATGATTCCGTTATATTTATAGCCAGATTTTGCTCCATATAAATCCCTGACATAGCCTGTGTTAATGGGGATTTGTGTGGTTTTTCCACTTGTAGCTGAAGTTATCCAGTACCTGGGGGCACGGGAAGAAAAGACCTGGGTGCAATGGGGCGAAGGCACCGTGAAGTCGCAGTGTTTTGCTCTCAGCCTACTCGAGACTTCAAATGACAACCATTTTATGTATTATATAAGGGTACAAGCTGTCTTCTGTCTAAAAATATGTTTATTTCAGTAATTTTCAATATTTTTTCCTGCACAATTGAGCTCTTAGTGCCCCCCTTGTATGAGAAACCCTACGTGGGTGGGGAACCCACGTTGTACAGCCCTGTCTGCTGGGGATGCTGTCGTTCTCCTTGTGGGCTTCTGTGGAATCAAAACTATGGGGTGCTTTTATTTACTTGGAGGACAGGCTTTGAGTGACAGATCAAATGGCCAGATTTTAGTGTGTGTTAGGAAAATTAGTTAATTTGGATAGAGAAATCAAGGTTCCCCATGGAGTTTGCAGGGTAGAACTTGCTTCAGATGGTTCATAAACAAAGGGATGTGTTGCTAGGATTGTGAAGTTCAATGGATTTTGCTTTTGCAACGCACTGTTGCAGCTTTACTCTTTCCCTTTCCATCTGGGAGATATTTCATTGCCTCTTATTTTTTATGTTTTCCTTCTGATTTTTCTTTATTATTATATTTTTTAAATTTTGATTGCTTTCATCAATCTTAACAGCTGGATTTGCATTTGCAGATTGTTTCAGAGGACATAAAACCAGATGACAAATAAACAGCAAAAATATCAAGTGAATTTTAGCCAAAGGGGTGTTGGGGGAGCCTGGCCAAACCAAAAGCCTCTCTGCAGGTGGCTGGGATGGACACGTGCACCCTTGTGCAGGTGAGGGTGGGGATCAGGAGGCAAAGGAGCACAAAGCTGTGGGAAGTGTGTGCAAGGCCATTCCATGCCACAACATTCTCTCTGCCACCATTACCCTTAGGCATGGTTAAGCTGCTGTATCAGGATGTCCTGGCGTGTCTCCCAGTGCCATGGTGTTCCTTAGTGACTCCTTGTACTTGTTCTCTGGCTGACATTGCACAACAGGTCAGGATTCCTTGATCTTGCCTTGCTTGGACTCTTTCATGAATTGCAGCCATGTGTCCGAGGCACTGAGCCCTTTCACATAATTGGGCAATATTTGCATTAAGCTGAACTGTTCTTTCCTAAATGAGTGCGAGTGGTTGTTCCTTCCATTCCCAGGAGTGCTGGTGTGAGGTCCAGGGCTTTGGATCAGGACACAGGGCTGCAAGTCTGGGACATAGGGCTGAAGGGTAATGTTTGTTCCTTGTGTTTTCCCCTGGAAGCAGCTGGTTTTCCCTTTAGGGCAGGACACTGGCTGTGCCTGAAGTCCATTTAGAAATCGAGGGAGGGTAGGATTCAGTAGTCTGTCTGTTGAGTGGGGCCTCTTGCCAAAACTCTGCAGAGCTCTGCACTTGCAGTCTCATATAAGGTTAAGGGCAGTGGATTTAGCACCTCAAACCAAGACAGTTTGGACCTGGACATGTAAGGATCAGCTCCTGATGTCCCTGTCCTGGATGATGGAGCCCCTACATGTGAGCACAGCCCCTCTTATGCCAACAGAGGAGGAACGATGGCTGAAGCTGCCAGGGGAATGTCCTTTCCACTCTTTGACATGTGTGTGTGAGTCACTTACCAGCTTTGTCCAACTGGAATCATCCCTGAACCCTCTTTCCAACAAAATACTGGTTTCATGGCTGTTCCCAGAGGTGCTATCTCAACGGGTTAGAAATTGAGGCTGGTGTCAGCTGGGATGTTAATTGTCATTTATGTGCTTGCTCTGCTCCCTGCACACAAGTGTAAGGCAATGAGTTACAACATGTCGTGGCTGGGGTTCAGAGGGCTTTTTTGGAGACTGGTGATTTTATTCTCATCCACTCTCTCATCCTTTCTCCTGCTCTATGTCTCATTTATCAGAGTGATTTAACATGGGCTTATTTCCTCTCCTCTTCCTCTTGCTGATATTCATAAGCAAGTCACCTCTATTTTATGGGAAGTGAAAGATGAAGAACAAGGCTGTTGTGTGCACTGAGCAGTGGAGATGAAGACTGAAATGGCTATTAATGATTGTTCCCTGTATGGCCAGACAGGACTTTATTTTTCAATAATTCCAGCTGTGAAAATGCACACTGGTAGCACAGTCCACAGCCTCACTTTTCCTGGAACCAGCCCAAAACCAAGTGTTGTTGTCCCTGAGCTGTTGCTCTAAGGGGGATCAAGAACTTGGGTGGTTTCTAGCCCATCAGTTTGGGTTCCTAAATGCGGTTTGTGATTCCTTAGATTTGGTTTTCACAGAGGTTACTCAATGCTTGGTGAAAATGTTCCGTGTCTGACATTTGCATGACCAAAAATTGAGACATTTAAACCCAACAGTCGTGTTTGACAATAATAGTCATTAAGTGAGTGATTAGCTCATCTATGAGAGTGCTGAGGCACTAAAATGTCATAATTTTGGGTGCAGACTGGCTGTGTTGAGCAGGGCAGCCATGCCCAAGACAACCACAGGTTTTGCTTGTTTTCAGTAGTCTCGTTGAAATAACATTTTTTATATCCTTAACAACTGGCTCCTGTTTCTCCTCTACCAGAGAGGCACTATCAGAGCTAACTAGCACTAATTGGAGAGGGGGAGCGAGGGGAAAGGGCATAAAACCCAGGAAGAAGAAGGGGGAGAGCAGCTCTCAGAGACTAAGCTTAACACCATCAAACTTGGATGGAAATATTACTCTTGCAGACCACAGAAACATGACTTTTACTGTGGGAGTAGAAAGAGGAGAGGCACCATAAGGCTGGTGAAGTCAATGCAGTTGGTGCAACGAACCCTGGGCCGTTTCCCGGGATGCCTGACAGAAGTTTCCTTCTGTGGGAAAAATCAACGACTGGAATAGGTTGGTCTTTTTTGCCACGGCAAACCTATACTTAAGTGTGATTAAAATGCTTTCGGCAAAGGAAATACCCTGTAGTTTAAGCCAAACGTGGGGACATCCTCTCTCCCTCTGATTGATGTTATGGTGGTTTGTGTGGTGTACTATATCCTGAACCAGGCCCAAGTCAATTAGGCACCATTTCAAAGTATTTTCTCATGCAGCCCAAGGTTTTGCTCGTGCCAGTGAAATCCGAGACTGGGGGAAATGATAGCAGAAATGAATTCTGTGAACGAGCACAGCCGGGCCATCGGGTTAGCAGGCAGCAGGCACTGCAGGATTCCCTGCTTCAAGGATCAAGATGCCTTTTTCAAGTTGTGAGATTTAATGGCCTTTTTGCTGAGATCAAGTGCAGTATTGGTTTAATATCTGATACAAGCTCTATCAGGAAAGTGTGTCCTCCCTTTGCAGAGGGATGAGGCGATCTAACCATGAAATGATCAGATCCTTTCAGTTCTTTTCTACCCCTAGACCAGGTGGGATTTCTGCCCCAGAGACACCATCTAAAGCACATTTCCACTCAGCCTTTGACTGTTTGAAGCTTTCAGACAATCACAGTGTGGGAAAGGACAGTCCTTACAAATCTTTCGCCCTTTCAGTCCCGAAATATCATTCCTTGTGATGGAAGAGAGTAATAACATGTGAGAGCACCATCACAAGCCAGCCAGCAAAGGAAATAACAGGGTGACCTTATAAAATCAGGGCCCAAAAAAACCACCCAATTATAGGGTTAAATGCCACTGAAGTAATGATTCTCCTGGTTTATCTCACTCATGGTACACTGCGTTTTAAACCCAGCCACTGGGGACATGTGAAATAGTGCTTAAACCATCAATGGAAGGTTCCTTCGTGTTACAGACATATTTCCATGTATTCCAAAACAGCCCTGGAGTCTGGGCAGGCAAGGAGTGAGCTTAATGCTTTCCTTTGTAGTAGGAGATCTTTGAAACTCTTATTTGATCGTTTCCCTAGATTAGGATGATTCTGCGCTGCTTTGGAGGAATGTGTTCCCCCTGCCCACCAGCCTCCTCTCCCAAAGTGATAAGGCATCTGTAAATGAAAACACTCTCTGAAACTCTGTACAGAACCTCCTCTGTACATGGCTTTGAAGCAGAGCTGCATGAAGACCTCTGTACCGGCTGAAAATATCTTGCAAACTGATAAAGAAGTGCAGGTACAGCTAAAATCCACTGTGTAATGAGGATTAGTGAGCCTAAGGAGGTTTGTTTGGATTGAAGATTGAGTTGAAATATGTGAGGCTTGGGTTCGACCAGAAATAAACTGAACTTGGATTTCATCAGATGCCTCACGGCCCCCTCCTGTCCTGCTCCTCCTCACCCCACTCCACGTTCAGAGTAAATACTCAGAGCTCATCATTTTAAAAGGAGCTGTTTAATTTTCCCACCAGCCCAGGTTCTCGTTAAATGTGCTGTGCTTCAGTACAATCCTCCACTTTCCCAACCAGCCCTCAGCTCCCTGCATCTCCCTACCCATGTGCTGGTCTGTATTGATCTCAGATATGTGGGCAATTGCTCCGTGGAATACAGCCTGAAAGGACCCTGTTTGATCCAATGATGATCCTATAGCAGATATTCTGACTAATTGTATCCATGGAAATCAAGTGCACTTTAACTAATGAAAAAAAAAAAGATAGTGCGGTCAAAGCTTATTTGAAGAAATGACATGTTTTAAAACCTGACATGACTTAAAACAGAATCATATAAGTTCCTTTGCTAAAACACTTTCAGGATATATTAGGTATAACAATAGTTTTCTACATGAAAATGGCTTTGAAATCTTAAAAGAAAAGTATTTTAAAAGAAAAGAATTTTTGCGGTGCATTAAATTGGACGTGAATATGACAGATTTCAAAGACTGTCAAAATAACGAATTTACATCATAAATGCACAGGCTCCCTTTTTAAAGGCCTCTTCAACAACTCAGGAAGGCGTTTAATGGTGAGCAAGTTCAAAGTGTCATGGACTCCCACTGGTATAAAAAGGAGGCAATACCCACTATACTCTCTGTGTTTCAGATAATGTATCTGTCTCTTTTCAAGTTAATAAACTGCACTCCTGTCAAATTGCAGATAAATGAAAGCGACCAAGACATTGTTTTCCCCACATATTGCTAAGAAAGATATCTCCCAATATTTCTAAACGACCAGTATGCTAAAAAGAACTTGAAATGAATCCACCCTGCAGTTATTTTACAGCATCAAAGACAATGAAATTTCCACAGAGGCACTTTCTGAAGTTTTAAATGCTTTATTTCTGATAGCTGCTCATTAAGAAGCTTCGAAAGCTTTTTATTGTTTCAAAGGCAGTCATCTAAATTTTTAATCATTCACTAGTGCTATATGGTCATGATGTTACTCTCTATCTTTAAAAACTCTATTTTATTTTCTAAACAGTAATGTCAACATAATGTTTTCCTGAATAATTGTTAGGTATGGCCTTACTCAAAGAGAAACTGTGAGGAGAGGAGAAAGAAAGGGAGAAAGAGGATTTTTTTTTTCCCAGCTCCCTTTGGTGAGGGAAAGAAATGAGACACTTCAGGAAATTAAAACCCAGGACCAGCAATTGACAGAGCTGGCCACCAGCTTAAAACTCTGGCCAGAATTCTGGGATGGCTTCAGCTTGGTCCTTTACAGCTGGGGAATTTTGTGGTGTTTTTTTTTTTAAAGCTAACAGTGATGCTCTGCAGGCTGATTCTTGCTCTGTGACACGGGTGTCCTTGGGGATTAAAGAGGATTTAGGGAAATTTTCTGTCCCTGCCCCTCGAAGCTGCCTCCTACCCCACCCACGGTGACCACCAGGGTCAGGTCCCACTGGCAGGGGATGGCATGAGATGAGGCATTCCCCATCCCATTCCCCATCCCATTCCCCATCCCATTCCCTATCCCATTCCCCATCCCATTCCCTATCCCATTCCCCATCCCATTCCCCATCCCATTCCCCATCCCGTTCCCCATCCCATTCCCCATCCCATTCCCCATCCCGTGGTTAGCAGTGGGCACCGCTCTGAGCCCCATGGAATAAGCAATGCCCTTCCATGCCCACCTTGGGCTCATCCCAGCCTTGCATCTGGTTTTGCTTTGCTCCTCACTCCAGCACCATTAAGGACAGGATTTCTTTCCCTCTGCCTGGGACTGAAGGTTCTCACACGCCAGACGTAGGGATGAGGTTGCAGTTTATTTACTCTACAAGCTTGTATTAAATTTCTCCCTCCAGAAACCACAACCCAGTCTCTCTCCTCTTGAGGGACTGTGAGTTTTCCATTCTCAGGATCTTAGTGTTGGACTGAGCCCATGTTCCAGCTCAAGGCTCTTCCCTTTCTTGTGCCTGCATTAAAGTAGGTTGAGTTCACTGATAAGTGAGCAGGCAGGAGATATGGGAGAGATCGAGGCTGCCTCTGCTGAGCAGGGAAGTGGATCCCCCTCAATATAAGCGCTTGGCATTTCCAGCTTCCAGATTTCTGTCAGAGTAAATGCAAAAGAAAAGATATTGAGCAGAGGAACAGCCCATCCATGGAACAGCTATCACCTGCAAAAGACCATGAGAGGGAGGGGGATAACAATTGGCTCTTGCTAATATAATGCTTTGCCCTCCTCTAGTGGTACTTGTGATCTGAACCTCTCAAAAGAATTACATATTTTAGCACAATAACCTTCTACCATCAGCTGTAGCCATTCCCCCGTGAGCCAAAGGGTTGGGAGAGGTCTCCTTGCAATCCAGTGGGATGGGGCACCCACTTTAACTAGCAACTCTTCAAAGAACCACTTTTTCTGTGCTGAATGTGTAGCTGTTGAATAGATCTCATCAGTTTTATGTGTTGCATGCAAACTTACGCCTGACACAGCTGTATGTTGACACTTTTATCTGTCTCTCCCCAGCCCTGGTTTGGGTGGTTTCGAGCACACTGGGCTCAGCTTTCTTGCTTTTCCTTGTGGCCACACCAAGACTTCCTTCCCCTCTCTGCCTTGGACCCAGGGTGGCTGTCAGCTGAGCTCATCACTAGAAAACAGCAATTTCCCTGAGCACAGAAGTTTTCAAATGCAAATAATTTTGAAGGTATGTGAGCAAATGTGGAGCTGAGAGAGGCAAGTTCCCCACCCCAGCTCCGGCTCCCAGAGGTTCTGGGAGAGGGAATGTGCTGGTTACAATTAACTCGTGATATCATGGGAACAATAAAATAAAACCAAGCAGTTGCTCTACTCCTACCAAAGGCCTGGGAAAAGTCAAGTTGCCAGCATTCCTGTTGGGAGCAGAGTAGGAGCTGCTGGGCTGTCCGGCCTGTGGGTGTTGGTGATGGGTTTGGGAGATGCTGTCTGTGCTCTGTGGCACACTCAGGCTGTGTGCTGGGATCTCCATTGGTTTTCTTGGCCACCAGAGCCCAGATTACTTTTCCTCCTCTGCTTTGGGTTTTGCTCTGCTTGGTGTGACCGCTCCTGTAATTCCATCACATCTTTGAGCTGAGCATCTGCCCAGCCTGAGGCTCCTCTGGATGGGCCTGGGCAAGCAGCCACCAACATTCAGTGCTAGTCCTTTCCTCTCCTCCAACAAGCCTTTGAAGCAGCCCAATCTCTCTTTGGGAAGCCTTAATGTACCTTAAAGGTCATTGTTTGCTCTCAGGGGTCATTGTTTTCTTGATTCTGGGAAAGGAATTGATGTCATTAGATGGTATTTGACAAGACTCATGCTTCCCAACCACCCTGGGAGCCATCAGCATGTTGGGCAGATCTCTGCAGTGATCAAGCCCATGGGATAAGATCATAGAACCTCATGAAAACCAGAGTTAATGTGACAGTTCCTGTAAGAATCACATGTTAGAGAAGTAGATGCAGTTCTGTGTGGACTGTCCAGCATCCATCTGTCTGCAGCCATGTTGTGAGGTTGGAAGGACCTGATCCCAGAGCTGCTGGGCTCCAAAATCCCGTCTCACCTCAGAAATCCCTGCAGAGGCTGCACTTGGCAGGTACTGAGCTTTGTCCCTTCTGCTTAGCCAGTGTTGAATGCCAGTGCTGCCTTGGGAAGTCTCCACAGCCTCTTTCCAAATCTTACATTTGCAGAACACCCTTTTCCTGTAATGATAAAAGCCTAATTGCATCTACACAGAATCCTCTCTGAAAAATAATTCTCATCCTGTGTCTAGGATAACCAAGGAAAACAAATGAGATGAGTAATAATAAAATTTGGAAGACATGTATTTTGCCAGAGACAAGACAGATTCAGATCTGGATGTGCTATGTTTGGAGCTATGTTTAGGACTCAGGATTTTGGATGGACTTCTAAATATTGACATGCAGGGTCTCAGGCCTTTCTCACAGACTGCAAACATCCTGCATTCTTGGCTGTTTTTGTGCTGGGATCCATGCTCTGTTACCTTTCCAGGGAGAATTTAACTCTGGCCCTTTATGCAGGAAGAGCCAAGGGCTTTGGGAATAATTAGAAGCTTCATATGCTACCAGATCATTTGGCCTATCTTTTGAAACATAAAATAAGGGGATGGAGTAAGATACAGCTCTTGCATCTGCGAAATTCTTTCCCATTGGCAACCTCCCTACAAAGTCATAATTAATGAGGATATTCCAGTTCAAGATCTAAGTTCTATCATAGGCACTGGCTTTCCCAGACTCTGAGGTCCTTGCACTAGGAGGGAGATCCCAGCCCGGGCTGGATTTAAAACCACTGCTCAGAGGCGTGTGTTGGATGCGGACAAGCATGGTCAGCAGCAGAGCCAGCAGCAGAGCATTCACATTTGTTTTTCCTGGCCTGGTGTGTGCTCGGTGCTGCAGGGTGAGGGAGAGGTCCCACCATCCCCATCCCACCGCACTGCCTGGAGCACAGGAGGGTCCAGGTGTCCGGGAGCCGTGTCCATGTGGCAGAGGAGGTCACGGGGAAGGTCCTGGGGTGTGTTTGGTGCTCAGCTCCCTGAGCCCACCCTTTGTGCCTGGCAGGGAGCGGGGCTGTTCCCACTCCCCAGAGCGACCCTCAGGCCAGGCCAGCGCCAGAGCTGCACCAGCCCTGCTCCCTGCGAGGATGGAAATGCAGATCCCTGCCCAGGGCTGTGCCTCCCCGTGCCATTTGGTCTGCGAGTACCCTGCGAGCCGCATTCCTGTGTTGTAATTACCAGCCGGGTCCCTGGCGGCTGTAAAGCTGTCCTCGGCAGGCCGTGATGGATGAGGCTGTGCTGCTGGAGTGGCCTTTTCTGGGGAGTGTTGCTAACTCCCTGGCATGTTCCTTGAGGTGATCCTCTGCTGCTCCATTGCTTCAGAGTGAGCCACAATTCCCCACTGCTTTCACTTCCCAGTCGAACTCGTTGCTCTGAGGCTGCAGCTGATGTTTTCAATGCTGGTGTCTAAAGAAAAGATGATAAACTTTTTCCTTGAAGCAGGGAGTTTTCCAGAGGATTCATAGTTCCAGATGGTCAGTTACAGAGAATATCACCTCTATTCATTATTTTAAATTACTTATACATGTCTTTGTACCTTATTTCTTCTGTCTGGTTATTCTGAAAGAGTTAAACTTCAGCATTCCAACACTGCTGGCAAATCAACTCTCGTATGGCATTGCTTCTCTTTCCTCCTGACTAACTTGGGTGATTGACTAACAAAGTACATAAAATATTTGATCTGAAATTTGCTTTTGGTTAACATTCAAGGCTTTAAACTTTAAACTTCAAACTTCATTACTGCAGAGCCTTTCTGCTGGTGAACTCTGAGAATTCCTGTGAGACGTCAGCCCAAGGCACCTTGTGTGCTGTCACCGTGTCCTGCTGGCAGATTCAGAAAAGGCCTTGCAGTGCGTTTCCAGCATGACTTCCTCATCTCTGCAATGTAGTTGTGGAGGGTGGGATCTGTCTCTTTTAACTTAGACAGAACCAGGCTTTTAAGCAGATGAAATTAGACATCTTGGCTCCCTCTATGATGAATAGACAGAGATAGTGCCCCAAAGGGAGAGGCCTCAGCCCTTAGATTGACATTCAGGGAGGTTTGAGGAGATGCCTGTGGTGATGCCCACTCTCCAGTGGGGATAGAAGCTGCCTACATGACTGGCTAATATCAGACACCTGACTTGCATGTGGCAGGATGGATCCCAGCTGCAGACACACATTTTTAGAGGTATTTATGTGCTTAAATAATCAGAAGATGTTTTGCAGGATTTACAGAAAGGTTCTTCAGTTTCACTGAAATAAATGGGATTTAGTATAGATGAGGCAGACATTTGGGAAATCTGATGTCTCATGTATTCATCTAAACACTTCAGAAGAAAATGTGCCTGAATGTTCTCTCAGAGTAAGGTCAGATGTGGCTGACGGGCATTTGATACATCAGATCTTAATGTGAACCTCAGGAAGCAGCAAACTTTTATTTCAAAATAAATACTTTATTCAGAAGAACTGAAAATAGAGCCTTTCCCACTGCTTTTGGGTGATGTGTTCCTTCTCACCGAGGTCTCACTGCACCGTCCCACCTGGCAGTGCCTTGGTGGTGAGGAGAAGGCAGCATGGGCTGAGTCCGGTTTCATCTTGAAATGTGCAGAGCTGGAATAACTCTCCTATTCCCTGCACAGATGCTAGATATTTCTTTCTGTTCCTAGAACACTAAGAAAAGGCACGGTCAGCCTTGACTTCCAGCTTCAATCACATCCCTCGACTGCTAAACCTGCTTTCAGAAAGGAAAAAACTTCATGGTAGCTCATAAAAGCTTCAAAATAACAACAAGAAAGAAACCCCTGAACAAAATCCCTTGGGTGCTCAGGTCCAAACATCCTTTCTTGAGCTGTAATTTGTGGCTGCCTGATCACTTTGGAGCCATAGCACTGATTTCCTCACTCCTCCCTCCCCAAGGCCTGGAGAGGGGCTGCTCCACTCACTGCACTTTTGTGCTGCTCTTCGAAATGCTGATCCTTTCTTGAAAGCTGGAGGGGGAATAAATAACCAGCAACCTGGCAAACCTGCATGAAATTCAGACCCAGTAAAACCAAACACAGTGGCTAAAGGCAGCTCCTCGTTGGAGGTTTTCATGCCCTTACTGAGGCTGTGGGAGCTGTACTACATCTGCAGGTGCGTGTTTGGATCCAGCTGTGCTCTGCTGCAAGATGGCAACCCTTCACATCTGGTTCCCCTTGATTACACTGCTGAGAAACCACCTTGTTCTCATTTTGAAGCAGCAAAGACGTCAGAAGGTCCCTTTATTCACAGGAATCACTTCTAGTTGGAAGGTTCTTTAAACCTGCAGACAAAAAATATTGAGATCTGGTAAGCTGGAACTACCAAAGGTCAAGGCAGAAATAAGTTAAAAAGCTTTTGCACAGAGCATAATTCATCATCACAACATCCTCTGCACTTCTGTAGAGAAAGCTACTTTAAGCTGAAGTTTAAAGTTCCAGGCTGCTGGTCCAGGCCTGATCTTCTGTGTAGACAATCTTGAGTCCAGCTTAGTTCTTTGAAGGTCACCCACACCCCTCAGCTATCAATTATCTGTTAAACAGACACATTGGAGGGTGATAGGAAGTCGTAGACCACAAGGCTTAAGTAGAAAGCAAATCTTTGAATTCTGGCCTTGCTGCACTCCAAGAAGAGCATGGGATGGCCCAGGGACTGAGATGGAAGAAAGAAGAGGCAAAATGGGGATGGGAGTGGGGTGAAGGAACATGTTATTTTTCTGATTTAGTACTCAGCCACTGATTAGACCTGTAACTTGGGACAGCTGCCGTGTTAAACTTCCTCTGGAGAACCACAGGTTTGGGCTTTTTCCTTTTTCTTACTTCTTGGGAAAAAAAAAAGTGCTGCAACACCCTCACTGGGAAACCAGATGTGGCATCTTGAAGCGGAGTTTTCTCTGGTAAATAAATTCCACAATGAAACCGAACTAAACAAAGCTGCTAACTAACCTTGCCCTGCTGCTAAAGAGTTTTGTAGAGTTTTCAAACATCCTTGTGATGATTCTGTTCTTTCGCTGTTCTCTCAGTGCCATGTCAGAACATTACATGACTTGAAAGCCCAAAAGTCGTGGAAGGGGGTAGGGGAGGAGGAAAATACAAAGCAACTTGTACAGACGGCTATCGGGGGGATGAGGATTTTTTTTTTTTTCACAAGCCCCAGTAACCACATGAAAGCTCTTTACAAAGCAACAAAACTGTCTTCTTTGCAGCAGTTCTAGTAGTGCAGGTAGTAAAGGCTGGTATTAATTACCTGATGGAGCTTATTGCTGCAGGTGGCAGCCAGTCAGGAGCTGGAGTGCTTGGGTGGCCAGTTGCACTGGTTTCCATAAAGCCAGTAGGACACCTTGTCTACCTCAGCCCCCCAGAGGAGACGCAGAGCAGGTTTCTGGAAGACACTGCACTCCCAAAGAAGCCTGGTCTGGCTTTCTGGAGCCACCTGGATCCAAATGTGTGTAGACGTGCATGTCTGTCTGCAAACCAAACCTGCTGGAAGAGGAATCACTGGTGTGACACAAACAGGCGCCTTCCAGCAGCCGACACCGTGGGTGCTCCAATTAACGGTGCCACGGCGATCGCGGCTGCTCGTGAGTTCATTACAAAAGACAGACAGACATCTGCAGGGGTCTTAAAATAATGACTCCTTTTATCTGGTGATTGGCAGAGGTGGGGTGACAAGGATCTGCTGCTTAGCATACACTGAGACTTTTTCTTCTCTTTTTTGGATACCAACAGAAGACGTAACACAGGCACCCAAGAGTGGCGGCTTGGGGAGGACGACAGGGCTGCAGCAGTTCCTTGCTTCTCTCACCCCACTGGAGTGTGGTCTTCCCAAAGTGTTCACCCTTAAGCTGGAGGACAGAGTCATTTCTGGTCTGCATTGCTCAAACAAGCTGCTGGTGCTTTCTCAGCTGCTTTTCCCTTTAGCCCTGGTGTGTCCTTGGCTCTGTGCACTGACTGTCTGGACACAGACCCTGGGCTTACCTGAGTGCCTCCTTCCTCACTATGAGCTGCTTCAGTCTCTCTGGTCAGATCTGTTACCATCACTGCCAAGGCATTGCTCAAAACATGGAATAATGGCAGAAGTTCCCTTTGAAATTTCCTCTCTTCCCAGGGCCGTGCAGCTCTTCCCTTGCTGGTTTTCCTGAAGGCAAAGCAACTCCACATCACTTTCAGCCTCTTTAATCTCCCTGCCTTGGGAAACATCCTGGAACTCTTAGAGGAGGTAACAATTTAAGGGCTGTGCCCGTTCAAATCAATCGCTGGGATATCCATAAGGAAAAGACTTGTGCCAGTTCAGGCTTCTCATGAGTCTTCTGAAATCCCTGAGGTTTTAGTCTAACTTATTTTTCTTATGCTAGGCCCAGCAGTAGAAAATAAGAAGAGGTTATTAGCTATTTTGTAATTATACTCTGACCTTTTAAAGTATTTTTCAGTTATGGACATCAAAGCCATTTGCAAACTTTCATGAACTAAGTCCCAGCATAAAGAAGTGCCACCTTATTTTTCAGGTCAGAAAAGTAAAGTGTTTTCCCCGAAATATATGAGGAGCTGAGCAGGGATTAGACCCCAGGCCCCCAGCTCACAATCCCCTGCTTTAACTGCTAGCTCAGCCTTTGCTCATTCTGGTAGGGGAAAAGCAATTGGGAATAAGAAGCTATTACTGGGGCAGGCAGTCTGTGGGGGATAGAGTTACAGTTTTTACAATAATGTATTATTTAGGACTGGGTTGCCATTTGAGATGGACTCAGGCTGCAAATTCAGAGGCACTGCTGGGATTGAATACTGAAAACCCCAGAGTGGAGAAGCGTTTGAGCAGAGAAGTATTTGAGTTTGAGGTTTGGGATCTATTACTGTGGATTTCCAGAGATGTCAGTTCCAGAGGTCTACGGCACATCTTCTGCAGCACTTATCTCTTGCCCTCAATATTTATTTTACCATTCAGGAGGAGAGACGGGAGGATTTTCTCTGTCATGCCATTATGATTCCTCCCTCTTATTGACCAATTCAAGCAAAATTATTTACAGATCTAATAGAAAGGGCAAAACTTTCTTATTAAAATGCCTTTTTTTTTTTTTCCTGGCTCCTATTACACTGTTGTGCATTTGGAATGTGTGTCAAAATAGAAAAAAAAGGGATGCTGATGTGTTTTATTTGGTCTTTCATTTGAGGCTTGCTAGCTATTTTCAAACTGAACTTAAACAGAAGGCCACAAGAGTTTAAACCTGATTAAAAGGATGCAGGAGAACATGAAATACTGCTCTCCAGAAGCTATCAGGCTCCCTGTTAATCTGTGCTGACGCCTTTTGAGCATCGGGGTTAAGAGACAATAAAGAACATGGGGCAAATGGGATCAAGACAAAAAAAGTGAATTAGTGAATTAATGAAGAAAGATCTTGAGAAAAATGTCTTTGATACCTAAAAATAACTAATAGTGTGTGTTAGTTTAAAAGCATATTTTCAATGCAGGGATAAGTGCACGCAGCAGGGAGGAAAATACAAGAGAGAGGCTGGAGTAGAGAGTGTAGAGGGTGAATTTAACTGACAATAGATCACTCGAGCCTGTGGTATCGCGTTTAGAGGGTTAAAAGGCTAAACATCTTCGTATTTAATGGAAGATGCTCCTAGAATTCTCAAAAGCAAAAGATGGAGAGAAAAATCTGCTGCCTGGGAACTTGAAAGAGATGCACTTTTGAGCCCAGAGCCTGGAAAGCTGCAAATCTATTCAGTGGGGAGACCCAACAGATCTGTTCCTTCTTTTCAGACCCGCAGGGAACGGGCTCTGTCCCAGGGGATTTGGGATGCTGAGGCTGCTCCGGGGTGTGCTTCTCACCCTGCCCCATGTCTGGGTCACTCCAGGATTAATTCACCTGCAGCTTAGGTTTAAATTCGGAGTTTTCAGGGCCTTTGAACCTTATTCATGGACAAAGACTCTCAACCAACGGATGAGGATGGACATCAACCAAGAAAGGTTTGCTTTGCTGACAGCACGTCAGACCAGCACTGGGTTTGTAGTGAAATATTTTGGATTTGTAGTGAAATACTTTGGGTTTGTAGTGAAATACTTTCTACCACTTTGCTGAAAATTGCTCTTGGGTATTGATCAGACTGGAATTTTCAGGACCAGGACTAAACTGAATTATTATAATTCAGAAAACTGCAGCAATTTGCTGATCATTGTCTTTGCTAGAATTTTACCACACATTATTTGAATCAAGAAGTCACCATTTTTTTGTAGGGAAGGCACACTCTGTAGGTAACCTGCCCTCTCTAAAAACCAACAAACAATGTTCTTGGAGAACAAAGATCTAAGGATGCTCTATAGAAAGGAACAACATGAACAAAGCTGTACCATACATTAAAATCAGCAAAACTGCTTAAGGCAATCCAAATGCATTTTTTTATTAGTATTGTGTTGTGATGCTAAACAGAAAATGACAACTGTGAATAAGATAAAGGTCTTCATTGTGCATGAAAAATTCAAATTGTTACTTTAAGGAGCGATTTATTTTTTTTTAAACATCGTAAAACATTTATGATAACATTTTACAAAATTAGGAAGGGGAGAATTGGCTTGAAAACTTCTAAATCCATTAAATTTTCATGTTGTTGTTCAAAGCAATGGTTAAAAACACAAGAAGAGAAAAAGGTCTAGCAGGCATGAATATAGATATTTGAATATATATTTGACAGCTTTATCTGAGAATCAGAAGTCTGGAACTTGAACTAATTTAGGGCTGAACGAAAGTTTTATCTGTGGGTTAGGCTGAGAATTTCTGAATTATTAATGTCTGGGGCAGAGCATGAACTTTCCATAGGGAAGAAGAGGGTCATTCCCAGTAGATACTGGAGAGTTGAGCCCAGTGACAAGGCAGTGAAACCAGTTTGCTGAAAGTTCAGGGAAAATCTTTGCGTCTCACGAGAATTTGCATATTTTTCAGGTCTCAGTGTTTTTAGGCACCTTTGCAATAAGTTTTGTCTCTCTCTAAACACCTGGAGCAAGAATCATGCTCCAGGAAAAGGAAGGGCAGGTGGTGACCCTGCCAAGGCCATCAGGTCTCTGCTGCCTCTTGGAGAGGCACAAACACAAGGACCTGAAAACCATTTTCTGGCAGCTGCAGCAAGGGCTTTGGTGGGGTGTGTGCCTAAGTGGGTTCTCCCCGGGCAGGATCAGGGATTAAACCCCCAACACAGCCCGGGATGGGGGGCTGCCCCAGTTGAGATGTGCTGGAGGTGGCATTAGGTGAAATTACAGTGTGGTTTTATGAGAAAATTTGGAAATAATTGCCTGTGGGAGTAAGGAGGGGCTAGCGTGCAGGGAAAACCATGTGTCTGTCGAGCACACGCAGTGGGTATCACATCTCCCACCGTGCCCAGGTCCCTGACACCCCGACATGCCCAGGGAACCCCAACACACCAGCCCTGTCCTCCTCCCTGGCAGCTGGGAGAAGCCCTCCCCACTGCTCCAAAGACAATCCACTCCCACACCGCCCACCCGACACGAGTGGCAATTTGTTCCTTTTTTAAGCGAAATTAATTGTGGCACAGGAGTAAATGCAAGGACTTCAAACGAGCCAGTGACTCCGACTGGAAAAGTTGGCACTTGGAAAACAAACATGAGCAGCAGCAACATCATTGTGTGTCATGCTGCACTCGCAGAGAGACTTTTGAAATCCCAACTCTGCTCACTCTGGTTGGCGGAGCCACAGGAAACCCGCTCGCTGCATTTTGCTAGTGAGTAATTACATTTTTCATATTTTATTTATTTCCTCAAAAGAAACAAGTAATTATTACACAATACTTTCCCCACACCAATTTGGAAGATTTATCAATTATAATCTAGGAGAACGGCCCCATGTTAGACTTCAAATGCTTCTCATTAAAGATATTTTTTAGGGAGAGTGGTGGAAAAACAAAGAACTGCTGTGCTGTTGTCTTTTACTTCTCTTTAATGTCGGGTTCAGAAGTAATGATGTTGGGAACAATCATTCATCAAGCCTCTGTTTCCTTGTGTTTACTCATTAAACACGAGAACCAGGTGCTCTCACGGGGAAATGCTCATTCTAACATTGGCTTTAGAATTCAAAAGTCTCTTCACTTTCACTAACAAGCACAGCTTCACAGGAAAGGGACTGGGAAAAAAGCAACCAGGACCTGCTTAAAAAATGGAATATTAGTGCCCAGCCCATAGAAGTCATCCTGATTTTGGAGAGCTCTTGGTGGGAGGTGTATGATTACAGGGTGTTCACACTGCCTGGTGCTTTGCCTTGGTCTTCAGAGATTCCCAGGGAGAGAGGGGCTCCTTTGGGAGCTGTGGAGGTTGGCTCCTGCTCTCATGCTACTCCAAAGGAACCTGTCCATCCCCACTGATAAGCCAGGGTAACCAGCTCCCTCGATTATGCATATACCTGGGAATGTCCCACTGGGAAACAGCTGATCTGTGGTCTGGAGGGCACCACCAAGGGTGGGAGGGAGGGAAATGCTCTCCCTTCAGATGGATGCACAGAAGGTGAGATGCATCTGTCCAGGAAGCAAAGAGGGCAGCTGTGCAATGATCTTTCTGTGTAGAAAAGCCCTTGCACATTTTTCTGGAATCCTGAAAACTTTCATATTACCATGAACTGAAATCAGAAAAAAAAAAAAAATTGAATTATTTTTCCACAGAGTAGAAAACTTCCATTTCTGCAGGAAGTGCTTTTTTGCAAGATTTCAACCCATCCTAATTTTAGCTCCAGTTTGGTGAAGCTCAGGGCTGGAGCTTTATTTGCACAGATTTACAGCAGTGTCCCCCCTGGGCTGTGAGTGACAGTAGTAGCAAGAGGCAGCATGTGCTGAGGGCACCAGCCAGTCCATTCAGGTGCCAACCTCCCTTAATAATTATTCAAATTGTCAAACTGCCCTAAATGAGCTTTGCTGGAGGGCTGTTCCCTCTCCTGGCCGCTGCACTGCTCCACTTGCCAAGCCCCCAAGCCCCTGAGCCATCCCATTGATGGAGAACCCGAATCTGTGTTAAAAGCTGTGAATCTGCTCTCCTGCTTCCAGCCCACCTTCACAGAGCCGGCCGCTTAAACTTTTACTTGTCCTGCAGGAAAGCCTGTTAGTGGGAAGATATCAAGGGGAATCTGTGTAGATCTGATTGGCAAGCTGTGTTCTTAGTTCTTGGTGCTTTTTTGAGTCGTCGTCTTTTCCCCAGCAGTGCCTTTTAATTCTGGTTTTATAGCTGACCTTGTTACTGTTGTTAGTACAGTTTTTCCCTTTCCCTTTTTTTCGGCGTAGCACTTCTGTAAATGTTTTTGTTCTTTGTTCTAGTTCACTGTCCCTTTGAGGTTCCCTCTGATGTCTAGTCAGTGGCGTGTTTTTGATAAATTCTTCCCTAGCTGGTGCATCTTCTCTCCAGGTATCAAAAATCAGGGCAATGGTTATTGAAGGGACGCTCATTAGAGCGATCCACGATTTCAGTGCTGCTGCCTCTGCTAAGGAGTGGGTGCCTCCGAGTCAACAAATGGGCCAGCATTTAAACAAAGAAGCAGGAGAGCTGCCCTTCCAGACCCTCCGGGCAACACCTCAGCTGAGCACAGGGCTTTGAGCGCGGGGCTTTGATTGCCACGCGTGTGATGGGGAGAGCAGCAGCTCTGCAAAGACCCTGCCAGCCACATCCTGCCAGAGCCCGCTCCCACACCCACCAGCACGGGGAGAGAGACATCTCTTCATGCTCTCAGACAGCCAAGCTGTGCTTGGAGGGTCAAGGGGAATGACTGAACGATGGGAAATGGCAAAACAAGCTCTGGTTTGTAGCTCTGTGCTTTCAGCCACTTCAATGTGCATGAATGGGGTAGAGAGATGGGCACTAAGCTGGAAAGTTCCTAAAGTCCTGCTGGCACAGCAGCAATGTTCTGGTGTTGGCTTCTCCATTGGGAGCTGAGCTGGCTCTGACCCCCCACAATGAGTATGTTGACCTGAACCAAGCCTTTGCCTTCAACCTCAGCCCAACCAAACAATCTGTGCTGCAGCAGAACTGAAGTCACATGCAGTTCAAAGCAGTTTCTTTATGTATTAAGGGTTCACTGTAAAGCTCTGCCTCCCTGGGAACCCTCTTTTTTGTCAGCCTGTCCCCAGGCACCAAGAGATCACCCACTACACAAAGTATTTTTGAATATGACGTAAGACTTGTTGCATCTTCTTGAAATGCTCTGTAGACAGGGAGCAGAGCAGGGAGGACCAGCAGCTCCAGGTTCTTTGTGGCAGCCAAGCAGGGAACAGGGGAATGTGGGGATCCTCATAAAAGGGAAACCAGCAGTCCCACCTCTGTACTTTCCCAGCACAGATGTTTTGTCTTGGATTATTCAGGAACCTTTCTTGTGTTCTGCATGGTAAATAGGCTTTCCTTGAGTCTCTTATGTTGGAGGTTTAACGATACAAAGGGCTTTGTTCTGGTTACATGGCGGAGAACAGCTCCAAGGTTTGTTTACACCAAAGGGCAAGGGCATAATAATCCTCTCTGTGCATCATGCAAGGGCTTGCAACAGGAAAGGTAATGTCTAATGACCTTCATTTCTTAACCGCCTTCCAAACTCCTCCTCAGACACTAGAGGGTGAAGCTCTGCAATTCCACTGAAAAGTAAGTGACAGAGGGAAAATGAACCACGGAAAGGTCAAAGACAATGTCTGAGCCAGGAGACTTGGCTGCTTTGATTATGTCAGCGCTGCCCTATATTCTAAGAACCTTTAGGAAATTAAAGAAACTCTGAGTTGGATAAAGTTGTAAAGTTTAAGTTAAAAACAAGTTTGAGTGGCCTTTGGCAATGCCTTTTGTACTTCTGAAATACTGCAAGATGCTGCTCCCTGACCAGGCAGGCCCCACTGGCAATGCTGAGGATCCAGCAGAAATTCTGCTGGAGTCCAACGTGACACAGATTCCCGGGACCATCAGCAGAGCCACTCAAACGAGATAACCTTAAAATAAACTCAACCTTAAATTCTCTTCATGGTTTCAATTTAGGAATCAAACAAGCTGCCAAGTGCATAGGCTGGAAGCACATCCCTTAATTTAACATTAACTTTAGCCTGTTGCAACTTGATGGGCATACTCCAAATGCACCAGTACTTTGTTCTAACACTAATTCACTCATCCACACCTGCCTAAACTACTGGTGACTTTCTCAGTTGGATGCACAGGTACAAGTCCCAGTGTTGAGCTGTGTCAGCAAACACTGCTCCTTGTTGCTTTAAAAAGGTTGCAAAATTCTTGTTTGGTGCCAACAAGCTTCACGCAGCCAAAAATGAAATGCAAATAGGAGGTTTGGCCCATTGCTGGTGAGACTCTTCAAAGCAGGGCTCCCCTTCCTGTGATGTGAAGACTTTGAGATGGAATCCCCCCAAGCAAGAACAGCTCTCAGAAGGGGTGCCAGCACCTGGTAAAATCAAAGCTTTGAAGATGGGCCTCCCCATTGATAGAAGTCTTTGCATAAGTATTCTCCTATCTTCTCTGATGCCTTTCCAGTGTCAGCAAACTGAGAGCTACAAAATCAGGAGTGGGGTGGGATCCCTGTGCTGCTCCCTCACTGGAACAGCAGGTCTTGGGTTTGCTGGAGGCAACCACCCAACCACAGAGATGGATCCCACTGACCTCCTGTCTGACTCAGGGGGCTGGCAGGTGAATTCGAGCAGATCTTGCTGGGGTGCTTGGAGATGTTATCACAGCCCCACTTCCCCTTCTCTCTGTCCTCCCCCTGCCCACCCCTCCCCTGCAGAGCTGGTGGAGCAAAGCCGTGCCGGCACCACGAGCACTCCAGGGGCAACCCAGTGGCTTCATGGAGAGGGAGGAAGGAAGGATTTTCTCCCAGATTCTGCAGGGTTGAGCCTCTCATTCCCTGTGCCACAGGAACAGAAACCTCCCGCAGGGGCAGGGCAAGGCAAGAATGGGGCAGCAGCAGCACCAAAAGCTCTTGCAGATCTCACCTGCTGGAGCCCTAACAAGGAAAATTCTTCTTTTTGGATCTCCCTGAAGAAGATGATGGTGTGGCAAATGAGGGCAAATGCCATGACTTGTCTTCAATGTGTAATTGGAGCATCTTCCAGAGGAAGTGTGATGCTTTCAATCACCTCCTCCCTTGACTTTCTCAGAAAGAGAATGGGTCTCTTCCCAGAACCAGCCTCTGCTCCTCTTCCTCAGGCTGTTCTTCACCAAAGCAATGCTTCTTCTGAACCAGGCAAGACATTAGATGGCTCATAAATTATTTTTTATTATTTGATTGTGCACTCTTTAACCTGCTGAATTACAAGAAAAAATATTTTCTGCTCTAAATTCTCTCTTACAGAGAAGCCTTAACACTTTCAGTTTTCCTCATCCCCAAAAGATTTTCACTAACAAGGGCCTAAGAAACAGGAAGGAGTGAGGTTTCATCTCACTTTTCATCCTTTCCTCTAATCAAGCAACACTCCCTGGCACCCTGCAATACCTGTCTTGCAGCCTCTTTTGGGGCAAGGGTTGTCCTCTGGCCAGGAAGGACGGGGGTGGAAATAAAAAGAAAAACCCGCAGGCTCTCCCTGGCAAGAGGAACTGGGAGTGCAGTGGTTTGGGCACATGGGCCAGGAGAAAGGTGTTGGCTGATGAAGTGTCCATGCAAGTTATTTGGTGTATGGATAAAGAGTGGGAGGAGTCCATGTATCCCTTCTGGTTGTGTTCCTTAGGAAACCAACATGGTCTGTGCTCCCGAGTCCTTGTCTTCCTCCAAGTCCTTGAAGATCCAGGCTTCCTAGTTTTGGGGTGCTTTGGGAGGGCAGAGGGTGTTTGCATTGATACACCCAGGAGAGGGTCCTGTGAGAAAAAGGGGTTCCTCTCAGGCTCTCTCATGAGGGCCATGGCTGCTCTTTGGTCTTCACAGACAGAAGCTCTGCTGGGTTATTTTTATAATTTCAGAACGTTTTGTTTCTTAAGAAAAATCCAGTGCTTTTGTCCACCAGGCCCCAAACTGGAACACTCCGTTAAACATTAAACTGGAAATATGTTAAAACTGCATATTATGGTCTTAATGAATTATCTGTTTTAGAAGGGGAAAACAGTGAAGAATTGCTGGCGTAAGTGTGGAATAAGATTTTTCAAAGGAATTACCCCAGCCAAGGCCTAGGATAAAAGTATTTTCAATAATAGCATTAGACCAAGAAGCAGCACAGCAAGAAATGCCAACTGTAGTCTCTAAATGCTTAAGCAACTTGAAATCTAAAGATGAAAAGGCACTGTACACTATTTACTCTTCTTAATGCTGAATTGTACAGAAGTACATTTATATTTTATACCTCTTTGAACTGGGAAATATGTATAATTCCCACAAGAGGATAAAGTATTTTTGCACTGAAGGATTAGAGAGGTGCTGTTGAAAAGACAGTTTCAGGTACAGCTCTGAAAGGGTCTTTGACAGTAGGTCTGGCCACTGCTCTTGTTCTTTCATTAGTGCCCAGAATTGGTGGATCACGTCCGCGTTTTGCGAGCGAAGGCGCTGGAGGGGAACATCGTCAGTCCGATCAGATCTTAAGCAAATTGCTGCTATTTGAAGACAGAGTTCTGCTTCAAAATCAAGGGGCTGATAAATGCCTTTGACTGCTTTCCAGCCTTTGTGATGGCCTCCACCACGGTGACCCACCGGAGCCTTTATGAGGCGCTTCCGCCTCGGCCCAGCTCCTCAAACCGGGGAGTGGGAAGTGCTTGCTCTTGTGGAGTGTTCCCGTTTGAACCCAACCCGTCATCTCCTCAGATGCATTTCTCTGTTGGGAGGTTATTAGGAGTGACAAGCCTCTGGTGATGTAATCTATCATTTGAATAAAGCAACTGCTGTGTTCTGCAGGTGACTCCTTTGTGGCCACGCTCGGAGGAATAGCACAAGGAAGGGTCGCTCCTGCCTTTAAACCTCCTCTCTGTACACAGAGGGGAGGAAAGACAAATAAAAGCCAGGCAGTTTAACTTGCACCATCGTTTAACAAGTTTTATCAGCTCAGCTGGAGTGGCTGGAAAGGCATATTGCCCCTTCCAAAACAAGGCAGTATCTGAGTGGGTTTTATTTTACTGAATGTGTCATCAGATCCAACCACGACCGTAATAAGGCCAGAAATATTTTCTTGGGATGACAGAATCCCATTTATCTGAAGATTTTCTCTCCCCTGACATTGCTTGCTCCAGGGCAGGACAACTGAGGGGATGCCAGGTGGGCTCAGCCCCTGTCCTCCCCTCTCCACCTGCTCTCCCGTGGGCTTGTGCTCGGCTAATTGTAGGGAATTCTTATTTACTATGGATCCACCACTTCCAGCATGCTCTGGCCATGGGGTTGGGGCTGGTGGGAGGGAGCAGGGCTTTGCCTCCTTCAGCCAGGGATGGGGCAGCGAGTTCTAACCAGCAAATATCGGTTTGAAGCCTCCATTGTACCAGCCCACCGTGGGGAGGGGGAGAGGAGCAGATAATGAGCTGCTGCATGATCAACCGCAAGAAGAAGGTATAAAAGATATAGACCATTAGAAAAGAACAAGGCTTTAAATGCCATCTGAGATTTTAGCTGAAAAGGCCTTTATTAGGTTAAAAAAAAATCTACATTTAACAATATAGAGTACCCAGTCCTGTAGATTTCTACCGCAAACTCCTCTGAAGTAAACTACAAAGGATTGTGATGTTTCTTCTTTCAGACTTTTTTTTTATATGAACTTTTTTTAAGGCACCGTATCCCAGTGAACTATCCTCCATTTCTTTTTCTTGCTGAAGCTGCAGATGTACATTATGCTAGTGTGAAAAAAAGCTAATTAAACTGCATAGGCTCTGCAGGAGGCAGAGAAGGCCTGCAGTGCACGGGGGATGATTGATTTGGACTGTCACACAGCTCTGCTGGGTGTCATAACTTAGTGACAAATAAAGGATTACAGTGTCCCAGAGTAACTCTCTCCCTTTTATTGTTCAGCAGACATCAAAGCACAAAAGCATATTAGCATTTTTAATAAGTAGTTAGGTCAGTCGTGGCTTACAGTTTGGAATTACTTTCTGTAAAACTAAAAAAATGAAAGAAAACCAAACTTATTGGTAGATTAAAAAATATAATACCCACAAGGCAGGAGCAATTCTTCCATTGCTTTCGATCAAGAGTGCATTATTTGTCTAAAACATGTGGGGAATGCCAGTTTCCAGCCCATTGTCTGAAAGCAAGATTTCTAGCTATAAAAATAATATTAAGAAGCTGAAAACATTTTATCAAAAAAAGAAATTACTGAACTTCTAGCATTGGAGGCCTATGTGTTGCATTATTTGCACATTTTCATGGGGAGCTTATTGTTCTCTGCTTACAATTAACAGTATAAAATGATTTTTTGTTTTTAAACTACCTTATCTCTAATGAACATGTATCCCTGGAAATAAAGTTGGGGGTATCTTGTATTTTTAAGAAAGCATAATAATAAGTTGAGGGTGTTCACTTTGAATAAACAGAAGGTAGACATAAAAATACGAACTGGGATGGAATAATGAGGCTGCTGTTTTTATTGGGATATAATTAGCTCGGGACAATTGTTCACCTTTCCCTTTGGAGCAGGCAGAGCCCTTTTGGATGGTGCTGCTCTGTGGATGAGGACAAAATGGCATGGCCAGGATAAAGTCTGTGGGAACAGTGTGGGATGCTGGGCTGGTCCTCGGGCACTCGGCTGTGTCTGTGTGTTGGCACTCGCAGCCCGTGCAAACCCCCAGCACCAGCTGGAAAATGTCCCCTGCTCCGTGGAGATGCCCCAAGTGACTTTGAGATGTTTATAAATATCACACAGGGTTTGAGCTCAGCGTCTACACAGGAGGATCTTGGCTGGAAACCCTGTTCTCTGTGGTGAACCAGAGATGGAGAGAGGTGAGGCTGGATGGCTGCAGAGCTGCTGCTCCACCCACACCCATGGCAGACTGAGATCTCCCCTCCTCCCTGGGACAAGAAAGGCTGCACTAAGGCTGCAAACTCCACTCTCCTCTGCTGCCCTCTCAATGGCATAAAAGTCACCAAAACATTATCCACATGTGGATGCAGCCGCCAAAATCAGTTTATTTACCCCAAAGCGCCGACACATTTGACACATTTTTCCATGGCTGGTGTCACTGTTATCAGTTGCTATCCCAGCTCTGTCATTAACAGGGTGTTGTTATCTTTTGTGCTGGTGTTTGGGAAATTAACCCTTTGCTGACTGTCTCCCTTTCTCTTGGTGCTCACTTGCATCCCGTTGCTGCCCCTCCTCATTTCATTGGAGCAGGACCCAGCACCAAGAGCACCAAGGATGGTTCTGGTGGCTGGAGGCCCATTTTCTGGACCTGCTCTGCAAGACAAGAAAGGGACTGAAGAGTTTCTTCTGCATTTTGCAGGAAAATGCCACATTTCAATGGGACACTTGGCTGAGCTCATCTCAGATGTGTCGCCTTCTCTTGTCACCAGTGACAGACAACGGTGCCACCAGACTCCAATGCAATGGGACAACTGCATCCTTCTGTATGGAGATCAGCCTGTCCTGGGGGAAGCTTCCATTACTCCCAGCTGTCCCTTAAATTTTTAATTTTCTTGCTCCTTCCTTCCTTTTCTGCAGCAGTACCGACTGCCCTCCTGCCCCATCAGGACTGACAGACTTCCCTCTGTCAAGGGCAGCAGCTCCTAGAGTGGAAAAGCTGCATTAGGAAAGAATAATGTGTATTTTTAACTTGTCTCTTTATATAGTTGAGGAGCTGAAAATGAGGAAGAGAGCCAAGATCTCTGTGGAGCTCCAGCAAATATTCCATAGATCATCAAAGGTGCAAGACCACATTTAGGGAACTACTGGAATGGGTCATAACAGCTGTAAAGCAGATACAGTTTTCTTATTATCCCTGGAGAGGTGTTTCCTCCTTTTTTACAACTCTTCTTTTAATACTTCTTAAATGAAAGCTTCATTTGCTTGGTATGGAAATACCTCTAAAAAAATAACCCAAGAACTGAACTTTTCTTTACAAGAAAAAAAACTGGCACTCAGATACCCATGTCACAGACATCTTATAAATACCTGTGATAAATAAGAAAAGTTGATATGAAATCTTAAGAGCCTATCTTTCATTTTCAGAGAAAAGAAACTGTTTCTCACTTAAGATTAAATAATATTATTAAATATCATCTTGTGCCTACACAAAAGTCACTTAAGACACAGTGGAGATATCCAAGGGCAGAACAGTATTTACCCACATGTAGGTGCCAAAACACTGAGACACAGTGCAGGAAATTCTGGTGGTGGAATTTCCACCTAAATTTAATTTCCTTTCTTTGATTCAAATAAAATCTTTCATTTAATTTTAACATAGTGCTTTTTAGTAAATCCAAATGTGCCATTCTTCAGGGCATTTAAACCAATATCCAGAGCTGAATTTTGTGGTGTGAATCCACCACTAGCACCTGTGTGAGTTGATCCCAATGCATTTTGAATATTGTACATTCTTGGGGCTACAAGGACATGATGGAAGGCTCTGTGTTCATGCTACAGACAAGCTGTAAATCTCAACAGGATGCAGGATCTGAATGTAGGAATCTTAATCTTGGCAGGAGTCAGCAAGTCCCTTCTGTACTCACACTACAAAGGTAATTTGCATGAGGATTGTTGCAAACTCTGTTCCTCAGGACCTTATTTTTTGTAGTGATTTCATCCTTCCCCTAAAAGAGAGATAACAGTGTGAACTGATTTATTTTCTGCTGGACACATCAGCATAATTTATGCATACCTGTTCTGCATTTTCCAGTTATTTTTCTAGACCTTTCTAGGGTCTGGGAGTCTCTTCCTCCTTGTGAATCCTGTACACTCACTCATTTTGTAATTTGGGAGGCTCCTGCATATTTGAAAGCAATGGCTTCATTTGTTTTTCCAAGTTCTTACTGAATCACTTGTTGGTGTACAAGTGACATTCCAAGCACCAGATTAATGAAAGCGCCTTTCTTCTTTGTGCAAGTTGTATTACGTCAGAAATTTCTCCACACGCACACCAGTTCCAGTTATCTGATTGATACACTTAGACATCACGCATGAAATATGCTTTTATTCATGTATTTGTGTCTATAAAGTGAAAAGGAGCCTTTATTCTGGAGGAAGAGTCCTGCAGCTCGGCACTGAACTGCACGGCTCCGTCAACAGTTGAGCTGGATGCTGGCCAAAACCCAGTCTTATCTCTGCCAGCAAAATCGGTGCAAGGAACCACAAGAGGTGAATTTTGCTTTAACCTGCTGGTAAAAAAAACAAAAAAAACAAAAAAAAAAACCAACAAACCCACACAAACTCATGATGTCACTTCAAATCCATGGCTGGGAGATTCCGGCTGACGTGCGCTGCCCCTCGGCCCTGCTTTCAACACTGGGGTCCTTGTTGTGCAAAGGGGAAACAAAGGGCAGAGTTTATCTGACCCTAAAATTTGTTACCTGAGGTCTTGGCTCTTAGGGCTCCATGCTCCATGTACTGCATGGTGTGGGGGGAGACAGAAAGGCAGCCAGGGCAAAAGGGTCCTGTGGGGCCAGCCCGTCTCAGATGTGATGCATAACCACATCCCAGACCAGCTGGGGCTGGTGTCCATCGTTCCTGGAATGGCTTGGTGTAGGGATGAAGATGAGGAGGAGGGTTTGTGGATGTTTATCCCACAGGAGCCTCAGCCAGTTCAGGGCACCACTGGGCTTGGGTCCTTTCCAAAGCCCTCCTAGCCCACAAGACAAGACCTGACAGGCAGAGGAGAAGCTGGTGGAGAGCAGGTAGAGTGCAAACACCAGTGCTCTCATTACGTGTGTGAGCCTGAGCGGAAAATCATACCCCATCCCTGGAAGTGTCCAACGCTGGGTTGGATAGGACTTGGAGTAATCTGGTCTAGAGGAAGGTGTCCCTGCCCATGGCAGGATGTGAAGTTAGATGAGCTTTAAGGCCGCTTCCCACCCCAACCATTCTCTGTTCAGCTGCAGATCTCTGTGAGGTTGTGTGAAATGGCCAGTAGCTCATTCAAGTCTCAGGCCACCTTCAAACAAATTGTCTAACGGCACCCAGGGATAGGCTCGTGGGCTGCCATTGCTGAGACAGGCCGAGTCACAGGGCTCAGGATGTCATTTTGTGGTCAGGTTTATGGCTTGGTGTCCCCAGGCTGCAGGTGTTCTCCCTGCTGAAACCAGAAGCAATGAGTCTTCAACCTGGATGAGACTGCTCTGAGAGCAAAATGTGACCTCGGGGTTCTGTGTCCTTCACTCTTTTTATCCCAGGCATGGACATCTGAGAGAGTTTAGATAAGAAGCTGAGGTGGGCTTGCTTTCACACTGCAGGAGGCAGGTGGAGGTGTTGTAGTTTTGACCAGATGAAACACTAAGAAGCATGTTTTAGTTCTGCAAGAGCCAGTGATGTTCAAATCATGACATGTCCCATCAACATCCGGAGGAGTTTGTGTTGGGCTGGCCCTGGCATCCATAATTTCCAACCCCATTCCAGGACTTTGCCTTCCTCTTTGAGAAACACCCAAGACCTGCTCAGAGAGCCCATTTGCTAAAGGATTTCCATAATCCATGAGCCATTAACAACCTCACACAAAGCAGGAACTTAACAGGCAGTCCTGGCACAGAAGCCAAAGCCCATAGGGGCTTAATTTCTCCCCTGTCCTTCCCCAAAGTGGGCCACAGTTAATGCCAAAAGGGGCTTATGCTATTACTGCAAGAGCTGTTGGATCAAGCATTTCACTCACAAGCTTCCTATTTACTTCACTGCTTTAACACTCTGCTGATTTAAGCACATGGAGCTCTGGAAGGAAGCAGCAGCATTTGCAAAAAAAAAAAAAAAACCCAAACAAAAAGACCCACCAGCTTTTATAGAAATATTTGTGCATCCTGTGCAAAAGCAAAGCCTCACAATGGCCAAGAGGAGAAGCAAAGCCCAAAGTAGTTTTTAACCAGATACTCCAAAATATGGGGGGGAAGCAAAGTGGTGACAGGTCTGTGCAAATACCTAAGTGTATATACACACATATATTACAGATTTGAAGGGGGTACCCAGACTTAGGGGTGTTTTGGGGAGCACAGAACAGTTTTCAAGCTGGTTCAACAGCACACCACTTTTCCCCCCCTTCTTTTCTTCAGCTGAGAGACAAATGAGCTAAAATGACAGAGACAGAATGGAAAAAATAAGCAGACTTGGATCTGGACTAAATGTACTTGCAGGACAGAATGTTAATTTTACCCAGATTTGGTTTCACTTGAGGGAGAAAAAATTAACATTTTGTCCCTCGTAGCTGTCTGCAAAATGTATAAATGTGGCACTTCCCAGTGTCACCACAGCAGTGATGACATGGCCAGGTCCAGTTCATCTGCACTAATTACCTTCCACTGCAGACATTTCCTATCAGCTCCTGGCCTCTCCAAGCACATGTGCTGCAGTAGCATGAGGGGTGAAGCTGGGAGCCTTCACTCTGAGTTCCCTTGCTCTGGCTGGCTTGAATCAAGCCTTAAGTAAAATGGGAGTATTTTAGAATTTAATTAATAATATTGAATCAATTAATAAGACACTTAAATGATTATACAAAATTAACTGTGAACAGTTTGATACTTCAGCTCCTGCTCTAGCTAATTCCTGATTTGATGAAGATTTCCAGGCATCCAAAAGGCTCGGGTAATTAGTATTTGATTGGGGCATAAGCCATTTTTAACCAACCACCCCTTACAGAGTGTGCTGCCTCCTCCTGCAGAAATGGAATATTTCAAATATACTTTTGAGAAAAACCAGGAAATTCCCCCCTGCCCCCCCAAAAAATAAGTTAAGGAAAGGTTACAGTAGGACTATTAATGGCAATGTGATATTTTAAAATTTATTTAGTTGAATAAAAATAAGCAAATGCTTGTGTCAGTGCAGTGGTGAGTCCAAAGCAAGCCCTGTCTCTGCTGCAAGTTGCAGGTGTGTTGTGGATGGGGGAAGCACTTGAGGAAGTGTTGGGCTATGGAAAAAGGGGCTGTGGATAAGGAGGCTGTGGAAAACGTGTCAGTGAACAGTGCTGGTGGTCAGCTAATGGGACTGTTGCCCTTTTGGGGTATGATCCAGTACAGCTGCCTGTGGGGAAGCTGGTGGCTCTTCTGCAGTGTGCAGATGCCCAGGGACACCCAGGGACACCCAGGACACTCAGGGACATCCAGTGTTCTACCTCATGTCTGAGTCCTCCCCTGGGTAGGGCAGAGCTGAGCCTGGGGGTAAAAACGAGGGACCAAAGTCCAGGTCCTCCAAGGCTTCTGAGGAAAATGTCAGGGAAGATTGTATCATACATGATCCACCATCTCTAGGTGACAACAATGAGGGGATAGGAAAGGGAAAAATCAGCTTGTCCTGCTGTTCTTTTCCTCTGTGGTATCTGCTGGTTTGGTTGGTAAAGGAGCATTTGCAGTGGAGGAAGTGTAATTTCTATTTGCCTTGCACACAGAAAGGCCTCGTCAAGACACCAGGGGATGTCCAAAGGGGGCCTGACCTCCCCTCATAGCAGAAACATTAAAATATTCTGCTGCAGGATCACAGCAACATCTGAAACTTTCCTTCATTTTCTTCCCCCTCCTTTTTTCTCATCTCTTTGGGTCCTTTGGCCCATATGTTGCT
The DNA here is from genome assembly GCA_013398175.1 of Climacteris rufus. Lineage (NCBI taxonomy): Eukaryota > Metazoa > Chordata > Aves > Passeriformes > Climacteridae > Climacteris > Climacteris rufus. The sequence continues at coordinate 914,926 of VZRZ01008316.1, read as the reverse complement.
AATTTTCTGTCTTTTCAAAGCTCTCCGTTTCATTTAAAGTCAGAATACATTCTATTCATCACCATGAATTCTAGGGAAAAAAGAGAACTCGAAGGTCAGTGTTCCCCTTAATGTATAAAATAAATGAGCAAAGCACTGTTTTTTTTCCTTTAGCTTATTACTTTTCTTAATCTACTTTTTAGGTCTACTGTGGGAGATCACAGGAGGGACTTAAGCACTTGCTCTTAGAAAAGATTCTTACATATTCTTGCAAGAAAGGAGCCCTTCAAAACCGCATGTCTTTGTAGTTGGATCTGCTGAGCCAGACTTCAACCATGCCAGTTACTGGTCAGCGAGCTGGGGTGCCACTGCAGTGACATCCACAAGTACCCAAAGCACTTAACTCCCCAGGAGCTCACTTTCACTTGATGTCCATCACAGTTGCCCAGGAAAAAAAAAATTCCTTCTTCTTTGCTAAGGTATTGCACCTACACCTTGAAATCTGTGCGAGGGAGAATAATGAGAGAAAACTGCGGCGTTTGGATTTTTGCAGTAATAATTCAGTGGACCTTACCGACAGGAAAGTTAAACTGTTAAAATGACTCAAACCCAAGAAAAGCACGTAAGATGATCTGCTTGTTTAAATTCTGTTGTTGCAGAGGGTGGGTTCTTTGCAGAAAACCATCACGGGATGAAATTCTAGACGGCCTTGAGGCAGATCACCGTGCAGCCTGCGAAGAGTTAATCATAGCAGTTGCCCACTATTTTTTTGCTTCCCTACAATTTGCAGTGACAAAAGCTGGTCTCTCCCCAGCTGTGACAGCGACAGCAGCCCTGGGCCAGCCCACACCAGCCCTTGCAGGCTGGAGTGACCCAGGAGGCGCAGCCAAACCCAAAGTCAGCTCGAGAGCCAGCTGAACCTTTCTTTACAAAACCTCAGACCACATCAAAGTGCCTGGATTTGTGTTCTGTTATGAACCAGGAATTTGGGCCAACTTAGTTAAAATGTTCATCAAGACTCAGATCTTTGCAGTGAATCTGGGCCTGAGAACTGAACTAACCCTAGTTTGGAGTTCAAAGCAGCTGGGAGGCAAGTCTGGAGTGGGACTATGGGTAGATGGTGGCTGGATTTCCCCTGTTCCCATTGCTGCTTCACACAGTATATGGCCTTACTTGGGAACCTGAATCACCCCTAAAATTTTGCTGCTGCACATTTTCTCAGCCACTTGGCCAGAGCTGTGGCCAGAGTGGGTCCAGCTGAGGCTGCAGCCTCTTCCCTGGGATTTGATGGATGCTGTGCATGAGACCTTCTGTGCACCTTCCCATTTGGTCAGAGACCTGCTGCTTGTTCAGAACACTTGCACAGTGACTCGACCAATAAATAATCTCAGGAAAGTTCCCTTCAGTGCTGCAAGATGCCTACTTTCATCTGGCAGTACTTCAGGGCTGGCACTTCATCAGTAGATGAACAAAGCCAAGTAATGCAGTACAAGTAAAATTATTACAGTCTGGGGTATTTCCAAAACAAGAGCCTGACCAGAAAAAAAAAGCAGAGGAAAAAAGAAGAAAAAAAGATGGAAGGAGCAGGCAGGGAGGGACTTCAGCAGCTGATAGCTTTGAGCTGTAAATTTGGTATAAAAAAACGTTTCTGGTATAAAATTGGTATAAAAAGCATACTTTTGAACAAGTATAGAAGTTGAATATCTGTAAGTGAAAGTTTCTTGCTTTGCAGAATGGCTCCATCAATCTAAATTAAGAGTGTTCAGTGGGAACCAGGAATGATGCTACTGAAGGAATCACAGCCTAAAAACCAGTCAGCAGGCAGGCAGCTGTTCTTGGATGCCTTTTCACCACGGGGCTATTTGATCTCTCTTGAGGTTGATACGAGCCCTGCAGACGGGTAATGGGTTCTTTTTGAACAACAGGCCTGTAACATTTCTGCATCTGCAATGGAAAACACTGTGGCAATGAAAGGAAAAGGGGTCTTTTAGGTCTTGTTTCTGGCTCTACCACTAATTTGTGCATGACCTTGGGCAAGTCAAAAAGCATCCCTGACCTCAGTTTACCTAGTGAGAAAATGGGAGTGGTAATGCTTTGCAGCCTCTGCGGTCTCTGAGATTTCACTAATGCCTGTTTCCTCAGTCTGCTGAGACAAGTGAATCATGGCTCTGCCCATCCATAGGCAGCCTCTTTCCCGATCCCAAAAAACCTCCCTGTACGCACCAAGGGAATAGACACTCGTAACTCAGAGTTGGAGAGAGTTATAACCCTCTCCTGACCCCTGAGCACTTCCAGGCAAGCGTGTGCTGGGCTAATCCATCAGGTTATCCCTCACTGATCACCTGATGCTTTCCTTGAGATTCACTCCTTGCTTTCAACCAAGAAACAAAATTGCTCTTAGGAAAGGACACACATTTTAGAAAAGGACACATTTTAAGCCTGACTTTTCCATCTTGTGCCACGTTTGAATTGCACACAATTAATTTAACACCCAGCTGGTGGTAAAATTAGGTGCTTCCTGAGCATTATGTTTTTTAAATTGCTTTCGTAATGCGTTCTGCTCTATCAGGGCTGTCCTGCTGAGGAAAGGGCTCATATCTTCTCCTGAATTCAACTTCTCTCTCAGCACTGCAGTACAAACAAGAACAATACCCCTGTTGTAAAGGTGACTTTTAACCAAAGGTACCCAACAGGCTGTCCAGAATTCCTACAAATCTTCCATGTCTGGAGGTGTTTCAGACCCGCAGCTCCTGGGTTCATTAGACCTTGCATGATACTCACTTAATGGGAACAATATCCATGGAGCATCTCTCCAGCCCCTTTCCAGGCAGGATTTTGACATCCAGCTTAGCATGGAGTTGCTGTTCTCTGAAATGGAGATGGGATTCTGTCTCTGGGAGCCGTGAAACCAAACAGGCAGCAAAATCTAGAGCAAGTTACAACAATTTTCTTAACCTGCAAGGCAGGGAGGGAGGGAGAGAAGAACGCTACATGAGACATCCCATGTCTGATTATACTCCACACATCCACGGCTATTGAAACTCTCTGATTCCCCTGTTTGAGATTTAGCTGCAACATCCCATTTGTTCCAAGCAGATATGTAAAGTCTCCTTGGTATTCAGGTTCATTTAAAGATTTACATTTTGTATTTCCTTGCTCTTTTTCTGACGATGTACATAAAACAGAATTGTAAATGTTTAGGAAAATCAAAGCTATTCTTAGATGCTTGCAATTCCACTAAGTTTGTATTCTCTAATTTGCGCCATGAAAGGAAAAGGAAATCTGGGAGAGGAGCTTGTAGTTTGCTTTTTGAGGTTTTCTTCACTGCATTTCCATTGAAATTTGGGGCTCAAAGTTATGTTTCCCAAGGCACTTTGAAAGTTTCCTCAGTAAACCTATCCTCCATAGGATGTGGCTGCAACCACCTCTCCTACCTTTCCAGAGGGCTGTAATGGAGAGTTTTAAAATTAATCACAACAGAACCAGCCCCAGGAGATGTCCAGAAGTTCAGCTAAACACCTCTGCCCTGGAAAAATTGGTGATAGATGAGTAACATCTTCCCAACTGGTTTTTACATAAATGCTGTGGTTTTCACAGCGCTGAGGCATCGCCGTGGCTGGAATAAAGTTAATTCTTAATCTTGTGAGTCGAAGTGCCAATCCATCTCTTCCCAGAGCCTGTGGCCAGCCCCATTGGTGCTCCCAGACTCACAGTCCATCCCTGTATGTACGTCAGAAGTTGTAAACTACTACAGGGAAGAAGCAGTTTCAGATTAGGATCTCTGGAAGAAAATCACTCTGCGGGTAAATCCAAGCTAGATGAAATCTGCCCTTCTCTTTTCTTCTTTCCACACATTCAACACCTTGAGAAAGTTCAGCCACAAAATGCCAACTGGGAAGGGAAATGCTGAACAAAATTCCCAACCAGCAGAACAAGAATTTTCAAAGGAATGAGAATTGCATTCCCTGGAGCGCAGCCCCAACGCTGTTCTTGGGTCTCTGCTTCTGAAACTTACATTTAAAAAACTAAAAAAAAAAAAAAAAAAAATAGGGTTGTTACTTTACTCTTTGCCCAGGTTTGCAGCTCTGTGGGAAAGGTGGGTTTATCCAAACAAAAGTCTTTCAGTGACTATCTTGGTGAACTCCACTCTCTGGAGTGAAATTCAGGAAAATCAAGCCCTCTTTCCTGCTCTGCCACCTGTCTGATGGAAAAACTGAACACTTTCCTCTAAACATGTGCAGTAACAGGAATTTCTAGTCCAGAGAAAATTTCTCATATCTAAAATACTCATCTGAATTAGAAAAGAAATAAAAATAATATCAGAGGTGTGGAGTTTTCCACAAATGGAAAATTACATTTTTGGAGAACATGTTGAAGAACTTTTATGCACACCCATGTTCAGCTGTGTCCCCATGCCCTTCCCAGCTCCAGGGACGAGTGAAGTCCCCTGGCTCTGGCTGGGGATGATCAGCGAGTCTGGAGCCCCAAGGAACCTGCCCTGAAGCTACAGATTAATAACATCAGATAAAGATTTGCTATAACAGATTGTTTCTGGTGAAGATTTCTTTGGTTCTTTTCTTAAACCACAAATGTGCTACTGACTGGCATGGAGAGCACACGTGCTGAGGACAAACACGTGCTTGCTGGGGGGATCCACCAGCCCCCAGTGAAGGGCTTGTGACTGTCCCTTGGCCAAAAACATGCTGAATGTCCCCTCCAGCCCTGCTGGCCAAAGGTCAGATGTTCAGCACATCTTGGGGAGGTTAGAAGAATTTGGCCCGGTGTTTTACCTCTGCAAGTCAGTGCTGGAGGAATGCTTTGCACATATGAACTATCTCATGCTCACCAAACCACTTATTAGTTTCAGGCACTGGCCCCTGTGTTATTATGGCCTTGATAACTTTATTAAATTCAGCCCCAGCTTATTCATCTCGCAGAATGGCCTTAACTATTTGTAGATATTTTAAAGTAGCCATCCTTGCATCGTGATCGCTTCCAGACCTCGCTGAGAGACACGCATGTGTTTGAAATGCCTGCTTTCCTTCTCCATTTCACCATAAAGTAGCCAATTTAATTTTGCACAATACCATTTGATAACAACCATGTGTGTGTGTCTTCAGCGTTTATATACTTCAGAGAAGGTACTGCTTGGTCAGTGTGAGATAATTTCACAAAGAAAAACGGAACCAGATGTTCCTTCTTTTTACTTGGCTTCTCCCTCCGCCTATCTTGTTTCTAATGTCAATCTCCAGTCAGGTTTTCCATTACCTTGGGAAGGGGATATCTTTACACTTTGTGTTTTCATTACCAACGTGCCTGACAAAGTGTTCAGAGTAGCTGAGGTAGATGATTATCAGCTTAACACCTCTGAGATCATTATCAAACCCTAACGATGCTCGGGAGACAAACAAAGGCAGAGGTGTGTGCTGGGTGGGTTTTTAGAGGAACTCCAAAGGGAAAGGTCACCTTTTGCAACAAATCTTGTGGCTAGTGTCTGGATGATTGGGATGCAACTTTGAGAATACCAGGGAGGAGGGAAGAGCATTGTCAGCTCCAGGAAATGGGCAGGAAAACGAGCAGACGTCTTCACCCAGGTGCTTGAACCGGCTGTTTTAGCCAGGGTTATCTGGTGATGCCTTTTTGTTGTTCGTGGACCTCCTTCCTGGCTGGAAACAGCCAGGTAAATGTGGCAGCACTTGGAAAAAGAAGGGCCAAAGTCCAGGTCTTGTAAAGGATGGGGAGGACAAAGGGATTTGCTGAGGGAAGGAGGAATTACGCTGTGTAGAACACAGCTGGGCAGGGAATATTCCTCACAGGATCTGGAGGGGAAGCAGCAGCCTGGGAGAGCAGCTACAGAAGTGCTGGAGACCAGGAAAGCCCACGGTCACTGAGGCCAGGTGTGGAAAGCAGGATGTGACATTTTAGAATCACCGCCTACCTTAACGTCAGGCCAAGAGGGGACCCTCGCTGACTGCAGCATCCTCTTCCTCACCCCACCAAACAAGGCACACTGGGGCTCCCCGAAGTCTCCTCCCTGCCCGGCCCTCGGGACTGAACCCAAAGTTGTCTGTTCAGAACAGAGATCCAGCTCACAGCTTATCTCCATCTGGACTTTGTGTTCCCGAGGGTGGCTGCCGTGCCAGGTGGATCCCAAGGACACAGTGCTCTGCACCAGCCCGAGGAGAGGAGGAGCTTGTTATCAGCCTGGTTATCAGCACTGTCCTGCCAATGACCCGTCCTGTGGCAGTGACACACGAGCCCCAAAGCTGCTGAAAGGGCAGGACCCAGCACGGATGGGGCGAGCGCAGAGCTGGAGTGGGCCAGCAGTGCCATTGCCAGGCTGTAGAGCTCTGAGCCGCCTCATTTACAGGTGCTTTTCCCTTGACACTGGCTGTTATTAAGCTCCATTATGAGAACAACGCGTTGTGATCCTCCCGTGACTCACCAGTCTTGTGACATCCTGGCAGGGAGAGCCCTTGGCTGCTCGGTCGGGCCGGAGGCTCTTGGAAGGAGCCGCTATTGCAGGGAGTGTCTGGTCTGGATCACAGCTGCCTCCTGGGTCACAGGGCCAGGCAGGGATGGATTCCTCTGCCCTGGACCCATGGAGACCCATGGATGGCTCCGAGGATGAGGCAGGAGGCTGTCAAGGACCTCCATGAAGGACCAAGTCCTTTGGCTTGGAGGACATCACACAATTTCTGCTCGTTGCCTTTCTTCACTCCTTTTTATTTCGGTTCGAGTATGAGCTCAGCGTGAGCCTTGCATGTATTTTAGTTAAATCATCCCAAATTTGCAGAAAACCTTATACAGGCGTGAGCTGATCTCATGAGTCATGCTCATTGCCGTGAATGCTCCATGGCATATGGTAAAGCACAGGAATGGGACACATTCCCCAAGCAGCTGGCTGGAGTCGTGCAAATCCTGTTACTGGCTGGCACGAAGACCAATGAGCAAAGGTCCTGCAGAAAGAAGTCCTGATAATCACCATTTCTTAGGGACTAATCCTAAATGCCTCCGCTCCCTGTCACTGCTTGCGGTAATAACAGCAGGTGCCCATGCAGAAATCCTTTTCCCAGCACCTCCTTCATGTCTTTGCTTTCCTAGAGGGAAGTTGAAAGACTTTCTGACAAGGATACAGAGAAAACACTATCAATTTTTTAAAAGTCTTTTTCTCTTGAATTGTCAACTGTTTGTGATTTTATCTTTTTTTTTTTTTTCCAGCCGTTAAAAAAGTAATTTTGTCACTCAATGCACTTTCAATCCAGTAAATTGTAGGAGAAGGCAATTCCTCTGGAGGCCTAGCTGGAAGGAAGGAGAGACATTTGCTTAATACATGCTTAACTGGCAATCATCTTGGCAGTGTCTTAGCCCTGCTGCAGTGAAGGTGGCTTTCATCACTGGAGGTATAATTTGTCTCTGCCTTTCCAATTGCTCCTTTCTCTCATCTCCTGCTCCAGTTTACCTGAACTAATAAAACTCCAGCTCCTGCCCCGAGTTCGTGGGGTGTACAGAGATGAGGAGCAGTGCTCTGTGCTGATTAGCATGGTGGCAGCTCTGAATGGTCCATGCTGGTGCCCACTGGGGAGGTGCTGGTGGCAGCAGAGCTCTGCCTGGTGTTCCAGGCTGGCTCTGACCTTTATGCCTTCAGGGCTCCTTGGGGCAGCCACCCACAGTCAATTGTTCCATTGATTTCAGTGGGTATCAGATGAGATCTTTGGTTCCCGAGGGCAGGATTATCAACCTGGGATATCTAAGGTGAGGGCTCAGCTCCACATAAAGGTGTAGAGATAAGGGACTGGATGCTTAGGAAGGTGAGTTCAGGTATTCAAAGTCACTGCAAATTCTGTTTACAAATTCAGGTAAGGAAATCCTCATCCTCAGGCGTTACACACTGGCCTCAGGTGTGTTACTTGGGTTACCCAGTTGAAAAAATACAAAATTGTTCTCTCTGTGTCTGCCTACAGAAGGCACCTTCTGTAAAGCAAAGTGCAAATGTTCATCACACCCCGCTGAAGCCACCACACCACACCTGGCCCAGGCCACCTCTGGCAGAGCCCAGATCTTGTGCCACCACGTGTCATCACACATGTGAGTGAAGGAAAAGTGTTTGTGCAAACCCAACTCAGGAGATACGATGATTTTCATACAATTACAGAAATGTTATAGTCTAACTCTGACCTTGCCATCCTTGTCACTCTGAAAAGTCTCGAAAAAGTGCCTTTGAAAACAGGCTGGTTAAGACCCCCACACCCCTCTTGCTCTTCCTCATCCCTCTATCATCCCAACACCCTGGTCCTTATTTTCTGGGTCATCCAGGCACGGCTTTCTGTCCTGTGAAAATGCTCAGGTCATCTGTTAGTGACAACAGGAGATGGATCTTTTGGTGATGTAAATCAATGTCACTTCAAAGCTTCAACGGAGCGATACTTATTTACACCTTCAGATATCAGATCCTTATGTTTTGCTTTTATGTGTGCCAAAGTTCTTTTTTTTCTGAAACGTAACGTTTTGTTGCAAATTTCTATAATTACACAACCTCATTTCTATGGCAATAGACACTATACAAATTAATAAAATAAATATTCCAGCACAGTTTAATTCTGGCAAAGCCATGCTAAAAACCTTTCCATCATTCCTCATTATGAAGGCAGCAAAACGTGCTTAACAGAATATCTTATCAAAATTAGTGAAAACATTAAACTTCCCAAAAAAACCTTCTTTTGAAAAGTTGTTCTAAGCAAGTTTCTAAAATCTCAGAAGTATTAAATCCTCATTAATATAAGCTCAATGTATTTATGGTGTCAAAAATGTGTTTTATAAAAGCCAAAAGCAGAGTTGCACAAGTTGCCTCATTATCAATAATCTAGCATCGTCCCTTTTATGTGTCATTTCTTTACACAATATACTATCATTTATGACTTTTAGCAAATACATCATGGCAAAGGATTACTCTCATCAGAGGCAGTCTTTGAAAAGGATATGCTAATTTCTAGAGAGCAAGAAAACATCAAAACAGTGCCAGCAAATAGCCAAGGGACTTTCATGTCTTAATATCCTTCAGAAGTGCTTTATCTCCTAGTGCAACGTGTATCATAGTATAAACAGGAAATGAAACAGCCAAGGCATCAAAGAACCACCAGTGCATGGCTGTAATTTTAGATCAGGTTTAATAAAGGTTATCTGCAGCAGGCTAATCAAACAAAAGGGTGTATGTTTTAAAGCGCCATTTGATAATTTTCATTTAAGGCTCCCGATCAAAGAGATCCTAACAATGTCTTACTGACTCCAGATAGATCCCTTTGCCTCACTTTTCAAAGTAGCTTCGTTTATTGCTGGTAAAACTGGTTTTGATGTTCTAATTTTTTAGGTGGAGGAGAGATCAGAAACTGCTCTGGTTTCCTGTGCACCTTAATTTGAAAAGCAATAGAAAGAGAGCTGAGAAGGAAATGAGCAAACACAGTGAGGGTCAGGAAGATCTCAGGGTCACTTTTGTGAGCTCTCCGTGGACTGTGATGCCCAGACTGGGGCTTCCATCCCAAGGAGGATGCAAGGACAGGAGAAAAACCTGGACAAGACTGGGCCAGGCCATTGAGTAGTTAATGGGAAGGCAAAATACCCTGGAGGTGAGAGAGTGAGGGGAAAAAAAGAGTAGCGTGATCCTGGCTGGTCGCCAAGGAAAGGCAGGAGGAGCCAGACCGGCTGTTTTCGTGACACTTCTCATCCTTGGCCACCAGGAGAAGCTCCTCTGGCACCATCCAAGCACCACTGAGGAAGGGAAAATGGAAATTTGAGTGTCCTACCATAGGACAAAACCTGCAGGGCTTTTCCCTTGTGTTTTGTGACTGATTCCTCAATTCCACTTTCAGGTCAAATCTGATTCAAGCTCCTGAAAAAAAATGGCTATTTGCTGATTTCTGAAAGTGGAGTAATCCTACTAAGAGAGACAGAGAGAATCTATGTTGTAGCAAGGGAGAGGCTTCTTTGGGATGCCAGTGTAGTCTTCTGTACTCCTGGTTTATGAATTATTCCTTTTGGGGAGCAAAGAGGGAGAAGAGAAATTTCTCCAAATGAGAGCTTATCAAAATGGTTTTATTTCTGGCGAGACTGATATATCCAAGGAGCTAAACATAGTTATAATATTTTGTCAAAGCTTTCTGCACCACTCAAGCCCAGGGATGTTTGAAACTGATTTCCACACAAAGAAGATGTTTCCCATTAAATAGGAATGCTTGCCTTGAAAATAAATATCTCCCTGCCCTGGGAGAGTTATGGTGGGATGGCTCATGGAAGCAGCAGGAAAAGCTTACAACCATTCCAGTCATTAAGCCCAGCAGGTCTCACTGTTCTGGGGAGTGTTCTCAGCTTTTTGGGACCAGTCTTCCTCAGCTGTGTCCACAGCCAGGGGCTGGGCAGGCTTAGCACCTTCTTTGCATCAACAGGGATTTTGTGACTTGTGTGTTTGTAAAGTTTGTTGTTATTTTTCATGTTCAGAAATCCAAAGCTCTGTAGGGGGGAGTTCTAAAGAAAAATCCAAATAAATAAAAAATTCACCCTTGGGTGCACTTAATGCAGTTGGTAAGAAATGTGCTGACTCCCAAATGTTCTCCTTCCCACACACTTCACAAAATGCTGGTTTTATTCATATACATGTGTATATACTTCCTGCTGATGCTCTCTTAAATATTTCAAAGTATTCTTATGAACCAATACACTTTTATCGTGGTATTTGTAGGAGCACAAGACCTTGGTTGTACCCATCCAGCCTCAGTTTGCTTCTTTTCCCTTTCAAGTAAATTTTAAATTACCAAAGAAGTGCTGATAGTCACGAAAATTTAGTTATTTGCCATGAAAACTCAACCATAAGTAATCTCCCCAAAACCAGTCCCATGAAATATTCATGCTCCGGGAGCGCCGTTCCAGGCAGGGCGGTCGCTTCCGACAGCAAATGCTGGGGGAGAAGTGAGATGGTGATTCCTCTGCTTGGAGAAACGAGAATGCTGCCAAACTGCTTGGCAGGATAATCTGCTAAAAAAACAAAAAACAGGCTAGTTTATTAAAATACCCACAGCAAGGGTTAGGATCCCACCAGGAGCACCAGAGAGAGCAGTGCCAGTATCCTGTCGGCAGCCTCGTATCGATCCCCAACGTATCTGCAGCTGCCCTGGATCCCTCCCTGTGCTGGATTACTGGCTCCAGCACAGACACCAATCAATAGTGACTGAAGACTGGCAATGACCAAATGTCAGAGCCTTCGCAGCAGTTTTTTTGAACTAATATTGGTACTTCCTAATCCTGTTATCAAAGGATACCATGAAAAACATCATGACGGTTGGGTACGAGTTGCCAACCTTTTGCAGATTCATATACTTGAGACCAGAAGAAACCATTCAATAATCTTTTTTTCTGCTGACCTTTATTTCGTGGGCCATTAGATTTCATCCGTATCAAGTGCAATAACTGGCGCCTGACTGAGGTACAACTTGTGCTTGGCAAAAGCATATCTTCAAAGGAGGAAACCGGTCTTGATTGAAGACATTGGAGCTGGACACTTCACCACCCCTTGGCAGTTTAACTTGGTGGTTATGACAGTTTATTTCTGGGCACTCTTCTGCCCAAGGAAGTTAACTCAGGGCGAGGGAATGTGTGTGAGTAAAGACAACAATCCCTTTCTGCTTAACCGTCTGCAGACACAAGCACAGGCACAACAGTCGTTCACAAACACTCTACAATGCCTGCTGTGTCTACAGGCTTTATTTTGACTTTGTCTGCCTCGAGTTTCATCTATTAGTCCTTTTCAGTGTGTTCTCCCAACCAGAGAGCTGTGATTTACACTGACATGCTTTTTCCTGCCTCATCCCCATCTTCTGCTTGGTAATGGTTCTCAGGCTGGCACATGATTCTTCATGTCACCTCCAAATCTTTCTTGTCCATTCTGCCATAGCCAAACCAGAGAGTGGCTGAAGTCCTGGCCCAGCTTTAACCAGAATAACAGAAACACTGAAGATTGAACTTGATGATTTTGAAGGTATTTTCCAACTTTAATGATTCTATTTCTTTAGGCTGACAGTGTGCTTGCCTGTCAACACTCTGAGCTTGGAGAGGTTCTGCATCATCAGCCAGAGAGACACCTTGTCACGCAGGCATCTCTCTGGCACATGGCCCTTGGCAAAGTTACTCACAGGTGTCCCTGTGTGCAAGGCTGGGGCTTCCACTCTCCCTGGAAATGTTATTCAAGGAGCTGTGGCTGCCCTGCCTATGGGTGCTTGAGCCATGCACGTTCAACACAGGGGGTGGGCCAGAGCTCATGGTTTTGCTCAGGATTTGGCCAGGACCTTCAGACTTTGGGAAAATGTGGACACAAGCTGGCAGGTGGCAAATAAAATATACATGGTGCAAAACAAGCCTGATCTCAGCAAGTAGTGTGCCTAAGTCCTAAAATTGTCCAAGACAGTCTCCATAATCTTTATGGGAGAAAATTAAGTCTTCAAAGCAAGAAGGAATTTGAACTATCCCCGGTTCAAAGAAAATTGCCACATGCCGACAAACATTAAGAATGATAATATTTTGCTAAATCCCCAGTAAATCGTTGTGTGGTTTCTCTGCATTTCCTTTCCCATTGCTGTTTGTTGCTCATACATCCACATTCACACTGGGGGGTGAAGGAGGAAAAACTCCCCATTGAAAAGAGAAGAAAAAAGTCACTTTAATCTGATGCAGTGCCCTGGGATATGGTTTGACTCAGTAACACTGCTTCCTGGGTAGGATGCTACTCCCAAGCATTTCTGGAGCATTTGCTGGGTACCAGAACATCCCAACCTAAACAGAAGCTGTCAAACATCTAATCAATCTGTCATATTAACAACTGTAATTAAAAGCATTAAGCAAATGCACTAAGGGCTGCTCTGGAAGGGTGCTAACACCTGTGCTTGCCTCGGTGTTAAAGTAATTGCTTCAATTACAGTTTTAGGTCATTAAATATCTGTTTGTACTCAGGGAACATGAAGAAAAATTAGAAGGACCTGAGAAATGGATTTTGGTGACGTGTTTTGAAGTAGAACAGCACAACTGTCAGTGCTGCCTTAGCAGTAAAGGAGGAAGGCAGAGGTGGTGAAAAAGGAGCTTGCAGTCCCTGTGGGGACAAACACATCTTTTTCACATAGGACCAGGGGCAAAATTAAACTCTGCTCCCTCCCTCTACAGAACTTTTTTCCCCTAAAAAGCTTCAGGATGAAGCCAGTTTCTGGATAGCTTCATGAAGCAGGACAGCAAGGGGAGACCCATCCCACAACTCCAGCCTCTCCTTATCCATCACTTTTGACTTTGAGATGCAGGCATTTCTGGAGGCACCATTTTACATTTGTTTATTAACTGAGAAGTGAAAAAGTCTAAACCAGAACACAATGCAAAGTCCCCCTCCACACACTCCTCCATCCATTTTTTCCAGAAGGCTGGAGCTGCCTCCTATCCACAGCTTGATCACACATGTGTGAAAGGGATCCAGGCTTGGAAACTTCAGTTGGAGCAGCAGCGTTCTGAGAGTGGTGTTTGCCTCCGTGTCCCAAGGAAGGGTCTGACTCCAGCAGCGAGGAAGGACCTCCAAACTCTTCCTCACTACAGTTATTTACTGGATAAAACCTTCTTGCCAAGTTGTGATTTTAATTCAGAACCAAATTCCAATTCGCTTCCCTCCAAAGAGAGGCTGTTGTGCACATGCAGCAACTGACAGTGGTTAATGGTTACCATGAGGTTGCCACGGGGCTGTAAAAGTAACGGTCAATGAGGGATGAGGACAGGAGAGCTGAGCCTGCCCCAGCAGCGCCCTGCCCTCAAAGCTGCTCCAGGGACAGAAAATCAGGAATGCTGGTTCCCATTACCCAGTTTGCCCTGAAGGAGCTTGGCTACTTTGGCAGTGCAGATGACATTAAACAGATGAAGAACAAAAATGGCTCAAATATGATTATAATACATGTGCATAGCTGTCTCATCCCCCTTTCAACTTGCACCATGTGAAAATAACCTCATCAAAACAGAAAGGCTTTTAGGGACGAGGTTAATTGCAAAATAGCTCTAAATAAAATAATCACAAGGCCTGAATATTGTTATTAGTTTGAGCCAGCAGCTTGCTCTGAAATTTGCAGAACAAAAAGTTTGCTCTGCTCTTGCAAACTGTGCCATAAAATAGATAAATCATAACTCTCTGCTGGAACAAACATGGAGCTGGTTTTTAATATGCACCAGGTTATTATCTGTGCACCAAAACTGCTGTCACTGACAAGTCTGAAGTCAAGGCCCAGATCATCCATCGACTGCTCAGCATCAGGGAAAGGAGGGCACATCTGGACCCAACATTATGTCCCTCTACAGCCTTTTTTCAGAGTGTGCTGGCCAAAATTCCTGATCTGACCATCTCCTCTAGACTTCCCAAAGGACTGAAGGTGGAGTTGAGCGTTACCGCTCTGTTACAGCCCTGTCCAGAACACTTCCCATCAGACTGCACGAGGCCGTGTTGAGTCTTCATCACAAGGCATAAAAACCACATGAGGACTCTTATGAGTTTTCTCATGTGTGTAAGGAGAGCAGAGACCTTCAGAGAAGATTTGTGGCCCTTGCAACCACCTCACGTCCCCCCGGTGAGAACAAGGAGCTGGGCAAGACTCAGAACTTCTGACAGAGTTTTGCTTTCAAAGTTGGGTTTGTTTAAGTGACTCAAAGGGGTGCTGAGCTGCCTGGATGGGAGCCAAAGAAAATGTTGATGCAAATCCTGCAAAGTAAACCTACCCCCTCGTGCAGTCACGTGCCATTTAATTGTTTTGCATTTTATTTCATACAACCTCCCTGATCTATCAGCGCAACAAGCAACATGGCTCATGTGGCAGCATAGAAATCCTTATTTGCTTTCCATCTCTGGCTCTTCCCTACCAAATGCTTCATGCTGCAATTTTTAGCAAGTCTATTAAAAACTTTAGGAACTGAATCAGCTTCAAGATGAGATGTCCCCAAATATCAAGGTAGTTTCTGTTTGCTACTCCATAAATGACTCAAGTCCCTGAAGTTTGACTTGAGTATCCTGTTAACTTCCCATCCTCAGTCCAAGACAGCTTTAGCTCATCACAGCATCTCTCCATCCAGGCTATTCCCCTAAATCTACTCCTCTTCCCACAGTTCTTGAGAAAGACATGGGAGCAAGAGAGTGATCAGTGAGTCGCCATTTCTTTTCTTTCTCTTTTTATTTTTATACCAAAATTTGCTTTCCCATCACTTGTTAATTAGCACTCAAATGTCAAGCTGTGGTGGTTGTCCATAGGCATCTAAAGCTGTTCACAAGACAGTGATCCAATACCAGGTGATGCAGAGGCCAAAATAACATCACTGATCATCTCCCCTCAAACTATAGAGCATCTTCTGGAAGCAGCTCAGTTTCTGGCTGTGATAGCATTCATGGCCTTCCAGCATTAAATTCCTCTCCCCTGATGAAGGCTGAGCATTGTATTTGCAGGCTGCTTCCTTCCATCACTTTTACTTGGGAATACTCCATAAAATTAAGTTGGCACTTGGTTTCCTAATCAGTTTTTCGGGATGTTATACTATTAAATGGTCAGAGGGAGGTGGGGAACATAGGAAGTCCATTAAAGATAGGAGAAAAAGGCTCTGGGAAGTGATAAAATAGCTTCAGTCTTCACTCAAACTTATCAGAGAATAGAAGTGTCACCCAGCAGCACAAAGACAACCTCACTCTTCCCACCCCACTCCAACATGGGAGGAGGTAGCAGGGAAAAACCAGTTTTCCTATGAACCTCTTAATACTGATCAGCCCCACCTGGGTAGGGGCAGGCAGGTTTGATGCCAACTCTTCAGGAGCAGGGGGCAGAAATGCCTCTCTCAGCTTCATGTGGGTTTGTTAATTAAGGTAAATGCTCCCAAAGGGGAAGTAGTGAGTTCTGCTGGGGCTGCCTTGGGACTTCTGGCAGGGAAACTCCTCTGGCACCTGAAACAGCTGGTCTTGCAGCTCTGAGGGGATTTTCTAGAAGGTAAGATCCTAAATTTGTTCTCTGCTTTAATGAACCTTGGTGCTCTGAGGTGGGGAGTGAGTTCTGCCCTTGATGTCCTCATGTTTCTGGTGCTGGAGCTGGAGGGAAGCTTGTTGCTTTTCTGGATCTTGCAGAAGCTGGGGCTCATGGCTGCTGCTTGTTGTTTCCAGTGGGAGTTGATGCAAATAAATCCTGCTGGTTTGATCCATGTGGGTGACAGCAGCCCTGGAGGTTTGAAATAATGCTGAGAGCAAACTTCATTAAACTTGCTGCATGTCATGTGGCCTTCATGCAAAAATAAAACCCACTGCCAGCATTCACAGCCTGAGCTGTACAAAACTCAGGAGGCCCAGTGGTGAATCCATGTTGGACTTGGAGTCTTTTGGGTTGCATTGGGAGCTTTTTTTATTGCACAAGTGTTGCATGCATAGGTAGGTGTAGTTTTTACAAGCCTCCCAAACTGAAGTGCCAGACCTTTTGAAGTTTGTTTGCAGCAGATTAATTCAAGATTTTTAGCATTTACTTGCAATGGGCTTGATAGGGTGCAGGAGGAGGAGACTGGGAATCATCTCCTGGGCTGTTCAGAGACACCGGATGTGCAATGGTTGGTGAAATGAACTCTTATCTGGGTGTGAGAGGTTAGAATATGTTTCAAGAGCTGTAAAGAAGTTAACAGGAAGACTGGAGTCCAGGGCCTTGGACGGAAGAGATTAAAATGCTTTTGTGGGCTTGGTAGATTAAGGATGTGTTTTGTTTTAATTGAATTTGTTCCTAAATTTGTCTATCTGTGGTACATGAAGCATGAAACACACCTGTGGTCTGTGTGAATCAGCTGAGGAGGGATGAAATGCATTTTACCAACCCTGATCCTGCAGAGTATGTGCGTGTTTTGTCTTCTGGGGAGAGCTCTGGGTTATGACAACACAGAGGGGGCAGCTCAGAGCCATTAGTGACATCTGCAGCCTCGCAGGAATGTGTCAGATAGTTAATTATTGTGTTGAACTGTAATTCTATCATGCCAGAACATAAGTAGTTTGTTTGGGTACTCTTTCCTCCCCCCCTCCCCCTTTGCTGAAGATAAAGGAGTTAAGTTTAATCATTAAATCTCCATCTTGATCCATGTAGGTCACGCACCGAACCAAAGTCAGATAACGCAGCATTTAGCAACCTTATCTCCTTTACAATAAAGAGCAAGCAGGAAGCCGACTTTGTTGTCTGTTCTATTTTTTAATATACGTTTATTTAAAGAAAAGCCATCTCGAAAATGGGGAGGGGGGATGAGATCTTCCAAACAGCAGCTTCTGTAAACAGGATGAAATCAGATAAAGAAATTACTGTAAAAATATTGCCTCATCTCTAAAGCTCAGAACTTTTTTTCTTTTGCTCTTTTTTATCTTTGAGAAAGATAATGAAAGAGGAAGCTTGAAACCACATTTCCATTGATGTTTGAATACACAACTGCTGGATTTAAGAACTGGAGGAGATCAAAGAGAATGGTTTTCATTCCGATAAAATTATAGCAGTTCTGGTATAGGGTGATGGGCTCATTTATGAACTCTACGACACAAATAGTTGTTAAGGCACCTTTTTTTTCTCCTTTCCTTTGCTAAGAACTAAGTGAAAAATGCCTGGAATTCCTAAGGATTAATTAGGAGTGTGGCTAATAACGTTATAATAGATACATACTAAGAGCGTACGTCTCTCTTTAGGATATTCTCTGGGAGCACAAAACATCTGTACAATTCAAAGGGAATAGGAATGCCTGTTCCTTGCTACTGTATATTACAGTTCACATGACATGAAAACTTAACAGCATTAGGTTACAAAAGTATATATCCTGACACCACGCTCTGGTGATTTAATTTTTTATTAACACATACTTTGACATTCATTACTGAACATAAGCTGCAAGTTAAAGCCATTCACGGATGCAGGGCTAACACAATTATTTATCACGTTATATTATGTTTTTAAACTGTGTAATAAAAGTTATCAGGAAGGGTATATAAAATGTAGGAGTTATACATGATTGAATGGGAGATCTGAGGCTGGGCTCCTGTAGAATATCCTTGAAGGCTTCCTGTGCCTGTGGAAGGATCTGTTGACCTGGGAAGGCTGTACTTTAGTTCTTGGGGTTTTTTTCTGGTTTGGTTTTTTTGGTTGGTTGGTTTTTTTGGGTTTTTTTTGGTTTTTGGTTTTTTTTTTTTTTCTTTTTGAGAGCAGAGGATTAGATCAGGGCTTGTGTCAGCTGCAGCATGGTAACCTTGCATTTGCATGCCCTGGGGATGTGAATGTGCTTTAACACAGTTCATGCAGAAATGAATTTGTCCATGCCAGGCACACAGCGTGGCTCGGCACGGAATCCAGTTTGGTGGATATTGATCCACTTCTTACACTTCAAAACTTGAAGTTTCACAAAAATCATATTCTGGGTTGGTCACAGTGCAGTAGGAAAAATATGAACTTTCAGAAGTGTTTTTTTTTCTGTTTTGTTTAGAGGTGGCTTTCTTTTTGTTCAAATTTTGAGTTTGGACATGAGTTTACTTTTGGTTTTCTAATTTTGAAAGAAGCCACACACCCTCCAGTGCAGGTGAAGAATGAGGGCAGAGTGCTGGGGGGTGTCTTGTGCTTCAGGTCACCTATCCCCATGGAAATTCAGGTCTGTAAGGTTTGGTGTTGATCGGGGGAGGGAAACTGTTACCCTGAGAGGCTGAGGGCTAAGAAGAGTTTTGTTTTATTAATGCTGATGGTGCAGAGGGAGATGATGATGCTTTGTATTTGAGGCACAAGCCAGCTCCAAATGTGATGGCCAAGTGCACAGCTAGCATAGAATCATGACAGACTCATAGACTGCTTTGGATTGGAGGATCCTTAAATATTATCTAGTTCCAGCCCCCCCCCCAGGCAGGGGATTCTTTTATCTTCCAATATTTCTTCCTTCAGTTTTAGTTTTAAACCACTTTCTCTGGGAAAGAGGATCACTTTTCTTCTGCCAGACCTAGACAAGAGGGTTGGTTGGACACAACACCTTGAGAGGCTGCAGTGATGTAAGGAATTTTCAGCAGGACAATGTGGTGTTTGCTCCTGGTGCAACCTTCTTGTGCCACCCCTGTAGGGTGGGCACAGCCACTAGTTACAGGATTGCTGTAAAAGGGGATTTTTGGTATTTTTTGAAGCAGACAGAGCCTGGTCCAGTCTGTCAGCTGAGCTCCATCTCACTTCCATTCTCTGTTAGTCTTTCTATTAGAACCTTGAGCAGAATGTGGTTCTTGTGGTCTCACTTCTGCCTTATCAGATGTGGCTTGTACCTCAAAGCAGCACAGAAATGGGTGAGCTCTTACCCTGAATCATTTTATTTAGGGTTTTTTTTTCTGGCAGGGTGCCCAGTCTGATGGCACACTCAGCTGCCCAGTGGAAAGGATAATGTTGCTTCAACTTAAAAATAACTTGTGTTGAGGGTGGGCATAGAGGACAGCTTGTGCAATTAAAATGGTGATTATTGAAGTCATGCTTAATAAAGTCATGTGTGACTTGCTGAACTCAAGTTAATGACCATGAAATCCATTGTTAATAACAGGACGGCCATCAGTGGGATGGTTGATGTGCCAAAGGTAGCCAGTGGAAGACAATAAAAACATCAGATGTTAATGTTTGACAGTTTAAACTGTCAATTGAATATTTTGTCCCCATGGTGACTGTTTGGAGTTTGTATTTTTATTTTTAAAAAGCCTTTTAAGAGCTTCTTGATAGCTTTAACTTTCCAGTGAGACTCACCTGGTGTTTGGATTCAAGTGCTGAGATTGTTTGGTGGTGTCTGAATCCATATGTGTGTTTATGTCCAGGTTTAGAGCTGGCTGAAAATTATCAAAGCATCACCAGCGCTCCATCCTGCTCAGCAGGAACTGGAGAGAAGAGTGGAATTGAGGGCTGAACAGTAAGTTGAGGAAATGCACTTTGGAAGAGCAAGCATCATGGAAAATCATGATAGGAAGAGGTTAGGATGTGCCTGGAGAGCACAGCTCATCCCAGGTACTCGTGCACTGGGTGTCATTGTTGTGAAATGCTTCAGGAATAAGTGGAGAAAATGCATAAATTCACTTTGCAAATGCAGGATGAAATGTAGAATGTGTTGTAGGGAAACAAGGTCCTTAAATGCCTTCCCAAATAGAGCCAGTCAGGAGAAATACAGCCTGGTTTAAAACCAGAGCTTGTGAAAGGATAGATGTGGTACCAGTGGTGAGATGGGATCTAGACCTGCTCTGCAGCTGAGTAACACTGATGCTAAAGGTAGCAAAGGAGTAGTAAGTGCACTTGCAGGACTTGAATTTTGAAAGTTTCTACCTTAAAAGTGATGGGGCTGTTAGAGAACATAATGCTGCAAAATAGTTTTAAATTCCACTTGAAAAGATGATTTGTTTATGACTTCTCAAAATGTGTCAGTCTAGCACAGGAGTGCAAACCACTTCATAAATATTGTAGTGACACTTGGCATTAAACCTGCATCGTGTAGCAATAGCTGGTACACCTCAGATATTCCTAATTAGCTGAGATCCCAGTCCCAGGGACACGATCACCTGGCAGAGATGCAGGGATTTCCCAAATTCTTCCATGCTGCTGGCCCAAATTGTGCTTAAATAACATAAGACAGACTGAGAAATTAAGAAAAAAACCACCAATGTGCAAGGAAAATGAGAAAACCTCTGAGGATGCCCTGTCCTAAAGTGCCACTGAGTGAGGCCATGGCTCCAAGGGCTCTGCTGTTCCTTCAGGACAGTGGGAAGTGTTGAATGGAGGGTGCTGAGCCAGGGTGAAGCTCCAGAATGGGAAACTTGAGATTCCTGAGCCCAGGAAATAAATGGAACTCCTTCAGGCTTTTTACAAAACAACACTTTTCACCCCATGGCATGCCAACTACTCTTTCCAAGGATTTGGCTGTTCAGGAAAGGGATTCCTGCAGGTACTGTGGATGCTGATTGCTCTTGTGTGGCAATGGCCACAGACAGATCCTGTCACTGGGGTTGGTTTAGCTTCCTTTCCACTGGCATCCCTTAAAACTGTTGTAAATAGTGTTTTCTTCTGACTGAAAAATTCAGAACAACACTTCTGGAAACACTGAGGAAAAATACAGTTGTACAAAACATAAAAAATACAAAATGTCAAGGTTGTTTAGGTCATTCAGAAATTACTGACCTAGATGAATACGTAACTGTGAATAATATAATATCTATTTGTTCCAGCTCAAAGTGATCTATAGTTTTTTCTTCTCACTGGGAATAAAGTTCATCTCCTTACAAACCAAACCCCATTGGAGCCATTAAGCTGTCATTAATTATTTTTGTCGTAGGTAGCTGGAATGTCATGGTAATGAAATATGCATTTCCTTGTGCTTGCAGAGTCATGGCTTTGTGTTCATCACGTAGGCAGCAAGGTTTGCTTACAGAGAGTGGCAGGCATGTTGTCTGTAGAAAAACATAGCTCTGTTTTGGATCTTGGGTTGTGTTCATGCATATTAACATAGTTAACTTCCCCTGGGAAGAGCTACCTGGTGCATCAGGAGGAGGAAGAGGAGGGCAGCAGCACCCAACAGATCAGGGTGCCCTGGAGTGAGGCACAACAGGCTGCTCCAAAAACCCATTCCGAGGGAAGAGCAAACCAATAAAAGCCCAACAGTGCAGGTGTGTACAGCCACGCTGGTTCCATGTGGGACTGTCCCACTCTGTGACACTCAATGTGCACCATGGCACTGGTGGTGGCCCTGGGCGTGGTGGCTCCCATGGATGTGCTGGGAGTGGCCCCCAGGCAAGGCTTGTACAGCCCTGTGAGGTTGGGTCACTGCTCCCAGCTCGGAGACTTGCAGGGTTCAGCCTCCAGCACAGTCCCCAGTCCCTCTCCAGTGCCTGTCCCATCCCACACCTTCCCTTCCCACCCCAGGGCAGGAGCTGCATCAAACCCAAACTGAGCACCTTGTGTGTTCCCCGGCTCTTGCTCCGCCTTGGTCACCAGCGCTTCTTCTCTTGCTGCCACATCCCAGGAGCGCTGCAGCTCATCCATCTCTTTGAAGGTGCTCAGAAGGAAGGGGAGACCTGATATCTGCTACATCAGCTGCTCGTGCCCTCCAGCACCAGCCCAGGAGCTCCACAAAGTCAGGCACAAACCTTGCACGCAGGCACTGCCACCGCTGCTGGGTCCCTGTCCCCTTCCAGAGAGCACCAGGCACTCAGCTCCCCTCCACAGGCTGAGAACAAGTCCCTCAGGGGAAACAGATGCACAGATCGAGGAGTTGCTGGAGGAGGAGGAGCACAGCCAAGTCCCTGTGTGATCTCCTGTTGCTCCATCTCCGTCCTGAAGTGCTCGTGGCATTCTCTTAGAAGTGCGTTTTCCATATAGATTGTGCACCTGAGGATACGGGATCCCTTTGTAGGCATTAGTCCGTTTAATTGAGTTTCACTGTACCTCTCTGAGGCAGGGAAAAGATGTTCCCTGGGTTTTTACACCTATGTAAACTGAAGCACAGAGAGGCTATGCATCTGCAGGAAAGTCCAGAGGCATTTTTGCAGGAGATCTAGTGTGGGGGGTAGTATTTCCTCAGGAAAGAAAAAAGAGAAATCCTAAAAATCAGGAGGGAAAATCCAAAGCCAGAAAAGCCTCAGAAAAAGGGAAATAATTTTTCAGAAAGCTACACATTGAAGCAATTTTAAATAAAGCATTTGGAAACAAAGCGCAGCACTTAGCTTAAAATTAAAATCTTCTGGTGGGGAATAGGTTCTGCTTCAAATACCACGGTCTTAAACACAGGTCAGCCCTCGGTTTAAGAAGGAGTAGGAGGATTTTCAATGCTAAATTAGACTTGCCAAAGGGGTGAGCAGCATAAACAAGAAGGGAGAGGGGAAGGATGTTGGGAGCAAGTCTGATCTGCGGACAAGGAGGCGCAGGGCCTGCAAGAATCCCTCAGCCTGGCTGAGAAAACCAGTTTTGTTTAGCTAAGCCCCAACTCAAACACACTTGAAAATTCAGAGTTTTACCAGGCTGCTATCGAGCTGTGAACAAGCTGCTATTGTCTGAGTGAAGAATGACGCTCCTGTCACCCGCGTTTCGGGGATGCTGGGCCGTGGGTCTGGCTCGTCCAGGCAAGGCAGGCTCGGTGTAGGCTTGGAGTGAAGCTGCAAGCACTGAAAACACCAACAGCTGTACGTGCAGTGAGCAATGTCAACCCCTGGTCCTGCTCTGCCTGCTCCTCTTCTCCCCAGGGATCCATCCTGTGACCCCCCAAATTGAAGGGAACAGCCTCTTGCCGGTGGCTGGCACATCCCACATGCCCTGGGATGGGAACTGGTCGTGCCATGGATGTGCCAGGGCTCTTCCCTGCTGAGGAGTGGGAACTCACGGCTGTGCCCAGTCTGTGCTCAGTCCCTGTGGTGCAGAGGGCTCACCCAGCACCTGCCTCCAGAGCAAGGCTGGGTTTTGGCAGCTCAGGAAATGCCTTTTCCTGCACGAGACAAGGGAAGGGAGAATAGAGAGGTGAAAGCGTGGTGAGCTCAGACAGTGTGAAACAGCCCCGGGTGACAGGGAGGGAGGGGTGGAGGTGTCAGCAGCCAAGCCTGGCTCGCTCTGCCCTGTGCTGTCGCTCCCCCTTGAGCAGGACCCTGCATGTCGAGGCTGTGGTGAGCACTTGCCAACCTGCCAGAGGGTTCCAGGCTGGTTCTCACCCATTTGTCCTGCTTGGGCACCACTACAAAACACCCCAAACAGGCATGAATGGGCCTGTTTTGGAGGGGAAGGAGGTAGGGTCGGCTGGAAAGTGGTGTGTACCTGCCTCACAGGGGTATGATCACCAGTATTCCTTTGGTATGGGGCAAATTCTGGCTGGTTCTCCTGTTGCTGACACTTTTCAGGCCATGTTTACAATTTGAATGACAAGTCCGTCACAGGAAAATGTCTCTGTCTAGAGATGTGTTACCTCACAGTGGTGATGTTCTTCCCACCTGAAGGTGATAACTACAGATCCTATGGTGCTTTCACTAGATGCTCACCTGATCATGACTGGTAAATTCCCTCATGGTGTCCAGCCATCCATAGCTCTTCAGAATCTGTGCAGGTCCCCTCCTCCTTCATGACATCCCTCTCCAGAGATGGGGAGATGCTGCTTTTATCCTCCTTGCAGCAAGGATGAGGACAAGGGCTGGAAATGCAGCACTTTCCCTGCTCCATGGCCACCTCTCACCCTCCAGCAGTCTGATGGAAGAGCAAAGAACTGGTTGTGGGGTCTGTGGGGTGCCAGCAGGTCACAAAGGATGCAGGAGAAAGGAAAGGGTCCAAGTTTCCCAACCTGATTTACTCTAAATCAGCCAGGAGCAGGCTCTATCCACCAGCATGACTGGACCAGCTGGGAACCGGCAAAGAGGGGTCTCCAGCCCCAAACGTGGTGCCACAAGCCCCCTGACCCTTATCTGAAGCCTGTGATGCTCAGTGTGGCT
The DNA here is from genome assembly GCA_013398175.1 of Climacteris rufus. Classification (NCBI taxonomy): domain Eukaryota; kingdom Metazoa; phylum Chordata; class Aves; order Passeriformes; family Climacteridae; genus Climacteris; species Climacteris rufus. Next base: position 890,445 of record VZRZ01008316.1, on the reverse strand, counting down.
ATGGAATCAGGAGCTTCAGAGCTGCAAATTATGTTGGTCACCCCTTTGCAGAGCAGGGGGTTTATCTGTGGGCAATTCATGTCCCACAGAAGCTGGGGAAAAGAAAGCAATAATTGGAGCTCGTGCCCATTTAAAATACCTTACATCAGAACCGAAGAACTGAAGCCTGTTTTTTCCATTGCAGAAATTATTTGGCCTTGAACCATCCAGACCTCACTTGCTATTCTGCAATTGAATAGAGCCTTTTGTGAGGATTTTTAAAAATAATTACTACAAAGCACTTCAAGAGGAATTCTGATTGTCGTCTAGTTTTCATTTCATGCTTTCATGACATTTTTGTTCAAGGATGAATCTTTTATGAAATGTCTGTTTTAGGTTACACCCTCCAGAACCTTATTATTTGCCTTAAAAATTCCATCAGGGGCAGGAGCATATTCTTTAAGCTCTCCCATTAGTATAACTAAATTCATCAGAGTAATATTACTATTCATGCAAAATAGGTGTCGTCTTTCTTTAAACCTCTTGGCAAGTGGTTAAACTGATTTTAACAAGTATGCAGTGCCAACTTCTTAAAGCTTTGAAAAGTCTGAAGATTCCCAGGCTGCAAAGGACTATTTACATGGTTAAAATTATACACATATCCCCTCTACTTAAAACTGTCCCCTCATCACTTAAGACCCTTGCAAATCCATTCTGACTTCAAAAGAAGGAAAAGTTCCTCTTCCAAGAAATTTTTTTTTCTCCCTGTTAGCACAGCCTAGGCTTTCCAGGTTGTGAGAGCCACCGAGTTTAGCTCCAGGGCCAAATTGAGCTTGTAGCTTCATGAGTGCTTCTGCCATTGAGAGAGGAAATTAATGAAAGGTCTTGTATTTTTAAAGCCTATTGAAAATGTAATTGTAGAGATAAAAGACCTAAAAGATTTTGGAGATGCCATTGTCCACACCTGTAATACATCCCAACAGCACAAGTGATGCCAGGGAATTCTGTGGCACACTTTCTCCTAAGGTGATTATCAGGTTTACAAATTACACCTTCACTCCTTGGCTGTCCCCACCCATCCAAATCCTGACTCCTTTCCTCAGTCTCTGCAAGGAATGACTTTGAATGACCCTGGTGCTCACAAAAGAACACTTCAAAGTTGTACCCACGATGAATTCATGGGAACTAATTGTTTTAATTCATAGAAATGTGGAGGGCGGGATATTTGCAAGCGTATTCAGGCAAGGAGCAGGAACCCACCCAGTCATGGGTAGCACGGGCAGGTGGAGCTACAGGGGCAGAACCCACCCAGAGGATCTGCAGCCTCTCCATAGAATAGTAAATTTGAAATGCCATTAAAGGATTAAAGGAATTGTTCTCATCTGAGATCTGTAAGTTATTGGACTGCAGTCAGGGAGCTGCTCTGGCCTGAATTATGTATCTTTATTACTTTCCCTCCTGGCCTGGAAACCTCTTGATAAATTCATTGAAATTCTGATTTTCCCATGAAGGTATCACGGTAATGTCAGGGAATCCTGTATTTGTTTAGGACCCTTGTCTCATGTCCAGTCTCATGCTGGAGGTTGTCTCAAGGCTGAGGAAGTTACTGTGCTGATCCTAGCAGGAAAAGAATAGGATTTGATAAAGTGCTCTGGCATGGGAACCACACAAGCTACATGTGTTCCTGCTGTATCCCTGTGCTTTATTTTATTTTCTAACCACTTTGAGCTGGGCTAATCTGCAAAATGGAGTGATATTTTCAGGAAAATGCTGCAAGTCATGTGCTAGGCACGTTTGTGGAAGTCTTCTCATTTTTACAAACATAACTCAAAAAACTGAGATGTCAACAATAGCCCCGAGGTTGGAAGTTGTTCCCATCTCATGTTTTCATCTGGGTCATTGTTGAAAAAATAAAGATAGATATAGATATATATGTAGTATGGTGGGGGAGTGGGGTAAATGGTCAACCACAATGCACAGATGCAGATTGGGATCTAAATACCTTTAAAGTTCAGGAGTGCTCGTATCCTGGGAGAGGGTTCAAAGCCACCTTTGGATTACACAGCCCTGTCTCCTGTACTTGTTGTTGTACCTGTCTGACTTGCAGAGCGACCAGGGGAATATCTTTCTCGAAAGCCTCTCATTAGCGAAAATATGAATTACAGAAAGTAACTCAATACCTACCTAGGCTCCTTGCCATACTGCTTTCCCACTTTCTTCAAAGGAAAGTTATCCTGTATTTTGTGTGGATTCAAATCAACACACAAAGGAAAATATGCATGTTTCTAAGCCCAGCAATCAGCTGGGAATCTGCACTGAGGGAGATGAAGAGATGCTGACTGCAACAGTCAGGTCAAAAACTCTCCATCTAGCTTTGCTGCAAATATTTTCAAGATAAAATATTGTTTAAGTAAAAAGAAAAAAAAAAAAAAAGTAGGAATTTTATGGAGCACTTGTCTGGTTGTGAAAGGTGTGCAGGCTGATGGAATGGCTTTTATTGTACTTCATGGGTGAGACAGGAGGGTGATGGAGCTCGGGGCTGGAGTCATTTTATGGCCCATCATTTGTAGCACATCCCACAGTGCAACTCCAGGTCTGTGACTCTTTATAGGTGTTTTTGTAATAAACACAAATACTGGAGACAGTAATAACTGCACGTGTTCCTCTGTAAATAGGTGCTATGAGGTCCCCAGAGCTGAATGACTTTTGTGTGTGTGGCTGAGCAGTCTCTGGGCTTCCTAGCAGAGCAGAATCCACACTGGCCCCGCACGTTATTGTGTGCAGCACCTCAGGATACCTGGGGTCTGAAAGGGAACTCTTTTATTACATATCAATCTCTGCACTTCCTATAAAGCGCCCTGCATTTATTTGCAAGGCTTCTGAGATGTGTTTCATGGTTTGAATGGGGTCATTAGGAGAATCCCTGGGAGCTCCTGGCGGCTGCAGCTGAGGCTGGGCTGGAATCGCTTCCCCAGGATGCGCAGGGAGTGAATAGCTGAGCTCCTCTGCTCAACTCCCAGCCCGGAGTGACCAGCTCATGACAGCACTAATTAAGAAGCAGACAACTCTCACTTTCAAAGCAAAGCTGCTGTCAGCAGGAGAAGGGAGAAATCCCTTTCCCTTGGCAGGAGGCTGGTTAGTGGGACAACCACTGGACAAAACCAAGGAAGCACAAAGCACTCAGCCTGGCTCCCTCCGTACAATGGGACATGGATCTTTGAAATGCAAAAGTTACCTTCCCAAAGAGGAGAGAAGTGGTGAAGAACAGAACCAAATTACACTGCTCTGATCTTTTATTTTATTTTTTTATTAAGGCTGTTTAAGGGTCTTTTGATCTCACTGAGGTATTTATTATCATGGACTATTTGTCTGCAAATTGTCTAACACTAAGCCAAGTAGCACCAGGAGAGGTTCAGGTTGGATATGAGGAAAAATTCTTTCACTGAAAGGGTGGTTAAGCGTTGGAACAGGCTCCCCAGGGAAGTAGTGGAGTCATCATCCCTGGAAGTGTTCAAAAACCAAGTAGATGTGGCACTTTGCAATATGGTTTATTTGCCATGGGGTATTCAGTCCAAGGTTGGACTTGGTGATCTTAGTGGTCTTTTCCAACCTAAATGTTTCTGTGATTCTATGGACAGTGACATCATTGAGATCCAAAGAGAATTCACTTTGTGCTGTGGGGCTCTGCACAGAAAGCCCTGGGGACTGTGGTGTGAGGGGTGGTGTGTGGGCCCCCATCAGAGGTGAAAGGACCATGGACCAGGCAGGATGTCACTCCTGGCAGTGTGGCAGTGGGATGCGGCTCCCCAGGATGTGCCTCTGTGTGAGCCCCATGCAAAGCTGTGATCAGCAAATTAACTTTTGGTGCCAGATTTTCCCCTCTTCCCTGGTTTTTCATGGAGGGACCACCTTCAGCACATTTCCAGCTCCCAGTACAAGGGGCATCACCTGGGGGTAAGGGCCAAGCACAGAACAAGGTCACTCCAGGAACCCTGGGCTGGAAGGGCTTTGTCCTAGCCCTGCTCCCAGTGAGGTTTAGGTGGGTTTTCAAAGTAGAGTCCAAATTCTTGCCTGGCTTCTCTGAAGCATCAAATGTTGCTCAGGCAAATCCCTCCCTTAACGCAGCCTCGTGTGCAGGATTGCTCTCTGAGGGTCCCATGGGATGTCAGCAGCACCAGACCCCCTCAAGCAGGTTATTTCCAAGGTTTATGGGGACTCAGTCCTGGGATCCCTTGCTCATTATCCCGAGGGCTATCAGTGGATCCCTTTTCCCCTCAGGAAAGGCTGCAGCATCAAGCCTCAGTCCTGTGACCTGCATGGAGGTAATCAGAGAGGGAGGTTGTGTTAATTAACCTCGAAATGTGCGACCAGGGAAACTTCACCTGGAATATCCATCCCCTGAGCACCTAAAGAGCAGAACAATGTCAACAAATTGGACAGGATTCAGAGAAGAGCAATAAAAATGATGAAAGGGCTGGACTGATTTATGAGGAAGGATTAAAAGAGTTACATATGTTTAGCTTGGCAAAATGATGACTAAGGGTGGGATACGGTGTCTGTCTGCAAGTGTGAGAGGGGTGTAAATACCCCGGGAGGATGGGAATTGTTTAGCCTGGTTCAAGTGGGAGTAATAAGATTAAATAAAGGAAATAATCTTAGTGACTGGGTAGAACGAAAAATTCTTCAGAGCTAGAGCCCAGTTCCCATGTGGAACAATCTCCCAAAGGAAATAGGTGAAGCCTCAGGACTTGAATCGTTAGAGGGGAGTTAGGGAAGCAGAGCACCAGGGAAAACAACACGTGAGTTGGAAAATGCCAATTCCTGTGATTCCAGCCGTGCCATGAGAGCAGTTAGGACGTTTATATCCAGCCATTAGCCAATGCTTTGATGTGGGCAAGAAAACAGAGGGGGCAGAGGGGAAAAAATCCCAACCGACCCAACAAAAATCGTACAAATTTTCTACATACTTAAAACTGCAAATTCAAAAGGGAAGAAATTCAAGCCATTAGCGCAAGCTTCCCAAAGAGTGCCACGGCCAGGCTGTCGGGAAGGGTTGTGAAATCCCATCCCATGGCATGATGGGGGAAGGACTGACCTCGTGCATCCAACGGTGCTGTGAACACAGCCCTGAGCCCCTGCGTGACAAACCAGCTCAGGATCGGCTGGGAACCAAAATAAAGCCTTTAGCAGGCTCCCAGTTACCCTAATAGCTTCTTATTTGCACAGTGCTTTTGCTAACGATAATTAAAAGAAAAGGTTTTTCCCCCTTGTAATTGTGAAAAGAAGTGAAAAAAAAAATTGGTAATAATATGAAGAGAGCAACTCCACGTTACAAACAAGAACCATATGTTGACTTATCATGGGAAATATGTAAATACAGGCTCGAGCTGATCTGGAGCACATGTTGTTAGTCATGAAGCAGCTATTTAAAATTCCACGGCTGGATCATTAACTTCACAGTATCCTTTATGGAAGACAACAGAGGGCAAATAATCAGAGTGGCACTGAAAATAGCCTTTTTCTGAAGAAATCTCATTTAGCTGGGTTTTATAGGAAGCCCTTTGTGATCTGTCAGCTGAATCAGAGCAGGGTCTCCTCTTCGCTGGCGCACTGGGATGGATTTCTGCTGCACCAGTAACGTGTCCTGGCTCAGAAATTCCCCTTGGATACTCAGGAATGGTCTCTTCTCCTCCCATCTGGGAGCAAAGCAGCCACAGGAAGTGCTAACTGATGGCTCACCTCTAGGTCCCATTTGAAAGGTGGTTTACCTGGAAGGATGTGGTGATTGATCACACAGAGAAAGGTTTGTCCTGAGGTTTCTCTAAAGCTGTGGCTGTGCAAAGCTGGTGTTCAAATCTTTGCTTTGCTGCATATTTTCTTAGTCATCCTGGGCAGGTCACTTCTGCCTCTCATCTCTTTCTTTTCTCAGTCGATCCAGACAAGACGACTTCTCTCTGGGGCCAGCTGTGATCAAAGGAGGACTAGATTGAAAGAGATTCCATAATTAGGAAAAAACCTCATAAAATGCAAGAAAGAGATCCTGGACCCCAGAGAAGGCTCTGCCTTAAGCAAACGCTTTAGAGCAGTGAAAGGATGGATTTAGACTAATGCAGTCACTGGGATCGGCATCGCCTCGTCCCTCCTGGGCTGCACAAGGACAAAAACCTGGAGCCTGTTCTTGTGCCCCCTGTTTTGGTGTTTTTGTGCAGCAGCATCTGCAGAGAGCCCTGGACAGGCTGCAGGAGTTAAAAACATTGCTAAGCCTGTAAATTGGGCCCAAGCACTTCAGAGTCCTCCGTTTCCATCCCAGAGGGTTGGCGGGAGGCAGAGTTTTGCAAAAGTCCTGATTTGCACATGCTTGAGTATTGCTCAATGGTTTAAAAGAAAAAAAAGATTAAAAATCTGGTTTTGTGTCATCTTGGGCAAAATTCAGCGCCCAGCTTGGTCAGATGAGAGCTCAGTAGTGCCTTGCCTTTCCCGTGGTGGGGGAGCCCAGGGACAGCCCCAAACAGGCTGCCCAGTGGGATTTGGGCACTGGTTGCTCTCTGGGAGATGCTGTGTTAGTGGTCCATGATGTTGGGCCATAGAACCCATTGTTATAATAATAATGAGCATATTTTGGGGGAGATGAATTCAGGAACAGGTCAGACCCCACCACAGCATCTGGCTGCACCTACCTCTGGGGCTGCTGAGAAGTGCCAGCAGGATTGGTGCAATAGAGGCCCATGATATTGGGAAAGGCCTCTACAGGCTTTATAACAGGGCAAAACAACCTGCTTAACATGATTTCCCCATAAGATTTAAGTATTTTTGCAGCATTCTGAAGGGACAGAGAGAAAGGGAACAACTTTGATCACTTGATGCTCTGGCCACAGCTCCTGCACGGGTGTGACTTGGCTAAGATGCTTCAGATCTGCTCTTGGCACCTTCAGTGAGTGCCCTGACATGTCCCCAGTGCTGTCCCAGCATCAGTCCCATCCCTCATCCCATCTGAAGCCCTCAAGACATCACCCAAACCCACCAAGCTCTGTATCCCCTGCAGAGGTCAAGTGCCACCGATGCCATCTCAGGGCAAGGCTGAGGATTAGAGCAGACAAGCAGCACGAGGATAGGGGAAGAAAGGAGTCTGGGGGAATCAAAATCATCAAAAAGTTGTTGGAAGAAGGGAGAGCTAAAGGAGAAGCTTAAAGGAAGCCATTAATATTAATTCAGGGAGATAACAGGAGTTCAATGACCATATGAAAGAGCAGCGAAATCACAACTATAAGTGCAGAAGCCACTGAGGAAGATGGGAGCTGCTCTGAGATGCTCCACATGGAACAAATCTTCCGTGATATAAATCTGGAGAGCTGTCTCTGGGGTTTGGGAACTGCAGGTGACAGTGGCTGATGTGCCAGGGGAGATCCAGGGGAAACAGGGCTGCACTCTGGCTGTGGTGGCCATGCCTTGTCACCAAGCCTCTGCTCAGAGTTCAGGTTTCCTGCTCCCTTTGTGCTGTACATCACAGAGGAGCAATCACTGGTCCCAGGGTTCAGTGCAAGGCTGTGCCCCTGCCTGTGCCCCAGCATTAATGGTTAATTATGTACAGGACTGGGACCTGCTCTGATGAGTTGCACTAGGGGAGCTCCGAGCCCTGGGGATTAAGCCGATGCAAGGTGAAGTCTGGCAGTGATGATCATCTCATCCCATCTCAGAAACCTGCCCAAAATACACCCCAGCATCTCCTGAGAGTGCACAAACCCAGACTGCAGGAAACCTTTCCCCCCCCCAGCAGTGTCAGCTCAGGGTTTTTCTTTGTTTCCCTGCTGGATCAGGTGCTTGAATTGCCACATGCAGGTTGTTGTTCCAATAGCCCCTTGCTTTGGCTGCAGAGTGTGCCCAGCTGTGAGGCTCAAAGTCTCCAGGAGAGCACTGCAGGGACCTGCTGTCCCTCAGCTTTAGTGTCTGATTTCCTTCTTGATGTCCAGGCTCTGCATCTTGCTTGTTTTCATCTCTGTTATTGGCCTTGTTTTCTGTTCTGCCCTATCAATTATCCCAAAGAAATGTCACTCTCTTTTAAGTATTATTAGGATTTTACTGTGTTTTTGCTGTTCATGTAAAAGTTCAGGTGGGTTTTGGAGGAATGATGAATGGACCTGCAGGAGATGATTTGCCAGGGTGGGGACCAGGGGCTGGGTAGTGATGCTGTCAGGAATATGTCCCCACTGTGTCCCCAGTCTGTGTCAGGTGTTGCACCCACCCTATGGCCACATCCAGCCCAGGCTGTGTCACAGTCAATGTCCTGGCTTTATTCTCCTCTCTGTGCATGTCCAGTTTAAGTGGGAATCACAAATCTGGCATCTTCTGTCTTCCCAGTGCTTGAACTGACAGCCTAAGCCTGGCTTATTTTATGCCTCTTATTTAATAACTCGAGAGTAACATTGTTAAAACAATACATTGCACACAGATGCAGCAATTCCTCAATCAGGCAGTGCTGGCAGGGTTCTGATTGTCCCTTTTGCAGCAAGATCACATAACAAATGCAAAAAGTTCACCAGTGAGCCTTAGGACTTGTTAGCAAAAAGAATCAGCCCCAGCAGGGTGTAGGGCAGGACAGGTCTGTGTGTCCCTCCAGCCCCAGCTGACCTGGGTGCACAGGTGGGGACAGCAGTGGGGCTGAGACAGCCCAGGGGTGTCCTGGTGCTGCATGACAGCCCAGCTTTTGAGGGGCTGTGGATACAGGACCTTCTTGAGGAGCTGTGGATGAGCAGGCAGGAAGCTGCAACTGAACCACTGCCTTTGGGGTCTCCTGATAACAGAGTTTGTTTAAACTTCCATGATATTTTGAGAGGAAGCAATGTTTGCTCTTTTGTTGGGTTTTTTTTTTCCTCCTGTGTTTTGACAGTGTTGTTTCACTGGGGCACTTTTATGAGGAGCATTTTATTATTTTACTATGTTATTCATCTGCATTTTAATTGCACACAATAAAACTTGAAAGCTCCCAGCAGAGAAAATCCTATAGTACTTCCCATCCTGTCCCACTGGGGATGAATTGCTGGGGTCACATCATTTGTCAGCAAACAGGACTGAACCCTTTGTAAGAAACACTGATTTTCCTGAACTATGGAAGTGACAGCTTTTAATTGGTGTTGTCAAATGGTTAAATTTAACCCACCTTCATTTTGGGGCAACGAGGTGTGTTTGGAAGGGAGTTGGTGTTGTTTGGAGGCAGGATGAGAGAGGCCAGGAGCACCAAGTCTTCTTGGTGAAATGTGTCATCCCCAAATGCCTGACAAATGCTGGCACCAATGTGCCAAGGGAGGATCCTGTGACAGTTCCACTTTGCATCCTGTGCCCTGCACCACCAGCACTGCTGGCTTTGGGTTAAGTCTGCAGAGAATTGTCTAAATGTCATGTTCACTCAGTAGTGTTTGGTTTGGTTTTGTTCTCTAATCTCCAAACCCCAGAATTCCCAGCTAAATGCCTCTGGGCAAATCCCTGAAAAACTCCCCAGTGAAGCTCTGGGGGGGTTGCAGAGCATCCCCACCCAACACAGAGCACAGCCAGAACCAGATAATTCTGCAGAAAACAACCAAAAATTCATCTGTGTGTCAGGGCTGAGACCTTCAGGTCTCTGTGCATGAGCCATGGAGCTTGTGCTGGTTCCTTACAAGCACGAGCTCACATCAACACCTTGTGCTTGAAGGATTATGGTCTGTAAATCACTTTACCCTCCATCTCTCTGTGGCTCTCTGTTGCCTGAGTCTCTTTCTCCATGTAATTATTAAAGAAAAAAAAAGCAAGGTAAAGTTTTCATGTAGAAAGTGAAGCAGCTCAAATTGCATCCAGAAAATAAAAGGTATTCTTCTATGAAAACATTATCCATCCATCCATCCATCCATCCATCCATCCATCCATTCCTTCTGCCCACCCCCAGATGATATTTAAGGGATCAGAAGCAGCATTGCAAGGCAGCATTTAAATCAGCCAGGCTTCATGTATTCCTGCACCTGTGTTTCTCATCAAACCTGCTACCAAAAGGACTGGTTAAAAGTGCTTTGATCTGACTTTAAATATCCCCAAACATCAGGAACTGGAGGTATTTTAATCTGATTTTACTGGAACTGGGCCGATTTAAGGAAAACAGTGCCCAAAATTAAGTTCATATTTTCCATCAGTCCCTGGAGTTTGGAAGGAGGAGAACTTTGCTGGGAGTGGAGATGGCAACAGGGTAACCTCAGCTCTCTCCAAGGGATGTGGCTGATTGCAGGAGCATCTTTGGAGCAGCACTTTGCCATCAGCTGTGCAGAGGAAGAAATTTGCTGCCCCTTCTTCTTTAGATTTTTTTTTGGTGGTATTTTATTTTCTTCTTCAGTTTCTTTCCCCAGTGCATTTAAAATCTGAATGTATCTTTGTAAGTGTAAAGCAAGTGACAGGTTTTCACATGCCATCCTTCACAGCAAACATCTCCTGGGTCTGGAGGATGCTGTTTCTTGTCCTCAGGTTTGAATGAGGTGACTCTGGTGCAAAATCCTGAGTGTTACTTAAATGCCCAGGGCCTGCTCTCACCTCGACCTACCCTACTCCATCACACACACCCTTTTCCCTCGAGGAAGTACTAGAAATCCTCTCTCCATCCTTCCCCATCCTGCTGCAGCTTGCAGCCCTCCAAGCATGGAGACGTTCTCTGAAGCGTCTCTCCTTAGCTCCCAGCCACGCTTGTAGAGCAGGAGCGAGCCAGAAACTCAAACAAAACCTTGTTTGTTGCCTGCACATCCTATTTTCCCTCCCCTCTGATGTGTTTGTGTGAGGGCTTTGACATGACACTATTATTAGCTCTTTCTCTCCTGCGTCAGAGCCGCGGCCGATGTCACCTGGCAGCACCCCTGTGACTTGGAGCTGAGGATTCAGCCTGGAGAACAGCTTTAACAAGGAGTTTATTCTCAGGCTACCTGCTCAGCAGATGTTTCTGTTTGTTTTGGTTTATGTTTACTTTAATTCTGCTCCTAATGTGCCTTTTATAACATCTTCTGGCAGTGCTTCTAGACCCCTCTGTTGTTAAAGGCAAATCTTGGGCGGCTCTGAGCTGTGTTATCTTCAGATCTCTGCAGTCAGACTTAAGAACTTGCTAAAACACTCAGCTGTAAGCTTTTTTTTTCCCAGGACAGCCTAGGATTTTCCCAGTGCTTCTGCCCTTGCAGGAGTTGTGGCATCTTGCTCTGAACCCTCCAGCAGGTCCAGCTGCTGCCCCTTCAAAGCACAGCTCTTCCCCAGCCACGGCCAGCAGGACCAAGCTGCAACATGCTGCAGATTCCCCTTCACTCCTGGATAAAAACTTTCAAAAGTAGGATTTTTTTTTTTGACAAATGAGGCTGGCTGAAGCCACAGGAGAAAGAGATGTATAAGCACAGAAAAGAATGAGCCTGCTCTTGGAGTGGTGGTGGGCTCATCAAAAATAAGATGCATGCCCAGACAGGGCAGGCTGAAGGATTATCTCCCCCCCTCAGGAAAAAAAAAAAAAAGGACTTTTGGTTTCCCAGTGGCCGATTGTTTGGCTGGACATTGATTGAGAGCTGAGGCTCAGATAAAGGCTTGAGGGTTGGTGATAATATCAAAAAGGCAGTTGGAGTCTGGGGCCAGCCAAGTTGTCATTTCCTAATTCTGCTGCTGCTGTCATCCCGCCTTCTGGGGCACTGGAGAGTCTGGAGTGAACTGTTAAAAAGTATTTTAAAAAATAAAGGCTAACTCTTATTCCAGAGTGGTTCTCTACCACCACAGCCCCAGCTCAGCCTGCTCTTGGATATTGTGCTAAACTTCAGCATTTGATCACAAAAAAAAAAAGAAAAAAAAAAAAGACAAAAAAGATAAAGCACATAGGTAGAAATCAATGGAGCCTTTAAAGGCTGTGCTGTGAAAAAGGCTGCACTTTGCTGTTGTCTTTCTGAACCCTGTGAAATGCTGGGAAACTGTTTTTAATAAACAAGAGTTCAAACAGTGGGGCTCCGTAGCCAACAGTCACGCCTTAAACTCTAAACTTTACATGAAAACTCTCAGATCCCTTTGAACTCTTTTTTTTCTTCCCTGGCAGAGGATTCCAGTGTTTATGCATTTTTTTGAGATTGCTGGCGGGATCATGAGGAGGGTTTTAATATTTTTTTTAAACAATCTCCTGCCTTCAGAAACCATTAATGCCCACTAAGAAACATCAAGGCATTGCTTTGAAGTGCCTTCTGGCTACAGCCCTCTTACACTCTTTGGTTACTGTGCAATCAAATAATTAAATGGAGTCTAAAAAAATTGTTTTACCTGGTAATTAAACACCCCACACTGGACAGTTGCGAGGGGTTTTAAAGGCATTGCAACTCTACAAAGACTTGAAACACAAAAGCCCTACATGCTCCTAGAATAAGTGAGTAGACACTTTCTCCCTGCTTTGGCAACCTTTCACACTGGCAAGGTGAGAGCTCGCCTTCCTCTTCCCGTCGTATCCAAGGTCAGGCCAGTGAATCCCAAAGGAGAAAGGGCAGAGCACAGAGACATAAATTAGCAAAGCTAAACTCTTGAACATTTTTTCTTTTCTCTTTTTTTTTTTTTTCATTTGTTTGTTTGCTTTGGAATAAACAGCAAGGAAGAAAAAGTTGGAAATAGTATTTTGGCTACTCCATCAAATGTTGGCTGTCGGGCCAGCGGCCATCCCGAAGGCCATGAAGCCCAGTTTGGACATGAGCTGTGTCTGCAGGCTCTGGGCAGGGCTTGGCTCTCGGGAAGGCCGGGATGAGCATGCCACCAGCGCTGGGCTGCACTGGGCAGCACCCGCTCCAGCCCATCCTTTTCTGGAAGGCTGGGGAAGAACAGTTTGGTGACAGCTTCCAAAGAGCAGGGCGGGTGTTGCAATGGGTGTGCAGGATCCGGTGGCCAATAATAATTCCCTGTCTGGGAGGAGAGGGAGAGGGCGAGGGGCACCTCCTCCGCTCCTGCGGAAACTCCTCTCCCTTTGGAGGGAAGCTTTCTGAAACCTGGTTGTTTCACTTCCCAGAAGTTAGCTGAGAAAGTTTTCTCTGGTTCCAACCTAAATTGGCTCTTCCTTCCTGGAGCTTTGCTTTGATCTGGGCATTTGAATCTCAATGCAAAACCCCACAGCTTTGCCTGGTTTTTGTACAGCAGCACCACAGGGAGGGTTTAACCCTTCCAGAGCCCTCCCAGATGGAGTGGCCTCTTCACTGACCACTTCATCAGCTGCCCCCTCATTATTACTGAATCATCTTTGGATACCAGTTGGTTTCACAGCATCATTCTCAGGAGCTGTGTCCCATCCCCAAACCTGGCCTTGGCCTCTGTCCTGCTGGGGCTGGTGGAGGGTGGTTGGTTGGTCCCTGAAGGTGAAGACCCTCAGGTGCCGTGTGATCCTTTAACATTTGTACCTGTAGAAGAGAGGGTTTTGCTGTGGAATGTTTTGGAAGAGGGTGTTGTGTTTGTAGAGATACCAGCAACCTTTAGGGGTGTAAGGATTGTAATAAGGAAGAGCTTTGGACAAGGCACAAACCTTTTGTTCCCAGCTGTGCCAGGCTGCTGCAGCCACCTGAAAACCATTTCTATGAGTGGAGGGATTTTGGTGGACTCCTCCTGCCCCTGTTTTAGGGCTGGATGAGATGTTAAAGGGGCAACTGGGCTCCCTTGCTGGGACAATGCTGAGGGAGCATCTCTGCAGGTGGGGGGAAAGTGAAGAGCCAAGGTAGGACCACCCGAGCCATGCATCCCATTTATCCTTTGACTTTTGAAGGATTTGGGGGAAATGAGAGCATGTTTTGAGCCAACACAGCTGAAGCAAGAGGAAAGGGAAGGCAAGGAGAGCTGCCAGGGCAGTGGGAGAGGGAGCAGGGAGTCGGGAGTGCTGCGACTGCAGATGAGGAGGCAGCGCGGGCGCCGTGCATGAGGAATGACGAGGCGGTGGTTTCAAAGCAGGACGAACTGTAGGGTTCAGAGATGTTCCAGACTCCTGCAGGGCCCAAGACAAATGTTGAAAGCCAGAATTCCCAGAGGGTCTTTCTGTTTTCTTTTTAAAAAATAATAATAATATAAAAAGATCTACCTGTCAAATCTTATCATGTGAAGAGCTGAATTAAGGGAGGCAAGACTTAATGGGCTTTCTTCTCTAAAAATAGATCTTCTCATGAAAGAGATGAAGGGCATTGCCCAGGGAGGTCAGCCAAAATTGTCTGAAATTATGCTATCACCTAGATCTGATGTCCAAAATTAGCCTCCTCTCTCACTATGTGAGTTCAGTGCTCCCTGAAGATTAAACGCGCCACAACACTCATTTAATTTAAAAGAGAGGCTAAAACATATGGCAGGCCATAGTTTAAATGTTAGAAAAATTCATCCTGGGACTCTTCATTATGATTAGTAACATGCTAATGAGGGCAAGGGGGGAAAGGAGTGTGTGTGCAGGGCTGTGTGGGGAGGCTGGGCAAGGCTGCAGGCAGGAATCGGGGACGTTACTGGGAAGAATGGAAAGGACCTGAACCAGATCTGCTCTCACCATCCAGAACTAGTCTGATCTTTTTTCAGAAGAGGAAGGAAGATGATTTGCCTTAAATAATTCTCCAGCCTCCTCTGTGTGGGTGTTTTCTGGGCTCTATGATTAAGAGAGAGCATTTGAAAGCAATGGGATAGGAACCTCATTTAAAGACAGTGTGTTCCTTTCTTTTTTTTTTCCTTTTTAATTAATCTGAGGTTGCTACCAGAATGGAGCAGTTGGATGAAGGTGTTTGAGGAACATGAGGTTAATGGAAGGTGAAAGAGGAAGAAAATTCAGTTGCCAATACAAGGAGGCAGAATGTGAACCAGGAGATCCTCCAGCCCAGCTGACTGATGGCTAACTCATGGGTTTAGAGGGAATACGTTCCCAAGGTGGAGGGGAGAAAACAACCTTGGGGAGACCTGAGAAAGGCTGGGGGGAACAGGACATGCTCCTGATCCCAGTACCTGGGAAAAGGAGGGAGTTTTCATGGGACTTCACCAATGTAAAACATCCTCCCGATACTGGTGCCGTTCGAAGTAACGTGTGGTCTCTATGCTCATGAAGGGAGGGGGGACTTTATTTTCTATTTATTTTACACTATTTTAAGCTCATGATCTTGGGGGCAGTTTTTGGATGCTGGCTCAGACATTTTGCACATTTTGGATGAGGTCATGCCACACATTCAGGGTAGAGAGAACAAGAATGTGTTGCTGTATCTGCTATCACCAACCTGCCAGCGCTCGGACCACGAGCAAGGGCTGGGAAGTTCTGTGCCTCTAAATGCAGCCTGGTTTTAGCTGAGGAAAACAAAATGCAGGCTTCCAGGGTCCTTGTCCCCACTCAGAGAACCAGCCCTGAAGCTGTCCCCTCCCCAGCACAGCCCATCCCCTCTCCCCACTGCTTCCAGCCTTGATTTGGGATAGAACAAGACCACTGTGGCTCATTGCCACACGCCCCAGCAAATTCCAGCTGTGAAACACTTGGGAAAGTGTTTCTTTTTCCCAAAAAAAGCCCCAGGGCTTGCTCATGATTCCCAGCCTCCAGACTTCACATCCCAAATGCTCCCAAGGACTGTTAAAGGTCCATCAACACGTTTGAATTGTACAGTAACCAGGGCTGGTGTTTTTGTTGGACTGTGACCCGGAGCCGACACACGGCCTCGAAGCTCCTCTGGCCACCACTCACCCCAGCAATTATCCACCATGGGCAGAGGCCACCTACCTCTGTGGGTGCTGTGGGGCTGAAGGAGTGTTTCCAGTCTGCTTTGAAGACAAAAAGCTTGTGAAATGTTAAGAATTAGTGTGATTTAAGCACGTGGAGTGGTTGGGGATCACTTGCTGCAGCGCTCGAGCCCTGCTCATGTTTGCTTCTGCAGAGCAGAGCTCTTGTTATTGATGTTTCTCCCCTGGAAAGACCCAAATCAGGACATTTTGGGTTGTACCTCTGGAAAAGGACAGGAATTTGGGACATTTTGGGTACCTCCTCTGGTAAAGGACCCAAACTCGGACATTCTGGTTTTCCTCTGGAAAGACCCAAGTTGGGGATATTTTGGGTCCTTGCTTTGGAAAAGGACCCATACCAGGATCTTTCCTTTCAGTGGAAAAGGACCCAAATTGGAACATTTTGGGTCCCTCCTCTGGAAGGACCTAACACAGGACATTTTGTCACTGCAAGCAGCTCTGTGGGCACTTTTTTTTTCCCAGCATGGCTTTACAGTTTTTGTTAAACCTGATAAACTTAAGCTAAACTTAAAAAACCACCCACTTGGGTCAAAATAAGGCTCTTACTCCCTCTCAATCTTCTGTACTGCTTAAAAAAAAATTTGGTTGGATGTTACTTTCAAGCTGTAAGAGCAGAACTTTCCCACGCTGCCTCTCCATTTAGCAGGGAACATGCCAGACCTGTAATCACGATCTTTATCCCGAGACAAGCTAAAAAACAAAATGTTTCTGAACTGCTGAAGGTAGGTGAACATTTTTCAGAGTGTCACATATTAAGGTGGTGTCTAACGAGCTCCATGTCCCACTTATAATTGAAACAGAAGAGAGTATTCACTTTTCATTCATTTTAAAAAGACTATTCAAATACCCTTTCATCTCCACTAAACAGCCTGCCATGTATTTGAAGCCATTTTATATTTTGTTTCTACAGACATCCAAAAAACAGAGGTGAGTATTTTGGAACATTGATAGAAAGATGCAAAGGCTTGTGAGGCACTGAATGGCTTCAAGCTGCCTCAAACACATTCATCTTCCCAAGAAGAATTAGGCACAGTGTGATTCATTTTAATAGCAGAAGAAAAATAATACTACGATGTAGTGTTAAGTTCCCAACCTTTGATGGTAGACTAAAAAAAGAGAGAGAGGGGGGAAAAAAAATCTTTCTTCCCTTATGTTGTTGAAGTCTCCCTACACCCATCCGTTATGTCCAGCTTATCAATTAAGATGAACCCCATGAACTTCAGATGGTTTTTTTAAAACAAGGCACCATCCATTTAAATGTGTAAAACTGCCTGCAGCTCCCTTGAACTGTGGGATTCAGTCCCAAGCTCTGTGTACTCAGTGTGAAGTTGAGCCCTTTGATACAAGTTTTACTGATGTTTTAAATGAAGTCTTCTCAAACACACAAAATAACCCAGATAATTTAAAACCTCATAGAAAAAAAATAGGGTGGAGAGAGGGAAAAAAAAAAAAGCCCAAGTCAGTGCCATTGGTTTAGCAGAAGCAAAGGGCTGGCTCTGGTTACCAACAGGACAGACCAAAAGCAGTTCCACAATTGCTTTCCCAGTGTTTCTTGCTTGAGCCAGGGAAGGTCTGGGCGACAGCTGGGAGACAAATCCATCCCTGGTATGGGCAGCTTCCCTGAGGAACAAATGAAGCTCGTTCAACTATAAAATAGGTTTTGTACCATAAATAGGGGTGAAAGGGAAGGCACACAGGGAGGAGCTCCCTGTGTTTGTCCTGCTCAGCAGCTCCCAGCAAATCTCTCCCCAGTTCATCTTGGCCAATGCAGCCACATGAGCTAGGGCTTTACAGAGCTGGGTTTATTCTGGCATGGAAGGCAGGTGAGCAGTGGCAGCTCAATCACACCTGGAGAAGGCTGTGACCATCCCCAAAACTCAAAGCCAAAGCCCTTGGATGTGCCATGAGAGGCGCTCCAGCCTGGGGAACTCTACATCCCTTTGGATGTCCCACCCTGGCTCCATCAGCCCCATCAGGTGAACTTGGCAGTGCAGTCTGGGCAGCAAGACCAGGCTAAATTTGTAGGTGAGTTACCTGAAGGAGCTGTAAATTATTTAATCCTCATACTGAAGAGCAGCTCCACCAGCCTTTGCCTTCTTTTCTCCAGCTGCAACCACTTCCCAGCAGGTACAGTCCCTGCCAAGGCAGGGAGAGAGAGGGCAGAGCTCAGCAGCTCTTTACAGTTACCACCATACATGAGAAAAAACCCCTTTTAAGGCATTAAGGGTGAAAAAAAAGTCAAGACAATATTAATTTGAAAAATATAAAATTTTAATAAAGGCTACATCTCTTAATTACAATAATTATTGTACCAAGTAATTTTTTTTTTAAATGAAACTCTTTATAATGCATAATTTACAGTATAAGTAGAACAAAATGCCATGGCAAAAGTCATGAGTACAGGACTTGTAATAAAAGGCATAAAATATATTTATACATAAACCCCTTAAACAAACAAGGGAAAGCTTGAACCCTGAATATAGGGCGACGCATGGTCTGTAACACCATGCAGGCACAGGTACTGTACTGATTAAATTTTAAAAACACTAGAGATAGTGTATTAATATTTTCACCATGCATTTTCTACAATATATACAGACTTACACAAAGTAGCAATGGCAAACAGAATGCACAGATTAACTTAATCAACACAAAACCCAACTGTCGAAATGCAAGGTCTTTCTCGGGAAAGGGTTGTTCTGTCCCAAAACCCAACCCCACGGAGCTGGAGAGCCTTTGCCCACATCTCCCATGGGTGTTAAAGGTAAGGCAAAGAAAAACCCAACCAGAAAAACCCAACCAAACCCCACCACACGACGACTCACACGCTCCACACCGAGCTGAAAACACGCCCCGTCGCAGTTACACAAGTAGTGCTAACATTGAACAGCTACAAAAATTAGCTCTGTGGAATACACATGGGTTTTTAACCTTTTGGTGTGCTAAATATGGAAATGGGAATGGGATGGCTCCTTCTACAGCTCTCCCAGGCCCAGGGTTTTGCTCTACCTTGCCTCGACACCACTGAGAGCAGCAAAGCAAAAACCTCACCCCACCGAAATCCATGGACAAAATAACCACTTGTTGTTGTTGTTCTATTGCATCTAATAGAGTTAATGCTTAAGACCTTTATTTCAAATTAGAGCAGCATAGATTAAAATGCACCGGTCTCTAGATGAATGGTAGGACAGTATTTTTATTTCGGCTTTTATTATTAATATTATTATTATTATTTCTTTAGAAAAGTTTTATCTTCACTCAGAGAAATACTGGGCACGATGTTACTCCTTCCCTCCTCCCCCTTCAAAAAAAAAATCATCACGAATGTGCTCATTGCCAAACTCCTAAATTTTAGATAGTGGGAACAATGTAAAAAAATAAAATAATCCTTCCTCCCCTCACCCCACTTCCCAGCCCCTCTCTTCTCCATTGTTAAAGCAGCATATCCAAAAACTGGACTTAAGGGAAAACAGACTGTTCAATAAATATCAATAAGGATTACTGTTAAGGTAAGCTATACACAGTTTCTCTTAGTCCATAGATTTCAGATCCCCAGGAAATCATATATTATGTATGGAAGTCTCTCAAACACGGTCTGCATCTCCAATAGCCAACAGTGGTCATGTTTCTAATAAATAGTCCAGGGTTTTTATCATCTCAGTACCCAACTCATGAATAATAAATGCCATTTTTTTTCCTCTAAGGCTAATTCAGCAAAGTCTTAATAGACTTCACTTTTTTTCTTCATTGGTTCAAAACTTTTCCTTCAGAGTTTTTTTTTTCCTTTCCTTGTCATTACTACTGTTGTGTGTCCAAAGACTTTTCTAGCTTAACTTTTTAGAAACACGGATGCCATCAATCGATTCTTTCTACTTTCCCAAGGATCCTTCCTTCGTACATGGGCAGGATGGTTTCATCTTCCCAAATCTCCTCAAACACCGCCCCGCAGTCGAACTCGTCGCTCGCTTTTTTGAAGTAGTATCTGTGGTAAGGAGAATTAAAATACAGTTAAAAAAAATCACAAGGTAAAGCAAAGCATGCTTTGCCAGTTCTGTTAACCACAACATTTCCAATCTCTCCCTCCTAAGGATGTTCCTCCAGGAACACCTCAGGGGTGCTCAGGTCCAGTGACTTGAAAGCATCCCCGGGACTGCAGGGATGTGATGGGATGGAAGGAGCAGGCCTGTGGATGCTCCTCAGGGGTGACAACAGCTTCTCCAGAGAGCAGATTACACACACTCACAGGGGATATCCCCAGCCATAAAGAAAATTAGAAAGCGCAGTGATTTCTGGTCAAATATCTTATTTAAAAATAAATAAATAGAATTTCAAAGCCAAGCATTCTTAAGGTTCCCCTCTCTCCCCACCTTCTTTCTTTCATGTGTTTTCTCGTTTCAAAGCTGAAGCCCAACATTAAAATTAGCAACTGTTATTAAAAGGATGGCTTAAAAGCAAACCATCCCAGCTTCCTGCAACGCAGGAGCTGAAACTCTGCGGTGTTCCTGCTGAAAAAAACATCCCGGGAGCACTGCACTCAGAACAACCCATTCACAGCTCCGTGCTAAGGGACAGAAACTCCTGCCTGTGCTTCCCAACGCTCGGGAGCAGTGGGAGAGCCCTGGTCCAGCCCCTGGGACGTGACACGGGGAGGTCAAGTAGCAGTGTCCTGCATTCCTGCTCTTTTGCTCCGCGTCGTTAGATCATGAAGCCAACGCTCCCAGAGACAAAAAGCACCCCCACCCCTCCTGTGTCAAACAGTAAGGACCCCTCTATTATCCTGAATTAGACCGTTCAGCTTCTTGATTAAAGGTTCCTTTTATCCCGTTTGGAGCTTTCTTCCTTCTAAGGCTGCTTAATTGCATATGCACAAATGAAGGGCTTCCATTCAGAGGGGTAGCATTTAGGGAGTCTGTCCGTCTGCCGCCGAACACCTCCTTGGAGATGCCTGCTCTCCCTTGGAAAAGGGCTTTGCCATCTGATTGCCAGGGATGGAAAATATTTCATCAGATGGATTACAAAGAAAAAAAAAAATCTATAAAAAAAATAAAAATTAACCCCTCCCCTGTAGTTTCCAGACAGCCTGGGCTGGCAGATGTTTGTCAGGGAAAAGGGGGTTGTAATTATGATTTTCTTAGGATAGGAAAGGAGATCAAATTAAGCTCACTTTTACTACTAAAACTGGAAGAGCCACAGCAGGGCCTTGGAATTTGACTTTTCTATTTAGTGACTGTTCTATGATGCATTTTTAAAATAGTCACATCACCCTGCAAACCCCTTTATTTTCAGGGTACATTAAAATTATTTTGGTAGGGGAATAAAAGATCTCTCTTTTTAGTCAAAGAGATGAAACCAGCTCCATTTAGGCCAGGTGTGGTTAGGATGCCTTTTTGTAAAGTCATTCCAAGTGGAATTGACACATGTTGCATCTTTAATGGCTCAGCAAGGAAAAAACATCTTATTTAAGTGCTTCAGAGCCTGCACTCATGGAAGTCAATGGCCCAACTCTCACCAACTTTCATGATGCAGGTCAAGGCCACAATTCCCCAGGACTGCAGCCTTGAAATAAACCCAAAACAGCCCAAGGAGAGTTTGAATGAATTACAAAGAACTTTCCCTTCCCTCTCCCCTCTCCAGATAAGAGCCGCTCTTCCCAAGAACTTCCTCCCCAAGCCCAAGCCCTGCCTGTGTTTACAGAATTTTTATTTGAGAAAACATGCTATGACCTTTTACATAATTACAACCTTATTTCACAGAGAAACAGGGAAAAATAAGAAAAGGAGGAGGCAAAGCAAAAAAAAAAAAAAATCCACCCCCACAACATCTTCAAACAAGTCACTCTGCTCTTATTTGCTCAGCAATGGGCTTTCCATTGAAACATATTTTATGTGGCAAGCTTTGCTCCTCTTTTTTTTATTTTATTTTATTTTTTGGGACATCTGGCACCAATCGAGGCGCGCGGGCCTGGCCTTACAGCTCCGTTTTGAACCGCTGCCATCTCCAGATTACCCGACACCACCCACTTTTTTCTGTGCGTGTATGTTTGTTTTTTGTTAACGCCATCAGTATTAAATCACTGCTTAATTCCTTCTTCTTTTTCTATTTTTTTTTTTTTGGGGAGAGAGGGGGGAAGGATGCAAAGCCAGGCTGCGCTTCCCCGGCGGGGCTCTGGCATCGCGGGAGCCCGAGGTACCCGCCTCGCAAACTGATCCAATCAATAAAGAATTTGGAGAGTGGAGCATTTCTGCATGTCTTTGTGCATTAAATGAAAGGCAACGGCTTCAAAGACATGCTTATTAAATGTGCCTTAAAAAGAAATCAATGCCAGATGTGACCAAAGCAGCCTAGTTAGTGCCTCCCCGTAACACACACGCTACTCCGGGCACTGCAGACCTCTTCCCTGAAGGTCACCCGCAGTTTCACTCAAAGTCCAGCCAAAAGTCAAAGCTTAGATCAAAATGATTCCCTGGAGGTACACACATTTGTGTAATTAGTTTCACCTTGTGTCTGTGCAAGATAAAATACTGGGCACGTACCCAAGTTCCTTTTATAAATTTCTGTATTGTCTTTACCCAGGTGTAAAGGGGTGAGATCTAAGCAAAATGTTGTTTCATCCTTGTCAGTCACTTAAAAACATTTTCTAAAGTAATTACAGTCTGACAAGGCACAAATAATTGCACCTGGAGGGGCTTTTGGGCCACAGAGGTTTTAGTAGCCTAGTCCTGCACCCGGGCATCACACAAAAAATGTCACAGAAAACAAACAAACATTTAGAAAGGATTTTTTGGGGGGAGGTGGGACTACACAGCCACTGGAGCAGTGGCACAGTAGTGGTGAGGCCAAGAAAATTGGGCTGCAAATGGGGGATGAGGAGGAGCACAGTGGGAGAGGCTTTAGGGGCTGGAAAATGGCACAAAGGTGCCAGAAACCAGGGTGTCCAGGGTTGGGTGTACTTGCAGGTTGGTGCCATCCAATGGCAGCTGGGTGGGCTACAAAGATGGTTTTCGGTGGGAATTGGCAATATTTCAACCTCCTTGTGCAACAGCCACAGAGAGACCCCATCTTGGCATCCTCCACTCTGAGAGTGCCCAGGGTTTACCAACTGCAATTACCAACTGCACTGGGCTGCACTGGTGCACTTCCCAAAGCTAGAGAGAGGCCAGTGATGGGGCAACAACCTGGGGATTCCTTGTACTAAACCCAAATCACCATGTGGAGGTTTAACCAGAGGCTGCCAGTTACAGGGCAAGATACCCAGCTCTTTGAAGCACCACCAAATTCAGTGCAAATTCACAAAAACAGCTGGAATGTCCCTCTCCTGCTCAGCCTGCAGAAAAAGTGGCCAACAGAGGACCCCAAAAGTGCTCAGAACCACTGGGAAAAGGGCAGCAAGAAAGAGCCAACATGAAGCTATTGCCATGGGAACTAAAAGAGCAGAGGAAGCAGCAAACTGGTTAAACTGGGATATGGGAGCTATAAACCAGACCAGCAGGGTTTGTTGGTGTTTCTGAGGAGGAACTGGGTATTGCTGGTGGAGCTTTCCCTGCAGGGCAGAGGATTTTTCCCCTAATGAAGAGAAAAGTGAGTGAGCTCTATCTCCACGTCCCTCAGCTGCTCCATCCCAGCCCGTCACTGACCCCATTTCTGGCTACACCATTGCAAAAACTCATAAAAAATTAGACAATTAAACACTGGGCAAAGCAGGAGGCCAGCATCAAGATGCACACTGACCCTAGTTTGGAAACTGAATCTCACTGCTCCAGGCCTTTCCCACAAAGCCATCCCAGACTTCCCTGGTATTCAAGCATTTAAGTCTTTTTCTGGAGCACAGGTCTGAATGCAGCTGGGGAGAAGGCTGAGGAGGTGGGGAGGAGGTGGCCCTGCAGCCAAGGCACCTTTCTCCATCTCCACTTTGCTCCTGGTTTGAGTTGGAATAGACTAAGAAGATCCACAGCCTCTGAACATCCAATGTGTCACTGCAGCAGCCCTGTTAAATATCTGCTAGTTCTTCAGACTTGTTATAATGCACTAAAGAACAAACAAATCACACATTCTTACCTGTAATTTCCCTTTTTGCTCAGCTGTTCTTTAAAGTGCCCAAGTGTCAGGCTCTGGGCCTTTAACATCCTCCTGTAGGGAATTTCTTCTCCGCAAAAAAAATAGGTGACAACCAGCTCACTAGACTGAGAGGTGTGAACAACTGGCAGTTTCTTTGGCTCTTTGTGACTGAAAAACAGAAAACACACACAAAACCCTCTATTTTTCCATTTGAGAACAGGCTGTTTCACCACACTCCAACCAGCAGTGTTCCTGCCACAGGGAATACTGTCAGAAATACCCTGGGTGTGACCTGAAAATCAGATATTCCTGTACTGCCTGGGAATTTGTGGGGATGCATCTGCACAGCCCTTTGCTGGGCTTCCACAGTGGGAATCATGGAAAGGTTTGGGTTGGAAGGGACCTTAAAGCTCATCCAGTTCCATCCCCTGCCATGGGCAGGGACACCTCCCACCATCCCAGGCTGCTCCAAGCCCCGTCCAACCCGGCCTTGGACACTCCCAGGGATGGGG
Source organism: Climacteris rufus (assembly GCA_013398175.1). Taxonomy (NCBI): domain Eukaryota; kingdom Metazoa; phylum Chordata; class Aves; order Passeriformes; family Climacteridae; genus Climacteris; species Climacteris rufus. Next base: position 866,158 of record VZRZ01008316.1, on the reverse strand, counting down.
CAGCCACAGCTTCTCTGGGGAGCCTGTGCCAGGGCCTCACCACCTTCCCAGGGAAGAATTTCTCCCTAATATCTAACCTAACTCTACCCTCCTTCAGCTTGAAGCCATTCCCCCTTGGAATTATGGCACTGCAGAGACATCACACCATCTTATGGATGGGGGAGCCAAGGGATGGAGGTTGGATAGGTGCCTGCAGGAAGCAGCAGAGCAGGACCACAGTGTAGGGCTCAGCACAAACCAGCCCTCCCCAGGACTGCACACCCAGGATTTTACAGGCTCATTTCATCTGCCTTCACACAAAACATCTCCCAGGCTTTCTCCTCGTGCCCAAACCCACCTGCAACCACCAGGCCACAGAGCAACCCCACCGCCAGGTGCTTCCCCTCAAGCACCCAGGTAATCTTATTTTTCCCAGTGAGGATAAAATTAACTGGATTTTGCCATTTGCACCCAAGCAACGCCTCTTAAGGAATAATTAAAACAATATTACCCAGCAAAATGGCAACACTCTAGTGAATACCATGCAGCCAAATCTACAACTGCTTCTGAGGCAATGTACACTTGGCATGTCAAAAGGTCACAAAGTGTTAGTCCGCAGTAATTTAGTCTTCCTAATTTGTTCTAAGTCTTTGTAGAGTGGTTTCAGAAAAAAAGCTGCTAGCAAAGACAGCTGGTGGACTTAAGGTCAACCAATTAAAAATGAAAGGCTCTAGTCAGGTGGCTCAGTCTGGACTTCAAACATTACTCATTGCTTAAGATGAAGAGGGTAAGAAAGAAAACTTTAATTATTTAGGCCATTTTAGACCTCTCTGTAGCAGATTTCTTGTTAAAAGAACCATCCTGTAATTAGACTAATCCAATCTTTGTCCACTTTACAGGAATGCAAGTTAAAAAGAGCCAGAGACAAGATTTGAAAATGTTTTGTTCTTTCTTTAAGAAGAACGTTTTAAAGGCGAAATTTCAGATATAAGAATTTCCTCTCTTTTCAAAGCGCAATCCATTTAATGAAAATATAATTATGAGATATCTATATATATTTATTTCCCAGTCCTTTTCTGCACGTGCAATACTCACTCTTCTGTCGTCAGACTTGCATTGCAGAAAGGGGTGCTTCCCCCCTGAATGGCAGCGGAGTGGTTTCGGTCCCTCTGCTGATTTGAGGTTGAACATCTGAAGTGGGGAGGGGGAAGGCAAGTGGAGAAGAAGGGCAGGGGGAGAAAGAAAAAACAACTTTAAGAAAAAAATTGTTGAAATACAATCTTCGTAATTGAAGTCTCCTGTGGGTCGTTAAGTTCACTCTTTGTATCAAGCCTCACATGTTGTAAACAATCAAAGGAAGAATTAAAAATGCTGTGGGCTAATTTATCCTTCCATACCCAAATGAACGATAACCAGTCCAATTCCCCACTTGGTATGTAGCTGGAGCCTGTCCCAGAGGAAAAACGGGCCAATTACAGCCATCAAAAGAGTGGAAGTAATAGTCTCGGATTCAAACTGTTTGTGCCGGTGCAGGGTGGGGTTGGAACAAGGAGGCTCATCCTCCAGGCTCGGCCAGGCCGTGCCGTCACACGTCCCCGTGGCTGACCCTCTGCCCACACTGGAGGGACACATCCAGCTCCCTGCCACCAGCAAACCTCCCCCAGCCCCGGGTGTCCCCACGGCAGGACAGGGAACGTCCTTCCCGTGGCCGTTACCGTGGCTTCTGCGGCTTGGAGACCTCGGCCAGGCGGCGACACGCTTCCTCCAGCTGGGCCAGGGTGTTGGGCGGCGTCAGCGGGGGCATGGCGGGGTCCTGCACGAAGGGGTGGGCGGGCTGTGCCCCACGAGGGTGGCTGCCCGTCCCCCACGGGTGGTGACGGCCGGGGGCCCCCTTGGCGCACTCGGAGCTGTAGGCCTTCTTTGTGCTTTGTGTGCTTGGGGAAGGGAAGAAGTCGGGTTAGAAAAGCTGGAAAATATGACTTTAATAGCAGCTCCTATTCTGCTCGCTCCCTCTCAAAAGTCTGTCATAACATGAAAGGAGGTTTATTGCCAAAAACATGACATTTTTGTGGTTTTTCTGGTTCTGCGGAACAGCTTTTATATTAAACCGGAGGAGCAAAGAGTCTCATTTGTTTTTAGCGATTGTAAAAATAGACAGCCCATGTAATATATAAATATTTACCGGGAGCGATATTGCTGTAGACAGCTGCGTATTTACCTATGGGGCTTGTGCTTATTTTGTCTCTCGCTCTCCAGCATCCACTGCCAGACGTTCTGCGCCCGATCCGCTTCGCCCCCGGGGAGCTGCACCCCACCAGGGCCGGGCAGCCCCCCGTCCCCGGCCGGCGGGGCCACGCTCTCCACTCCTCGGCCCGGCCTCTTCAGCAGCGTCCCCGTCCTGCTGGTGGCAAAAAGGGACACGAGCCCATGGTCAGCCCCGTCCCCACCACCGCAGCGGGCTGCTGGGTGATGGCTTGGGGCAGGTACCATGGGCAGAGATGCTGGTGACTTACCCGAAGGGCTCCAGTGGAGGAAGAGGGGGGTCAGTGTTTTTGGGGTGGCCCTTGCACTTGGGGTAGCAGTAGTAGTCGCCGCCCGCCGGGCAGCAGCACTGCACCCGCTGCGCCGCCTCGGCCTCGATCTGCTCCTTCGTCTTGGGCACGGCGTGGTGGTGGATGTAGTGGTGGTGGACGTGCTTGGTGGTCTGCTTGGTGATGAAGCCCTTGCCCACCAGGGCGCAGGCGGCCAGCGAGGCCGTGCCGGGCAGCAGCTTGCCCGCGGGCAGGCGGTCGGGCGAGCGGGCGCGGGGGCTGTGCCGGCCCACGCCGGGCGATTGGCAGCCGGGGGTCTTCAGCACGCGGGAGAGGTGCTCGTCCAGGATGGCCTGCGGGTCCTCCTCGTAGCTGCCCGAGGGCAGGAGCGACAGCGGGTGCTGGGGGTGCTGGGGGTTCGCCATCTCCCGACTGCTCTGCAGGCTGGCGGGGAGCTCGGAGCCCTCCTTCTCCTCATCCTGCCAGACAAGCCATGGCAGGGAATGAATGGGAGAGGACGGGGAGCNAGGGAATGAATGGGAGAGGACAGGGAGCTGGCGAGGCGCGCGCCGGGATGTGCCCCCCGCCGCCTCGCGACCGCGGCGCGTTCCTCCCGTGGGCAGGGAACGGCCCCTCCCGCCCCCAGCCGGGTGGCACGCGGAGCTGTGGGAACGCTAATCCTACCTCCTTGATCTGCTGCAGCCTCTCCTCCAGACAGTCCATGGTCTCCTGCTCCTGCTTCAGCTTCTCCAGCCGGGAAATGAGCTCGGCGGCGAAGGCAGCTGGCTCCACCGGGGTCATCTCCTTGGGAAGCCGGTGGGTCCTCTACAAGGAGCGGGGACAGAAGGCACAAGGCATGTTTAGCGGGCGGCGCGGGGCGCGGGCGCTTCGCCGCTGCGGCATCGCCGGCCCCGCTACGCTTGTTGTGTCTCCATGTTTGGATGAAAAGACGACCGCAACTAGGCATGGTCTGCTCTGGATTTTTATGAGCTAGTGCTGTGGCCTCATGGAGTGACATCCTCCCCACCAGCGTTTGCCTTCGGCAGGAGCAGTTGGTCGCACTCTGAGGAACCCCGCTTGTTCTCTCTGTAGTACAACCAGCCCATCAGTAGCTACTCTGAAGTAGAAAATCTTCAAAGACTGTTGTCAAACATCAAA
>VZRZ01008316.1:848649-862348 GCA_013398175.1 Climacteris rufus | reverse complement strand
AAAAAAAAAAAAAGAAGTCAAACGGTTGCAGATCAGAGAAGTGCTGGTAATTTATTTCCTGGCTACACACTGGGCACCTTTGAGGTAGTGTTGTCTCAACAGTGTCCTAGATCTCTTCCCCCCCCCTCCATCTCTTTGTACAGAAAATGAAGAAAGCTGCTGCAGGCTAGCGGTGCTACACTGCTGAGCTTGGCTGCCTCAAGCAGATCTATCAAGGGAAAAAGGGAACATCTCCAAATCAAGTGCAGAATATAAAAAGGCAAAACGCGAATTTCTGCCAAAAGAAGCAAACATGGCAGGAAAAGGGGAGGAAGGAAAAAAAAAAGAGGAAAAAGAAACCACCCACTCGACTCTGCCCTCCCTCCTGCCATCCCTATGCACCCCAGTCCTTGCTCTCACTCTCCCTTTCTCCCCCCCCCGAAACCAGAAAGCTGAACTGCCAACTCTTTCACATACTACCCACCAGATGAGGTGGGGCCTCTCTCCGGCAACCACTTAGCTCCAGAAATGATGTGAGGGTAGAAAAAGGCCACTCTGCTGGAAATTGTCACTCTTACACAAGCTGGCTCTATTCAGTCCCTGATCAAAGCACTGCCTTACAGAGAAAGTCGATTTGCACGCCCTGGGACAAAATAATCTAATTTACAAGCTCAGGCTATAGAACTTTCTTTAGGAAGGAAGGGAAAAAAAAAAAACCAAAAAGAAAAACCACATAAACCACCCCCCCTTCCACCAGAAATATCATCTATGACTTCTTGCTGCTTAAGACAGCAGAAAGAGGAATTTTAGCATATTAATCTCAAGACAAGATAAGTTTATACTTGTCTGTGTAAACAGTTTATTCACTGCAGGAATCGAGAGTCTGCAAGTCAACTGAATTAGCAAGTCAGCGAGTTAATTTTCAAGAGCAGGGCAGTGCTGCACTTTGGATCCCTTCAAAGCCAGGTACAGATCTGCCAGTGTCTCTGTTTGGGGAGATCTTGCTACCCCCAGCTCACAGACACTCAGCTCTCGACAGCCACTGATGCACACTGATGCACCCTGCTCAGCCCTGCAAGGTGTCAGGGTGGTGGCCACAGCCAAGACTCCCACTTGACCCAACCAGGACATTTTCACTTTGAGACAAGCAGGACAAATTCAGTGTCCATGAAAACTCCTAATTAGCACCTGGTTTCAGGAAGGACCAAGATGTGGCTGTACCCAAGGAGGTTTTTTGGAAGCATGCTGAGAGCCCGTGGCTCCTGCCCACCACCAAGAAGCATCTCTCCTTTGGCATCACCTTGGGATGGAAATGCTCTCCTCCCCTGCTCCCTTCCCTCCACACATGCCTGTTCCCACCCCCAGCATTTTCCATGGCCCACCCAGACCCTGCTGCTCCTGCCTGGACTTACCGGAAAATGAGGTAGAGAAACTTGACCGTTGGCCTTGACGCTCCGGTGCATCTCCCGCTGGAGCTGCTTCTTGCTCCCGATTCTGTACGGGGGGATCCCATCTCTGCACATGGAAGAGAGGTCACTGTCAGCTGGGGCTGTCTCCATGCTCTGATTCTCCATCCCCTCTGGAACCACCCAGGCAGCCGCAGGCCCTTGTTCCCAGAGGTGCTGAGCCCTCTGGATGTCACCTGAAGCCTCAAATATCTGGTGGAAGTGCCTGTGTCATCAGCTACTGCACATGGATGGGCAGTAATTAAGCAAAAGCTGAAAAGTTGAAGGCAATTCCACATGGGCAGACATCCAAAGATCCCATCAGCTTCAATTCCAAGGTATCTTACAGAAAGGCTCTTCCAACACCAGGTTTCTGCCTCTGACCTTTAATTCTGCTGTTTTTTCCCCATCCAATTACACTCCCTAGTACCACAGCATCCCTCAAGCTCTGGAACACCCCATGGAGAGTAGGTACAGTGGAAACAAGGAAGAGGCTGAGGATGGATGGCCATCCAGAGGCTGCTCCCCACCTCTAGTCCTCCTTAAGATCCAGGTGTTTCCCCTGCCCTGAGGCTGGCTGGCACAGGACACCTCGAGGCGTGAGCATGGCCAGGCCGGACCCTCTGGTCAGGACGCTGCTCCCCACAGCCATGCCAGCTCTTGCCAGGCAGCCACAGGGAGAGATCAGGCCAGGAGCTCAAGGATCTCTGGTGGGAACAGCCCCCTGCACACCCTGCTCCAGGCACCGCGGGGCATCTTCACCCGGCCACGCAAAAAATTACCCCAGTTAGGATGAAAGGGCCTTCTACAGACAGCGGGGCCCGCCGGAAGAGCATGCCTGGAGATCCTGAATGTCTAATTCCACCACTTCCCTCAGACTGGCTGAATAACCTTGATCTCCGGTGCCGTCCCTTTCATCCACCTGCCCCCACACCTGACTCATCTCCTGAGAGGAGAAAATAACTCCAGCCCAAGGAGGAGCAGACAGCGCTGGCCCCACGCTGCTGCCAGAGGAGCCAGCGTGGCACAGCGTCCCTGCGTGTCCCCTCCTGTGGCCACGGTGATGGTGGGCACACACCCACACGGTGACACCTTCCCAGAGACACCAAGTCCCTCCTCTGGAGGATGATCAGATGCCACCACTCAAAGCTTGAAGCAGGCGATGGCAGAGCTTTGTGGAGATCTTGGCCAAAGCATTCAGTTGCCACCAAACTGTTTTAATGAGCAAGATTAAGCTGCAAAGCCTGGAGTGAGGGATCAGAACAATACCATCTTAACAAACTTGGAGAAATCTTTATAATAAAAACGAGCACTCTGGGAGGCCCTTGATGCCACAAGATGAGCATCAGCCTCCTCTAGACTCAGTTTTATGAGATGGCAAATGAAAGGAGCTGATTGTCCTCATGTCCCTACTGCACAACACAAGGCTCTGAGAGCTTTCTGGGGAAGCAGCCCAGCACACAACAGCCAACACAGCCCCTGGTGGCCACCAAGCACCTCTCCATTGCTCCATGAAGCATTTCTGCTCCACAAACCAATGGCATCAACAGGGCTTGGGGCTCATGACGTATCTTAGCTTTAGAGGAGGATGGGGGAAAACCAAATCTAAAACAAACCACCTGTACCTTCAGAGAAGAGTTTGTTCACTGAGGCTTCCCAAGACAAGGGTCTCTCAGGGAAGGCCTTCAGTATAGGGAATGCTCAGTAAAACAGGCATTTTAAAGGTAAGTAAAAATGCCAGCATGAGCACATGAACACATGGGATGAATCCCATTAACACACTCAATGGAAGAGGAGGTGTCTTGTATCCAGGGAAGTCCAAGAAGCCAGATGGGGAGGAGCAGGGAAGCAGCTGAAGGTCTGTGTGTCCACCAGAAGGATACCAGGGACAAGAGGGAGTCCTGCAGCCCTCCTGCAATCCCCACCTCCCTGCAGCTCTGCAAGCACGAGATGCTGTCCCCAGCTCTTCTGTGGCCATTGAGCTGGGAGCACATCTCCTTGTGGGGTATCCCCAAGTTCCCAGCTCCAGGGGGAGCACCTCTGCCCAAAGGGACAGTCCTGGGACAGGCTATGGAGCAGGAGTGGGGACTCACACTGCTCCTGGGCAGGGTGGCTTGTAAAGGAGGAGAAAAAAGCAATGCTGACCCAACAGCATGTGTTCCTCACTTTAAGATCTGTCCTTGTTCAAGTTGATACAAAAACTGCTCCTTCCCCCTAAAATTCCTTCGGTTGAACCAGAGAGCCCCACATCAAACCTACAGCTCCCTGCTTCCACAGCCCTGCCTTGGCAGAAGAGTTCTGCAACTTGTAACAACATGCAGAATTTTAAAAAGTATTAAAAAAACAGAGGTATTTTTCTGGGATGGGAAAGCTGTGGAGCAGCTTGGGAAAGTCAACCTGGGGAATGGGAAGGGACTTTAGCACCCACTTTGCTGAGTGCTGTCTAAACCCTTTCCTAGGAAACAGGGAAAATGGACAAGCCTGGGGTCGAAAGCCTGGCCAATGATCCATGACTGCAGCAGGGACAGATGGATGGAGCTGGAACCAGGATCAGTCCAGCAGGAGATATGGGGGGTGGATGGAACCCTGATGCTGCAGCAGATCCCCCACCCAGCAGAAAGCACTTTTGAAATGAAAGGGCTGAACTTGGCCAGAGGTTTCTGGGCAGGCCAAGGGTTAACCCCAGCTCTCCAGGTGCCACCTCTCCCCCTGCTCCAACAGCCAACATTTGCACTCACTTTCTTGGCTACTAAAAGCTGCAGGCTGAAGAGCTACAGAGTTGAGGCACTAAATAGTAGAGTTTAATTACAAACATTTCAGCTAACCAGGCTGGGGCTAAGCCAATCTGTTTCTGGGGGAAACACTAGTTTGAAGTCTTCTACCCAGTCAGCTGCCATTTAAGCTGAGCCAATTATCTTAGCCTTTTGACTCAGATGTGCCTGACCTAACCTGAATGTAGTTTTACTGCTGCTTTGAAATATCAGACTCATGCGCATATGCATTCACTCCCATCTTCATTTGGCAACGGCTCTGAAACAAGCCTCTGATCTTGCCAACATCAAAAGCCTGGTTTGTAAGATAAGGTAATATTTGAAGTTTGCTCAGCAGCATTCCCCTGTGTCCAAAGTAAATCCATAAATAAGATATAAGCAAATAAAAAAAAAAATCCCCTTTCTTCCCCCCCCCCCAATCAAGAAATGGAAATAGAAATTTGCATGATGCTTTGTGGCTATTACAAAATATATAAGGACAGACTGATCCCTGGCATCTGGAATAAAATAAAAAAGGCAGATTACACATTATTTAGAGATTTCTCCTAATCCCAGTGCAGTTCAGACTTAGATTTATTTTAAAAAAAAGCTCCAAACTCACTTTACTGCTATGTCTGACAGACTTTTCCAGAACAAGTTTTTCCTCTTCAGTTGATACCAACATAAGCCAAAAGAACTCATTTGCATTCGCACTGCTGGAACAGAATAAACTCAGGCCCCCTGTTCCAGGGGGACAAAACCTGTCAGGCCCCGCACCTGGGCTCAGCCAGGGTGGGTTCGTGCCCCCAGCACGCTCCCAACACCTCCAGCTCCCAGCAGAGCCGGGTGCCAGGAGCGCCCGTGCATCCCAACTTTCACAGCGATGTTGGCAGCGGCCCTTCGCCTCCGCAAAGGAAGTTTTACATCAGCCTTAACTTTAAGCCCAGCCTCCCGAAGCGCCAGTTCAGCTCTGCTGCTTCCAAAGCCACCCAGCACCCCGCTGCGCCCGCTCCCGGCGCCGAGGACGGAGCGCGGCCGGGGGTGCCGGGGGTCCTGCAGCAGGAAACCTCCCCTCCTGCCACCCCCAGGCCTCCCCGCCGCCCCCCAGCCTGGAGCTGCGGGCAGTTTAATCAGCCAAGCTTCCCCAAACTCTCACAGCCTGCGCGGGCCATTGTTACAGCAGGAAAAAACAGGCAGCTCCTTTCAGGCGCTGCTTTATGGGGAGCTCCTATTCACTTGTTCAAGCAAATTTCAAAGCGGGCTGCTGCCCTCTCATCCCCGCTAAGCTCCCCTGGACTAACAATGGGCTGAAAGCGATTCAGTTAAGCCTTTCATCCACCATGCACTTTATTTCTCACTCAGTGCTCTCATCTGTATAAGGCCTACAATTGGCATTGCTGTGAAGAGAGGGTATAATCCTAGCCCTGTGAATCCCAAGTGACCCTACACTGGTCCAGAAATGACTAACCCAATGAATGCTCTGTTGACACATGATCACATACAACCAGAGCCAGCAAGAAGAAATAAAGAAGTCACCCTATGATTCAGCTCTTTTATTTAATGCCAATATTGTTCAATAAGGGAATCTGCTGGGACAACAAACTATTTTTTCCCGTAATATCAGTTCAAAACACACATGTGCATTAAAAAAAAAAAAAAAAAGCTTTTTGTTTATGCATCAAGGATTTTTGGTAAATCCTGTTTTCCGTTGTGCATCATCACACATGTTGACTTTAAAAACCCAGCATGCAAACCTCTCTGAGGAGCACACAGGGACCATTGGACATGTCTGACACAGACACTGGAGAAGTTTCAAGATGAAAGACCAGGAATGCAGTACTCTGCTTACAGGTGGGCTTTTCTAGAGCACTTGCACTTAAGTGAAGATCATGAAACACAAACAGCAATATCTGCCTTCTGCTCAGCTGAAGAAAATGGCCCTTAGGAGCATGAAGTGAGCCTCACTGTCTCTACAGAAACAAAAGCACCATCTCTGTACTGCTGGGGAAAGCAAACTGACAGTCAAACCCTTGCTCCCAGCTGCACACTCCTCAGCAACCAGGAGAAGACAGACCCTGCAAATCCTGGGCTCAGCCACAGCATCATCTCTCATCCCTCTATGCTCCTGAAACACCCAGGCCTGATCCATGCAGCTCCATCCAAATGGCTCTTTGAAGACTGCCCCAGCCACACTAGACGAGCAGCTATTTGCCCCTTCAGGTCACTGGCCCTATTAATGTACATTCTGACATTAATGACGAACGTTAATTACAGAAAGTACTTCCTACAGGAAGTAATCTCCTTCTCTTTGATGACTGATAACTAGTTAAGGAAGCCTGGCCTTAAGACAAAGGCTCAGGGAGATTCATTCACTCCTTGGGTTAGTCAGGCAGCACCAGGAGCCAGGGCAGAACATGTTTGCTCAGCTGCAGTTGCAAAATGGCAAGAGAGGGATTCATGATTTCCCTCCATCCGATACCTGCGGCGACGGCGCGAGGGGAGCCAGAGGCTGCCACGGCCTGGCTGGGGCACACGGCTCCTCTGGGTCGAGCAGGGCCATGACCTGGGCCCATCACTCCTGTAAGCCCCACGGACCATCAGCACAGCTCCTGCAGCCCAAAAGGTGGCCCACAGCAGGTACTCACACGCTGCTGTCCGTCATCGACATGGAGTCGTCCGTCAGGGCATCGCTGGAGATCTCGCTGTCGTTGGCGCTGGTGGCCGGCGCGAACACATAGCCCGAGTTCACGTGGTAGGGGTTAACGGGGTCGTTCCTCTTGAAGGACCTGGGGACAGGCAGAACAGGAAGCCAGTGGTGAGACAGTCCCAGGTTTGGTGGTAGCATCACGTTCACCACCTGCTCATCCTCTTCAGAAGAGACCAACCATCCACTGCTCAGACCTCAGCCAAGACGCTGCCTAAACCAGGACACTCTGTCTAAACACACCCAGAGCCCAACTTTAATGATGTCAGTTTTAGCATCTTCTAAAGCACTCTAGAAAACCTCAGGAAGCACCTCTACATCCTTTGATACCCTCAAAAACTCAGTCCTTAAAGCCTGATGCTGCACTGCTGAGGTCAGCAGGAGTTTTGCTATTGGCATCAGTAGGAAGAAGACCAAAAAGTTCACAGCTCCAGTCCCACTGAAAGCCACAAGGAACCAGCTAACAATGCTTAAGTCTACTCTGAAGACAAGGGTTAGGATCCCTTTGGGAATGTAAGTTATTGGTATCTGTGTTGCCTGAACCAACAGGACTTCCATGTATCAGAGGCACAGGACGGGTCTGAGATCTGCTGTCCCTGGCTTGGCCTCCCAAAGATGGACACCACCCTCCTGGCACTACAAAAACACACAACAAAAAGGCCCAGCTTTCAGAACTCCTGCTCATGTATTTTTTTTTACTTAGAGCTGGTGGGGGAAGATGGGGAGAGGAGGATGGATGGGGACATGAGGAGAGGCCAGCAGGCTGTATTAATGGGCATGTGGGTTACTGATACCAACACCTTTGGCTTCACCTGGAGACAAAGCCCAGCCTGGATGTTTGAGCTGAGCACCCAAGACCAGTCCTGTGAAAAGTCCATGGGCAGTAATGGAGCATGGCAGGGTCACTGCCTGGGGGGACCCTGGGCATCCCCCTGCCTCTGCCTCCCATCACTCCAACTTCCCAGCCAGGATCAATACACATATCTTGGCAGGTGATAAGGGGATTATGCAGGCAGGTTTGAAAGCTGCATGTTAAAGTGCACATTTTGTTCCTCTTCCAGGGCAAGATGGGGTTGTTAAGCTTCTGCCTTTGTATATCAAAGCAAAAGGCCTTGTCATCTGATAAGGACTGCTGATTTTAATAATTAGGGCCACTTACCCAGGACTTGGGGGCCTAAGGAATGTGCCAGCAGGCTCTGCAGGTTTTTTTTTAATGGCCTTTCCATCTCCCTGCCCCCCTGGGGCTGGAAGGACCAGCTGGGTTTAAGTGACAGCAATGTCCCCCCACTGCCCCACTCCCCATCCCTCACCAGCATCCTGTGCCCTCACCACCCCCATCCCTCCTCCCCCAGCACCATAAACAGGAGCCTCCATAAGGTTAAGTTTTTTTAAAAAAGGGGAAGGGAAAAAAAAGGAAAAAAGGAGGGGGAAGGCTGGTGGGGAAGATGGGCCTCTCTGGTATGAGCGGCGCGGGGCTGGCTGCAGGCAGGTATTCAGCCCAGCCGGGGCTGCATTCCTTTCCAAGGAGGCCAAGGCATTTCTGATGGGGAGATCAAGATGTTAAAATATATATATATCTGGGAAAAAGAAGAAAAAAAAACGAGATAGCAAGGAATGCCACAGGAAAGAAGTTAAATCTTCAAAGATAAATTAATTCCACATGTGGGTGAAAGCAAAGTTATCCCACTGCTACTACAAGGAAGTTCCTCTAAAAACCATGGAGTCTTCTGCTCTGGTTCAGGGGGATGTGCAGTCCCAAAGACCCTTCCTAGGACCTTGGTGGGCTTTTGGATCAACATGTAAGGGATGCAAGCTGTTCCCACTATTTGATTTGAAACCATCTCAGGTCCTGAGAGTGCATCTGAGGACCACAAAACTCAGGATGCTCCATGAGGCTCAGGAAGCTCCCCAGCACAGGACCAGCACCTTGCTGGGAGGTGTCTGTCACCCCTGGTCACAGCCAGGGGGGTGGATTTGCCATGCTGTTCTCACAGAAGGACTCCTGGAGAGGCTGAGGTGGGGGTGGAGGCAGTGGGTCTGTATGGATATGGCACAGGGAGAGGAGGTGTGTCCAAAGATAGAATTAGAGAAAGTGGCCAGAACTAACTCACCTTCCCAGCAGCATCATTCACCTACCAACACCTCCTGGACAAAAAAAAACAATAACCCCCAAAGCTGACATATTTTTAAAAGTCCTCACCCCCTGTCCACATCTAATACTACCCCACAGCAATCTCCCCATCCTTCCAGAAAACCAGTGGGGGCTGTTTTGCTACATTTAATTTTTTTTCCCCTTTTTAATTTGACCACCTTACTCCAGTAATTGCACCCAGATGCATCAAGTTGCCTGCAAGGGTTTTAAATTCCAGGGAAAGCGGTGGTCTCCTGCCACAGATGCTGCACACACAAACACAGCCCAGCTCCAAACTCAATATGCAGTGTTTTCAGCTGTCAGGTAGCAGTTGCTCTGGAGCTTCAAGGAGAATGTCTGATGTTTCTCAGCCTATTCTTATCTTGATGCGATGACACACAGCATGTAACTCTCTCTCTCTGCTATGTTAGGCAATGGGCATATCAGAGGTATTATAATGCCATGAAAATTTCAGGGGGCTCCTGGCTCTATCCCCTGTTATGAGGGTGCAATTTCAGAGTGTGTGGGGGGGGTTTATTGTCAAATTGCTTCTTAGAAAGAAAAGTACTCGAGCAGGTCACACCACAGACTTACACAGAGAGAGAAAAACTGTACAAGGAGCAGTTGGAGGCAGAACTGAATCTCATTAAGTATTTTCTTGGGACAAACATCACTGGGCAACCACGGGTTTAAAAACATTCAAAAAAAAGGCAAAAAACCACACATGCACAAACCTGAAAAAAAAAAGTATATTTTAACACAACTATGTTAATCACAGCTTCCATGCTCTAATTGTAGAACACTGCTTCGAGCATAGCTTTACAATGGCATCATTTACTTTGATAATTGAAGCCAAACTTGGTTCCAATAACTTCACACACAAGGAGCTGCACCGGCGGGTCCTTTCAAAGGCCAGGAAGCACTGGGAGCCGGCAGAAGGCCATCTGCAAGCCCCAGCCTTCCCCAGCAAGGCCAGTCCCACTGATGTTAGAGCTTAATGGGAGGCAGATGAGTGCACCTTGGGCCGAGCAGACCCACGTTAGCCAGCGGCACAGCAAAGGAAGAGGCGCTCTCTGTGTACACAAAGTCGTGCGTGATAAATTTAGAAGCGCGTATAAATAATAGCTGGGATTCCTGGAGCATGGGGCCAGGTCCAGCACAGCGGCATGGGGAGGCCACTTTTAACCACACCACAGCCCAGAGGGGAGGGAGGGGAGTCGCCTGGGAGGACAAGAGGGAGGCTCTACATTTAAAATATTCCCTGTATTAGGGCTCCAAATATACAAGCAGCAGTTTGCAAGCGCCTGCTCCCCAGCCAGGTGCAAACTCTGTTTTCACTGGACTGCTCCTGTTCCTGTCCATCAGCGGCGCTGGGGCCAAACAAAGTCTTTCAACTTGTCCGGTTCCTGCGCTCTCCCGTTCGCCGTGGGTTTGGCCGTGACTCCGAGCCCTGGGATTTCCCGGTGGTCTCCCATGCGAACACCAGGCCGGCCTGAGATCTCTGCGCTCCCACCATCAGGTGGGCTCAGCCCAGGGCTCCCGGCTTTCGCTGGGATAATCACATTGAAACCCACCGAAGCGAATGGCCAGAGCCTGCACAGCCCTTCAAAACCAGAGCGCGCTGAGCAGAAATTCCTTAATTCCAACACACACACGAGGGAGGTGTGGTTTGGCCACTCACCAGGAAAGACTTTGTGCAAGCTTCAGCTCCAATCCTAGCCGCGATCCTAAATGCTGAGTGATGAGAGATAACCCATCCATATGCTCATCAGCTTGGAGCACATGCACGCACAAGTGGCTTCACAAACGGGAGGAACTGAGCAGCATCTCAGCTTGACCTCCCTCTCTTTGCATTGAGATCTCTTGGCCCCATGGAGAGCAAAAGCTCCTGGAAATTCAACAGAAGGTGATCAAAGCAAAACGCACTACCTAATGTCCTAGGAGGGTAGATCTGACATGTGAGGAGCAAGCTGCATTAATCCCTGGACAAAAAAGAAGAGGGGAGAAAAAAGAAAAGGAAAAAAGCCCAGCACTAATCAGGCAAGCAGCCACAGCACTGCGAGAGCTCTCCTGGACAAGGCACATGTGGGTTTAGCAGGGCCTGCAGCTCTGGTAGAACATACAGCCAAGCCCTTCCAGCTCTGAATCCCAACAAAGGCTCAGAGATAAAAGCATCAAACATCCCCCTCCTGGAAAGCCAGCGAAGGGCAGCAGTTCAAACCAAGTTCTGGAGAACAGCAGATGCTCAGGCAGCAACACTCAGGCACGAGATGAGGATCCCAAACCCCAAGTCCTCCACAGAGCAGCTGCCAGCGCTGCCCCCCCGCACAGCCCCCAGCAGGAGGGGTGCAGAGGCCACGCCGGGATGGAGAGCATCCCTTCTGTCCCCACGGCCAGCACCTCCATCCCTGTCCCCTGGCAGCACAGCCTCCAGGACAGGGAGAGCACCAAAGAGGTCTCTGGCTCTGGAGCATCCTCCCGGGCAGGGGGGCCCTCCCAGCACCCCAAGGCACCAGGAAGCCCGGCACAGCTGGAAGCTCTCCGGGGGCAGGAGAGGAGGGCGCGCTCCAGCAAAGCCTCCCCGGGAGAAGCCCGATGCCCTTTGATGTCCATGAATCACAGACACACTCTCAAAATTCCTGTAAACGAGATGTCAAACACTCACCATACCAACCCCCAGGCTCCCGGGCCGGTGGAGGAGAGCGCACATCTGCAGCAGAGCCCTCTCCTCTCAGCCCTGATTCAACAATCCACATTTATGGCAAGGGTGGGGAGAGGAAAGAATACATTTTCAGAGGATTATACAACTCATCATTTGCTCATCAGAGTCTCTCTTTCCCATCCCCCCCTCACTTCGAGATGGGTCTTACTTTCCTCACCCTCACAACCGCTGTTCCACCAGCGTTTCCAAGGAAAGAGAAGGATCTGGCAAAGCAGATGCACCCCAGGACCAGGGCACAAGGAAACCCTGACCCCACACAACGTCCCCACATCCTTGTGGACACAACCACCTCTCAATCAGCTCAACTCTGAGCTCCCGGCCAACACGAGAGCACCAAAGACCCACCAAAGATCTATCACTCCACACCTGGAATGCCTCTACCACCTTAAACACTCAAATTTTAAGTATCCTCCTGTATGCACTGGCTCAAAGCCACCCTAGATGGCTTTGCCATGACACCAACACCAGAGGCGATGGAGAGGCTGCACATCACACACACACACACAGAGAGTCAAAATAAAAGCAGATTCTGCCCAAGTTGCAGAGTTTGATGCAGTCAGTGCACACATTTCCTCTTCCATGACCGCACAATTGCTTCCCACATAACCAACATCGTTAAACACCGGTTGATGGTGGAGTTGGGGAACTGGTAGGTTACATTATTCATGTGTCTCTATGATCCACTCCACTACTGCTCTTAATAGGTTTGAAAGTTGAACCAATAATTAACGTATGTCCGGAGGACATAGTTGCTATGAAGTTTTTGATCTATAAAAGAACCGACAGAGCCAATAGGGCTTCAGAGCACAGGATCTTGTTTTCCTCTGCAGAGGGGGAAAAACCCCACACTCAGACAACACCCCACAAATTCCAATGTTTGGAGGTGTGGGGAAGCAGCTGTGCTCCCAGCCCTTCAGGAATCCCAGCCCCCCCCCCAACAACCTTCTGAAAAACACTCTCAAAGTCCTTAAAGTTAAAACAAAGCACCATTTCCAGGGGTTCCCTTACCTGTATCCATTCTCGATCGTTTCCGTGGCTCTGACATTGGCTGTAACCCTCAATGTCTTGCTGGATAGTCCAACTACCGAAGGCAAGATTTTGTTTTTAAAGTCTGCACAGCTCCATTCCTCTTCTTCATTCAAGGTCGGGAGATAGCCACAGACAACTTTTAAGCTCCCCAGTCCATTGCTGTTGATGTAAGCGGGATTCTCTCCTCCACTCCGCACGTATTCGAGGTATATATCAGAAGTTAAAA
The DNA here is from genome assembly GCA_013398175.1 of Climacteris rufus. Classification (NCBI taxonomy): domain Eukaryota; kingdom Metazoa; phylum Chordata; class Aves; order Passeriformes; family Climacteridae; genus Climacteris; species Climacteris rufus. Next base: position 849,362 of record VZRZ01008316.1, on the reverse strand, counting down.
ACATCTGGTAAGCATTTTCCTCCATCACAGTCTGAATCTCAGTCTGTGCCTGATCAAACATGATGGAATCTATCTGCTGCTTCTTGATGCTGTCCCTTATGTAGGTCTTGGTGGCAGGTTTGAGCTGCTTGGAGACGATGCTGTTGTTCTCGATGTACCTTTTGTAAATAGCTTTGGCTACTCGTAAAGTTTTGGTATCCTTAAGGTCCATCTGCCTGAAGCCATTGCAGGCAAACCAGAAGTCTAAGGTATCCACACATTTTTCCCTTTCCAGAAAGGTCCGAAAAAGATAGGCACCATCTTGATCTCCCAAGAGGGAATGCAAGGATTTGGTCCATCTGGCCAGAGGGGAGTCTGGGGACGCGCTGCCCTCCGGCTCCCCGAGTCCGTTCTCATTCCTCCGCGGGGCAGGAGGCACCGGCATGGCCTTGAAGCTTTGGCTTTTGGGGAGAAACGAGCTGGCGAGCTGCGGGCATGGTGCTTCTCCTTCCTCCCCCGGGACAGGGGGCCGGGGGGCGTCTTCCCTGAAGCTGCTGCTGGGGTCTGGGAGGTGGGCGAGGAGCACGGCGCTGCTCATGGCTCCGGAGCTCGCTGGGGAGAGGGGCTCCCACTTGCTTCAGGAGCTGCCTTGTGCCTCTGCCTGCCTCTGCCTGGAGTCAGCAGGGGATCCTCGGAGCCTCCTCTCTGCAAAGGGGAAAAAAAAAAAGGGGGGG
>VZRZ01008316.1:788168-846765 GCA_013398175.1 Climacteris rufus | reverse complement strand
TAATCTGCGGGCCTGTTTTCGCTCTGCAGGCTAATTAAACAATCCCTGATTGCAATAGAACTGGCACAGCAGCCAAAGCCCGGCCGCAGTTGTGTTCCCATCTCCCGCCCCAGCTGTTAAATATTAACCAGGCACGGAATGGAGGGTTTGGAACTTCATACAAAAGGTTTTAATTAGGGGTTGGCCCCCAAACCTGCCCTCCAGATCCAAGGAGCCTCCTGCCCTCCTCCTCAGCCTGCTCCGAGGCTGGACCTGGGGGCTCCACAGTTCCCTCTCTGTCCAGAGCCCACCTTGGTCTGGCTGGCAGAGCTGATGGGGTCAAGCTTGGCTTCGTTTTTATCATTATTATTGAATCATAAAAAGGTTTGGGTTGGAAGGGACCTTAAAGCTCATCTTGTTGCACCCCCTGCCACGGGCAGGGACCCTTCCACTATCCCAGGTTGCTCCAAGCCCTGTCCAACCTGGATTTTGGCACTTCCAGGGATGGGGCAGCCACAGTTTCTCTGGGCAACCTGTGCCAGGGCCTCACCACTCTCACAGGGAACAATTTCTTCCTAATAATCAATGTACCCCTGCCCTCTGTCAATGTGCAGCCACTACCCCTTGTCCTGTCACTGCAGGCAGGGCAAGTGGCAAAGCCTCTGGCAGAAGAAGCGGCACCTTCCACCTTTGGTGTGCCTGAACATCATTGTGGCACCTGCTGGGAAATGCAACAGCAAAGTGCAGCCCATCACTGCACCAGCCCTCATCCCCAGGCCATGGGGACACTGCCCTGTCCCCCAGCCCTGGGGAACACTCCAGAGCTGCCCATTCCAGCCAGCACAAACACCCACAGCCCCAGGAATCAGCCCAGGTGCACCCTGCTCCCAGCACCAGGGCTGGTCCCATCAGCCTCACCCCCTCCCTCCTGCCCTGCAAAGGGAAATCCCACGGGAATGGCAGCAGCAACTCCAGGGAACTCCAGAGCTGGTCCCAGGGGCTTAGGCTGAGCCTGAATGTGAGTTCAGAAACCAGGGCTGGAGCCACAGACCTGCCCCTCTCCCTTGCCAGCCTTCTCTGTGTGGGCTGTTGGAAGAGCTGTTGGTTGGCACCATCTCTAAACGTGGCTCTTGGATTCACCCCGTGGCACAGAGCTCCCGTTCCTCCTGCTCCAGGCCCTGCTCACACCACTCTGCACCAGAACAAAAAGCAAACGCCCCAAGAGGCCGAGTGTCCTGGTGGCCCTGGACGTGACATCCTTTGAAGCCACAATTTCATCAGCCCTGGGATGGCTGAATCCATCTGGAAGCCTCACACAGCAGCACAGAGCTGAGCGTGCCTGCACTGGGCAACCTGGGCTAATAATATGAAATAACATGTGGGTGAATTTGTTGTTGCTGCCCGATTGCACATTCTCCAGGCCTGGGAATGGCCACCATTGGGCAGGGAAAGCAAATGTCCTGCCAAACCCACAAGCTGAGCAGTAAAAGCCGTTTCTAGGCACAACAAGCCTAGAACGAATTATTAGAATTATTAATATTTTTGCTGCTCATTATGCCAAATATTGATGTGCCACTATGCCAGATGCTACTGAGCCACACAAAATGGTCCTTTCCTAGGAGAATGAACAGCCTGTGTCCCCCTGGGCTCATTGGGATGGTGACAGTGGTGTCACCTCCAGCCAGAAACTCCAACCACCAGAAAGTGATTTGACCACTTTCTTTTACTTACAACTTGCTTTGAAACAATGTTGGATAAAAAACTCTCCAAGTGCCATTTGCTGCTACAGCACAGAAAATTAAGTCATTATAATGGAGGCTGAAAACCTCGGGCTCGTCCCCTTTGGAAGAAAATCTCATTAAGTCTCATTCATTCTATTTCATAAAAATGTCATTTAACCAACTGGTTTTCTCCAAATCCCGTTGTGCAACAACACTGCCCTGCTCTGATGCCCTGGGAGAGCAACCCAGAAACTCAGCCAGGGACTTAATTTACCAAATTATTGGGGACTGCACGTGCAGAACAGCAGCCCACCCAAATGCCTGCCTAACTCCCCATCCTCTTCCTGCCAGCCACCAAAAAGGGACACTTTGGGAACAAAACGAGAGGAGGGTGAGCCCCTGGGGCCGTGGCTTTGTGTGGAAGTGCCCATGGAGCAGCTTGTCCTGCCCAGAGCGGCGGTGGCCCCGTTCATGTTCTGCATGTCCAGTCAGGGAGTCTATTTTCTCCTCCTGCCAACAGGGAAGAGTCACGTAGTGCCTGGGATTTGAAAGTAATCCGATGAACTAGGCAGGCGGTGGCAGGTACAAGAAGGTCTTCCAGAGTTTTCTTCATCTTTATCAGTTTCTGGAAGTCCTTGTTCGCAGATCTACAGGGAATCTCTGTGTTCAGGTAGCAGCTGCAGTCATCAAGAAAGCAGAGTATCTTTGAATTTCCTTCTGATTTTCCAGTCTAAACTTGAATCTGAATTCCCAGGTTGAACAGAGGGAAAATTAACTATTTATATTTTTTTTTGTTAGCCCCTCTGCATTTGAGATAAAAACTCAGTTAAATGAGAGAGAAAAGGACAGCAAAAAGCTGTATAAAGCAGTGTCCTCCAGCCGTGCTCAGCCCTCCTGGTGCCCAGCAAAGGCCAGACACAGCCTGTCCCCTCCTCTCTGGCTGCTGCTGTGTGTCATGTTCACAGGCAGCAAAGAAGCTTGAAGTCAGATTGTGGCACCAAAAAGGAATAATTTTAGATTAAAAGAATCAGTTCACAGTGAAGCTACACAATAAAGAGAAATTAATTTTTTTTTTCTCCTGTGAGCTTTTTTTAGAGCAGGTAGTAAAAAAAAAAAAATAGAAAGTAGGAAAGAAAAATGTAGTGGGAGCCATAAAGGTCTGGAGGGCTCTGGGAGCAATGCAGATGTGCCAGTCCACACTCCCTGGGCTCATCCTGGCTGCACCCAGCTAACCTGGCTCCTGCTCTGCCCACCAGGCAGGCATTTTGCTGCAAGAGATGTCCCCAGGTTGTTGTCTTCCTGCAGAACTCTAGGTCAGACACCAGCAACGTGGAGGCTCTGAGGGCTACAGCAGGGTTGTTCTGTTGGCCCCTGTAAGTGGATTTGTGGAGGTGACCGGGGACCAGGAGCTCGATCAAATCCAACAGCCCCAGCAAATCACAGCCCACACTGTGCTTGTCAGGGGCCACAAGTCCTAAACCAGAGGTGGAAGTCAGTGCCCTTCACTGTGGGCCAGGGAAGTGCCTTTCTCATGGAGAACTCTAAGAAATCCAAGAGGTCCAAGAGATGCCACCCACACCCTGTCCAGCCCCCACCACTGGGCCAGAGCACGGTGCTGCTGCCTGACGCTGACTTTGCTAATGCACCCCAAAAATGCTTCCTCTGCTAAAACCACAGCCAGATCAGAGAATCACAGACTGGTTTGGGTTGAAGGGACCTCAAAACTCATCCTGTTCCACTCCCTGCTGTGGGCAGGGATACCTTCCATTACACCAGGTTGCTCCAAGCCCTGTCCAACCTGGCCTTGGACGCTTCCAGATCACAAGGACACTGATGGAAAATAAAGAGGAAAGCTGAAACAAGCATGCTGAGCTCCCTTCTCTCCATGCACACTCCTCATCAGCCCCACTGGGGGTCAAATATCCCCCAACCTCTCCCCTCCTTGCTCCCCACTCCATCCCTTTGCCTGCCCTTCCCTGGCCAAGCAGGAGGAGGGCAAAATCCTCTTCCCTCCTTGGCAAAAGGCACCACTTCTGGCACAGACAGACAGTGGGCCAGGGGCTCAGGGGTCTAAAAACCCTTTTCCCAGCAGAAAAACGTCCCTGTGGTAGGCAGAGCCCAGGGGGGACCCACAGAGGGTAAGGTCCAAGCCCACGAGTGTGGCTGACGTCAGCCCTGTCACCAGCTCGCACTGGTGGTCACGTTGATAACGAGATCAAAGGCTTGCAGATATTTCCACAGAAGTGCTGGGAACAGTCTTGATCAAAATAAGAGGAAGGCCCTGTATACAGAAGACATGAGAGGTTTGCAACCCACATGTGAACCTTTGAAGTTATTCTCCTTTTTTTTTTTTTTTAATAAACTAGTTTAACATCATTAGTTTAAGAGGTATAAACCTGATGGGCTGTGTAATCTCCCAATATACTGCAGGCACAGGGTATTATCCACACACAGACATGCTTTTCCAGTGGGGAGAAAAAGCACTGCCAGAGATACTCACAAATAAGACAAGAAAACACACAATTAGTTTTATGGGATTTGAAGTTCATTTCATAAACTGACACACTTTTGTTACCGAGTATCGCCAGATAAGTCCGATACATTTTCTCTCCTATAATCCTTTTAACATTTCCATTCCCCCCTACAGACTCTTTTCCTTGATGTTTTGTTCAGTGCACTCCCTGCTATCTGCACACGCTTGCCCAGATTTTTTAGACTTAAAAGGGGCACCGTATCAGCATTAACCGTTCCAGGAGAGCTGATAAAACACACACGAGCTCTCTGCTATCTATTAACATTTCTGAACTCCTTCCATCACCTGCACAGAATAGTGATTGAAGAGAGGGTGGAGGCAAAAGAGGTAAATGAGGATATTTATGACCAACTTCCCACGACTTATTTTTTCCACAACCCCTTCCTCACTGTGCATGAAGGAGACATTGCTTTCTCTGAAACTTTCTCTACAAGATCCTCTGTCCCTGGAAATGTTCAGGTTGGATGGGGTTTTGAGCAACCTGGTTTAGTGGAAGGTGTCCCTGCCCATGGCCCTTGAAGGTAATATTTAAATGCTACTGAATTTTTTTAGTCAAATAAGGATTTTTTGACAGAAAATTGAGCACTGCCGTGGCTTCTGGGGCTGTACCTGTGATGCTGTGGCAGAACACTGAGGGTGGTCCTCTTGTCAGGTCTATGGTAACTCCTTAAAGTCCTGTTCAGGGCCACATTCCTCCTTGGTCCCCATCTTCTCACTGCTGCTGCTAAACAATAGTAGTCCTGGGCTTCATTAGTGCACAGTGCCAAGGAGAAGCTGAATCTAAAGTGGTTTAAAGCCCAGTTTGTCCATGCACTAATCCTGTGAGTGCTTTTGAAGTGACTTTTAGACACCACCACACAAACAATCAGCTCTACACAACAACTGCTCAGAGATGTCCATCACTCTGAGCGGGACAAACCCCACACTCCTCCCAGAGTTTGTGGCAATTCACTAAAATCATCAACAGATGCCATGTTTCTGGCAGCCTGGAGCTTTATCTGCCAAATGGGATCAGATTTAAGGACTTCCCTTCAAACCTGAGGTGGTTCAGATCCACCTACAGTGCCCTCATCCTTCCCACCCACTGCCTTTCTCGGGCACGTGAGATGCAGCATGGGGACTGGATGGGAACATCAGTGTTACAGGGCTCAGAGGAGATTCCATTCTGTTTTTTCGTGGAAACAGGAACATTTTTTCCAGGCATGCTCAGGGAAGCCCTTTTCCTGTGTGAACAGAGCACGAGGGGTGTACTGGCTCTGGATGCTCCTGGAGGAGAACACAGCCAGTTTGGGAACAAGTCAGGGCTGATGGTATCTTGGCCTGACTGCAGAGGAAGGGAAATATATGATGTGTTACCAGCCTGAACTGATGTGATTTGATTCTGCAATTTAATCCGTTTTGTTTTCTGGCTGGCTCCTATGGCTGTGTAAAAATGGCTCCTTGAAAACCCAACTAAGTATGAAGTGCACTCCCTGCAAATCTCAGCGAGGGAAGGAAATCCAAATGTTTTGAGTTTAACTATTAAACATAGTTTCCAGCTAGTGTGCTCAGAATTTGAAATTAAACAAATGAAAGAAACATGTTTCAATGGTTTTATGTAGGCAATAATGTCATTAACAGGAAATAAAGAAATTGGGCTTTGCAGCTGCAGCACGAAGTTTAACCCTTCCTGTGCAGCTTGGTGCTTGCTGGGCTGGCACAGCCCACCCTGACCCCTGCCTGCTACTGGGCATCCCACAAATACTTCCTGGACCCAACTATCCTGATCCACACAGCCCTTAAAGCAGGATGGTAATGGAAAAAGCAGGAGGAGAGACAACGGTTTGGAGGGAACAGGCTTTCCTGACTAGTGGAAAACTTTCAGATCATAAAGTCAAATAAAACTTTTCACTTCCAGGGGGGAAAAAACCCACCAAACCCTTTATGCATGGTTATTTTTAGGTGTGCTGTCAAAGCTGAGTACCCTAAAATTATACCTGTTTTGGTTTGTTTCTGCCTGTCGATTCAATTCTCAGAATTAAGGACAGTGAAGGGTGTGAGATTCCAGCCCCCATGGTGCTGTCAGGAGCTGGGTGATGCCTCTCACAACCTGGACCAGTCCTGAGGCCACAAAAGAAACATTAATTTTCTTAAGGATGCCTGTATTTCCAGGTGTGAAATGCAGACTGGAGAGGGGAGGCTTTGCATGGAGAAATCCTCATCCCAGACCTGGCCCCAAAGTCACTGGAGTTTTCTGCACACAAAGAGTTGCACAACCAAGTCCTGTGTCTGAGTCCCTTCCATGCTGGAACAGCACTGAGTATCCCCAATATCCATCACACAGAGGGGACAACAACCAGAGGGCAGATTGTTCCAGTTGAAAGAGGAAATAAAGGATAGCTAGTTCTAAAAAAAAAGCCCCACAAACAACAACAAAAAAACCCGTATACCTGCTGTGGGATTTCCCATCATGTGGGGAAAACCATCAAAGTCCCCCAAACAGCAACAAAAGGCCTTTGGCTGGATTCCTCCTTCACAAAGGGCACTGCTGCAGGTTGGTGGAGACAGGCTCAGAGCTGAGCTCCACCTCATCACCTTGAACCAAGGGAAAAGTCCTTCAGGTCACCCCTCCTGAGCACCTTTGTCCAAACCAGCACCAAATTGTTGGTGCCATTTCATCTAAAATCACACAGCGCTGCTCCCCCTTCTCTCAGTTTATTTACTTTTTTTTTAGTAAGTCATATATTCCTCTGCCAAAGCCCTATTGATTGTATGAAAAGGTGTTTTCTTCCACTGTGGGAACCTCCACCATAATCCTTAAATAATTAATATTGGCAGCTTTGTTTCCCCTTTTCATTAAAAGGAAGAGAAACTTCATGAGTGTCTCTCCCGACTATATCCAAAAGTGGCTGCTTGGACAAACATTTCATTAATGATTTTTTTTTTCTTTTTGTAGAAATCATCATGCTGGGGAAGAGACCATCAAAATATTATTTTAATATTTTCTCCTTTTGCTTTCTAATCCTTTCATAGAAGCCTGGAAATTACCCAATACCCTTTCTCCCCGTAAGAAACTGGGGGTACTGAGATCCTCATATTACTGAAAATCAGGAGAAACTGAAGTGCTATTAGACCAGATCCCATTTTCTTCATCCCCAGCCCCAAACGAAATTCTGGGCTTTTCCCTCTTTACCCAGTAGGCCTGAAATTAGAACACTTTTTTGTTTTTATATTTGAAAACAAGTCTAACTTGAGTCTCCTGTTATCCTGAAAGCATATTCCAGGCCTTTTCCCATCACAACTGATAGCTCCCCCCCTCCTTTTTGGTAGCACTGGTGATCACTTCCCCAGCCCTCCTGTTCCTCCAAGAGCCCTTTCAGCTCATGGGAATGAGCAACACAACCCATCCCCAGGAGGGTCCTCTGGGACTGAAGCAGTCCCTACCTTGCTATTATTCCACTGGAAAAGGCCAGCACATTCCCTTCCACATGTCCCATGTCTAATCAAAGGCCTTCTAATCAAACATGCAGATCAGCTCATTAATGATGATGCAGCAGGCGCCCCTGACAGGGGATGGTGACCATGGCAGGAAACACCGAGGGAAGCAGGAGGTTGCTGTCACCTCCCAAGCCCCAGCTGCTGCTTCCTGAGTTTGGTTTGTAAAGGGGACATTTCCACCTGGGGGAAGCCCTAAAAGCTCCTAGAAAGCAGTAAAAGCTGAAATCCTCATGGGCAATGCAGAGTCAGGTTGGGAGGGACACAGGACAACTGTGCTGCTGTGGTGTTTCACACCTCCAAAAAACCACTGGTTCTGAGGACTTTGTTAGAGGTATATTTATGATCTATTCACCTCTGTGCATGTAAGTCCCACTTGTAAATAAGAGCTTCCACACAAGTCCCTTGCAAGCTGGAAGGCGAGCACTCCCTTTGTCTGAATCATGGATGAAGGGGTTTGCTTGGAAATTGAAAATAAAACTTAGGAAATCATGGGCGACTTCGACTATGATCCCCATCCCATGCCTGGCAAATGAAATAAGAGCACTGCCATGATGTATCTCTCCCAGTGAAGCCCACTGGGATGATGGTCAGCTCCCAGGAAAAGGGGGCACCTCCTGCCCCACGCTGGTCTGGGAGATGGCACAGGATGGGCAGCAGCTCCCATGGGCAGAGGGAGGAACAGACTGGCCACAGGGGCAGCAATTTCTGAGCACATTTTGTGCAGATCCAGGCCTGCAAGTCAGGGCTTGCCTTGGGCATCTGTAACACATGTTTTAGTGCTGGGTCCCATTTATCCACCCCATCTGTGCAACGGATAATGGGCTCAATGAAAGCACAACAGAAATGCTGAAATAGCTGATTATTCTTCTAGCCATAATTTTAGACAATAAAGTTAGATAAACTCCATAGATCTAAGCAATACACCATTGTCCTTTCATTACACAGGCACATACCTAACCTGAGAACAGAGAGAGCAGCTTATATTAAATTGATTTCAGTTCGTGAAGAAGGTAATATCAGAGCAGGCTCAAAACAGAGTTATTTAATACATTTGGAAGTCTGCGGTTTCCACAAGCTCATACACGTTGACATCTGCTCTTGAAGTGAACATGGATAATGAGGCTCTCCTGTGATACACCTGACACCAGCCAGCCCTGGGACTGTGGATCTGTCACAAGTGGCTGCAAGGGAAATGACAAAAACCCCTGTGCCAGAGATCCAGGGTTGGTCAGCAAGCCCTGGCCCTCAGCAGCCTGAATAAAGCCACTGTGCCCCAGCTGGGATGGCTCTGCCTCTCCAAACTGGAGCAGTGGGAGTTTTGATCCAGGGGGAACTGTAACTTCCATCCCTGGAAGTGTCCAAGGCCAGGTTGGATGGAACTCTGAGCAACCTTGGCTAGTGAAAGGTGTCCCTTCCTGCCCGTGGCAGGGGGTGGAGCAGGACGGTCTTTAAAGGTCCCTTCCAACCCAAACCATTCCGTGATTCTGTGAGCACTGGACCAGCTGTGGTCTGTTAAATATCCTGGAGTCAAACCCAGCCCATTGTCCTGGAGTGCACTAAAATAATAACCTGCCTAATACTGCTATTATACCCATGCAAATCAGGAGAAAAGGATTACACCACTATAAAACCTGCTGTACACTAGTACGAAAAAAAACATCCGAGTAATTTTTCTTCTCTTGATGACTTTACAGGGGCTGAAGCAGCTGGGGAGGTTCTCCCTGACCACTGAAGTTGCACAGAGCCTGGGCACCAGATGAAGTGGCAGCAGCCCCTCTGCAGAGGGGAGCAGGGATGTGTTTTTTGGCAGCAGGGCCAGCCCGTTTCCTTGGGCCACCCCCTTCATTGGGAATGCTTCATGCATTAGCTCAGGGAACTCACCCAGCTAAAAATAACCCTTCCCGCACAAAAAATAGACAAAGAAAATGGCTATTTATACCCTGGATCAATTCCTAGGCTGATTCTCCGTGTGGGCCCTGGAATGGCTGGGATGAGGAACAAGGAGCTGTGCAGCTGCACCAGCAAACCCAGCCCGGGGTGACCACGAGCACATCCCCTGGCTCAGGAGACACTGCTCCCCATTTGGCTGTAGAACAGCTCAGCATCCACAGATGACCTCTTTTCCTATGATTGTCAGGGGCTGGAGATGGGAGAACTGTAGGTGTTTATAGAATTTTCATTTCAGTCTCTGTGATTTTGGTTTATAAATGTATTTTTTAGGTTTACCTCACCTGGCTCCCCTCCCAGCTGAGTCAGGGCTGTTCCTCTATGTGCTCTTTCAAAATTCTTGTGTTTAAATGCCACAGAAAGCCAAAGGGCCAGCTCCAAATGCCCAAAGAGAAACAGAGGATCAGCCAAATAGTTTGATGAAACTCGGGGAGAATTATCCATCCTCATCTGCCTCAGCAGACAAGTTTAAATATGGATAAAGACAGTCGGAGTAATATAGATGCATTTTTTTTTCCTTGTTGTTTTCTGTTTTGACTTCTTTGGGATCATTCAAAGGGAGGTTCGGGCTTTGATCTTCTCTATTGGCAATATTTTCTTCATCTAGGTTTTTATAGTTTGAGAAGAGATGTTACATGCTTGCAAGAGTGACTATCAATATGATGTGGGTCTGAACAAAAAACCTGGTGTCAGGTTCTCCATTTGGAGTGTTACCTCAAGCTTTGAAGTTTGTAATGATTCAAAAGCATCTAGAGCTGCTACAAATGTTAATAAAATTAAAGCCATCTGAAAGTGAGGCTTGCATGTGCCTTTGAAAGTAGGTCTGTGATCAGTTATTACCCTCAATTACCTTGTTGTCCACTCTTTTAGCTCGAGGTTAAACTCTTAACACTTTGCTTTGAAGTGGTTATCCTTTTATCTATGACCGGACTGAGGAATTTAAGGGCAATAATCAATGAGAGCTTCATAAGAATAAAGGGGAGACAAGGCAAGGAAAAGAGGTGTGAATGTCCCCTTAAAGGCTGGCTGGGGGTTCGGGGGGCTGGGGGGACACCGAGCTCTGAGAGAAGCCTAGGGAAGAAAAGGGGGAAAAAAAAAAAAGAGGAAAAATGAGGGGAAAAAAGAGGGGAATTAAAGAAAGAAAGAGGAGCCCCAGCAATTTCCAAATCACTGCTAAAAATAAAGCAAAAGCACCATCCCGGGGTGGGGCTGGGCGTGGGGAGCACAGCGAGGTGAAGCCTCATCAAAGGCGCGGGACGAGCGCTGAGCACAGAGATACGATTAAAGAATCGGCTTAATCACGGCTTTGATGTTCGCCACGGCACCTCGCCCTGCCGGGCCCCGCAGGACGGGACACGGGACACGGCACACGGCACACGGGACACGGGACACAGGATGGGTGCCCTGCACTGGGGACCCTCCCCGGCCCCAGCAATGACCCCCACCCCAAAGCAGGGGGTCCCTGGGCCAAGCGTTGGCACCAGGGGATGCTCAGCAAGATACGGGAGATTCCTTCTCAGGAAGGATTCCATCCCACGTAGGATGCCCCAGATGGAATCCTTCTGCCCTTGCCTGGGAGCAGCAGCATCTCAGGCACCCACACCCCGCTGTCACCCACGAGGTCCTTGGCCACCCCTGCCAGCTCCAGCACCCACCACAAAGCCAGCGCGGGATGCAGGAGCCCCCCTTGGAGGGCGGCAAGGCCGGGGAAGGAGGCTCTCGCCCTCCACCCGGCTGCGTCCCGGTCCTGCTGCCCTGCTCCTGCCACCGAGGATGCTGCTGCCATCCCTGCCACACCCCGCACAGGCTCCACGGTGCAAACCCAGCCCCTTCCCCACGGAGCCGCAGCCAGCCTGCGCTTTCACCGGCCGGGGAAAATCGGCGCAACACTCCCAGCCAATTCTTTTTCTTTAATTTTTTTTAATGCGAGGTGCCTAAAGCGAGGTGTTGAAACGCATGTTGAGCGCGCCGCGCTTGGCAGGGGACCAAGCCCACATGGCCCGGGTTTGTGAAGTCCTGAGCGCAACCTCAGCGTGCTCAGCATCTCCCAAAAACTCACACCGCCGCGCTTTGATCCCGCGCCAACCTTTGGAGCTGCGTGTCTAATTTAAGGTGCTTGGGTTGGAAAATGTTGACAATTATTGTTACTCTAAAATTAAATCAGTGCTTAATTATCAAAATTGATGGTAACTTAGAGTGGCGTTTTCAAAAGAGCCTCGGGGAGTCAGAGGAGACTTTCAAAGGCAGTTTAATGTCTCAGGGCCACGTCTCCCTCCTCGTACCTGCAGTTTCTTACTGACTGCTCCTGCTTCAGCACCTTTTTAAGGCCACCCCAGTCGTGCTGAGCTCTCTACCAAGATGGCACAAGGTGGACCTGAAACCATGAGCACAGACCAAATCCTCCAGCCCTCCAAATGCACTTGGCTAATTCACAGTGAAAAATCAATTGGCTTTGGGTGCCTAATTCTCCTATAATCCTTTAGATAATCCCAGCTTTAGGCTTTCAGATACTGATAAAAAACCAAACAAACCCCACAATACAAGAAATTCATGCAAATAGAATAGAAAACAAACATATATTTCGTATAACTTTCAGATACTCTGAACTTAATATGAAGTAGGTTGAGGACAATAGCAATAAAACATTGCTCAAGAGAGAGTAAAGGCACAAGACCGTGAAGCCTGAGGCTGAGAACAGAGTTTCGTAATTAAGTAGCCTCCAGACAACGATTGTCATAGGCAGGCATTGCTCAAGGACCCAGCCATTATTGCTTTCATTATAATTTTTCAGGAGAGGATCTTTTTCTGGCCTGGCTCCACCTTCATTCAAAGCTGCCAGTGGCCCCAGCCACTAACGAGAAAGCGTTGATTGAGAAATGCTCGTGAAGCCTGCACAGACACGGCGTGAGGGGTGGCTGTGGAGCGGGCACGTGGCACTGGGGGCCCAGAGCAGGTCTGGTGAAAGAGGTGGCACCAGACAGGGACATCAAACACCACATCTGGGATGAGGAAATGGAGAGAGGGAGGTCGTGGCCGGCAGCTGGTGCACCCCAGGGTGCTCGTGCTGCCACAGCCTCGACTGGGGGGCTGCTTGCTGGTCCTACTGGTCTTGTGCATCAAACCAGTTGAAAATGGACTGACAGGAAGGGTTTTTCAAAGAAAACTGAGCTGACTCAAAAAAAATCCTGATAAACTCTATATTGCAAATAAATACCTTCCTTTTTTAAAATGCAATACAAGACGGGAGGTGCAGTTTCTACTTTCTGTGCATTTCGCAGACCCAGATAGCATCTCCCATGGAAGGCTTGGACAAGGAGAGTGTGGGGGAGTGGAGGAGAACACAGTGGCTGGGCCATGGCAATGTCACTCATCCCACACCTCCACATCCACTCCAGATTGCTGCTGCATCACAGAACTCCCACACTCTGGCTTTTGGCTGAAACTGGCCCTAGAATTTCAGCTTTGCTATAGAAAGGGGGGGAAAGCATGAATGAGAAACTCCTCTCTGTTTGCAGAAAATTTTGATTTTCCATCAAAATTCAAATTTGACAAAAAAGATTCAGTTGGTCATCATTGCCCTGCCTGGTGCTGAGCGAATCCCACTGGAATCGCAGGATTAACTCCCATCACCTGACATTACGCTGGGCATGACCGTGCCTGTCTACACTTAACTGCTGACCTATCTTAAACATCCCACTAATTAATATGCTGAAGCAAGGTCATGTTCCAACATGGTCTAATTTTCCAGTGAAGAGAAGAGCCAAGAAGGATTAGGAATAAATGGGAACAGCCCGAGACGCTTCCTCGCAGCCTGAGCCACAGCAGGTCATTGCTTCTCTACCTCAGAGCTCTCCATGCACAAACCCAGAGGACCAGGAGAGGCTCCTGTGCCAGCTAATCCCTGGCTAAACAGTAACCCCAAATCATGGTAGCAAAGCCAGGGCTGAGCCACTCACTCCTGCTCCAGCTGCTCAGATCTTTGGTCAGTTATCAGCACCTGGATGCTCAGGCAGGAGGGTGGTAATGCAAGGAGGTAACAAAGGAATAAAGTTCTCCTTGTACCTGAAAAAATGCTGCTGCTAGACAGGTTGCCCAGAGACAGTCAGGGCACAGCCCAGCTCTTAGGGAACCTCCTCAGTCACTGGAAACCCCAGCCCTGGGGAGCACGGGCTCATTCCATGGAGGGCTGGGCCCCATCCCATGGGAGGGGCTGGCTGCAGCATCATCCCCTCTTGCAAGATGATTATTACTTAATTTTTTTTTCAGTTCATTATATGGAGGAACAGTCAAACACAGTAGAGAAAATCTCTTGGGTCTACACAATCCCAATTCCTCTGAAAGCAGTGGGGTGGCTGAGCACAGACCCCTGTGACATCTGCTCCCTGTCCCACGTCCCCAACACACACAGGGGGATTTTTTCTCCCAGGGGACCAGGAATGACCCAGGCAAAGGCTGCACCCTGGGTGCCAGCAGCCCCAGAGCTGCTGCTGTGCTCACAGGTGGACAAGTCCCACCTCAGATCCTCCTCACACCCAGGCAAACCTTGCAGGGAGGGGATCTGCTTCCTTAATCTTTGAGAGAAGGAAAAACAGCACAACCAACAGCCCACCTATTCAGAGGAGCCTGGAGCCACAGGACCCCTCACAGCCCCCACCCCAGCACACCCCCATGAAGGGAGGTCAGTGTAGCAGCAGTTTCCCACGCCCAGACAGGAGTCATGGGCTAATGAAGATGAACCAGGTTCTTTTAAGGCTTTAATTCATTTTCTCCTCTGCCCAAGATAAAGGGTCCTCTTTGGGGTCTCCTTGTGATGGTTCCCTCACCCACCCCTCCTCCAGCACCATCCCAGCTCTTCTCTTTTTCTCCCTCTGTCACATTTAGGACAGAAGGCAGATAACAAGAGAGCAACTCCCCTCCCCATGTTTTACCCATTCCTCTCATATATTGCCCCAAAAGCCCCCCAGGACACGGTGCCATGGGCATACTGGGGCAGACTGGTCCTAGGGCAACTTCTCCTCACTCTGATACATGACCCAACACCACCACTCCCACCACATCTGCCATCTCGGGTGTCCCTGGGAAAGAGCAGGGGACACATTCCCCTCTCCCAGAGGGGAGCCAGGGCTGGGTGAAACCTCTCAGGGTTCCCCCCAGAGTGGCAGGGGGGTTGGAGAGGCGCAGCCGCCCTTCACGAGGCCGTGGTGAGGTTTTGTGACTCCGAGGAGTTGGCAAATCCCGGGATAAAAGGGAAAATATGTTCGTAATAAATAAGACTGAAGTAACACGTTGCGAAATATTTACTCCCTCGGAAAGGCGGCTGTTTGCTTTCAGTGGAGCTGCATCTGATCCTCTGCCAAACGGGGCTGAGCGCCTGGAAAAGAGACTTTTCTGTGGTCAGCAAGGGAAAACCAGGTGCCCAGAGAGTGCAGTGACTGTGTGCACAGGCACACGTGAGCAGGGGGGAGATGGGCACAGCTCCTGAGAGCCCCACTAATGTCGCTGTGAGCAGAGCCAGCCTGTAGCTGAAACTTTAATTTTAATAGAACTAAGCAGATGTCAGTGTAGAGACTGAAGGAAGGAGAATAGAGGGGAGAAAAAAGAAAGAGGTGTTGATAAAATACTTGTTAGAAAGAAAATTGGATTAGTGGTGCCATTCTGGCCATGAAGTTCTTTGAGCCAGAGAAAAGAAATAATAATCTTGTTCCTTTTTTCTCCCTCTCTCTGCAGCCCACAGAAGGCCTCACAGCCAAAACATCAGTCCTTCTAATCTTATTTTCTTTTTTCTAGCATGTATTTTATTAACCCCTTTTCTCATTTAACTGCTATGAATAGCTCAGTGGGTAACATCCTTCTTAGAAAGTGAAAACCTCCTTGGAGATGCGGTGCAAGGAGAGAAATGCAGACAAACTTCCAGCTCCCGCACTCAGAAGAAAAGCCCCCTCTGTAATCCCGTCTGGTGAATCCCAACATTGTACCCCAAGGTAGCCACCAGCTCCAGGTCCTCTCTTTGGAGCAAGAACAATCAGGGAATTTATCTGGACATGCCAGGAGATTGCTCTGGCTCTATAAACTCCATGGACGTGGAGCTGAGATTAGAAAATAAATAAACGCCCATGCTGCTTCTTGGGAAAGTGTCTGTATGTGTGTGTACACAGCACCCCAAAATCAAGTCTGGCATCTGAATTACCTTTTTACAGCTTCCCTCTGAATCACCTTTCCTTTACAGCTTCCCTTGGCAGCTATCAGTCACATACAGTGAAATCCCCAGGAAGGACTGGGATGCTCGTGGGAGTGAGCCCAGCACTCCTGTGCCCAGGCTGGGGGCTCTGGGCCAGGCATGTCCTGCTGCTGGCACAGGGGCTCCAGTGGCTTTATCCCACCAGCCCAAAGCGAGGCTGGATTTGTCCTCACACCCACGGCAGGATTTTGTGCCCCAAGTAAGACATGGGATCTCCGGAAGCTCAGGGACCAGTCTTCCCTCTGCGCAGCAGCGATACCGATGTGGCCAAAAGGGGAGAAAAACCACAATTAACACATCAAATCCAAGGGAGACAGTCCTGCCCTGAGCTGTTGTAAGTGGGAACAGAGATTTGGCCTCTCCATAAAGAAAATACCAGCTCCAGCAGGCTTGGCTGCTGCCTCCTTCCCTGCGAGCAGCAAACCTTCCTGGGAGAGGAGTGGGAGCGGGATCCAGCCCCGCGCGATATTGGTGTGTTATTTTCCTTGACAGCTGTGGTGCATAGTGGTAAGTGCATGTTTAATTCATTCACAATTTATGGTGTAATGAGAACAATGAATGTGTCTGAGGGAATAATTGCTTCACGGCGGGGATGCTGGAGAGTTCAAGTTGGTTGGCACCTGGACTTTGAATCGGGGCTGGCGGGGATTGGCTCCGCCAGCCCCACAATGGCCCCGATAACAAAGCAGTGGGGACAGGGAGGGGGTTCAAAGTCACCCCGCGCTGCCCGGCAGAGCTGCAACAGCCTCTCAATGGCAGTGCTGGATCCCAGCCCCTTAGACCTGTCTGGCCCCAGCTACTGGGCACCCAGTGAGGGCTGTGCATGGGGGAGCCGCTTTTTCAACCCATGTTTACAAGGGAATTTTGCCGTGCTCCAAATCCGTGTTCCCAGAAAACCAGCACTTCCCCCCATCTCCCTCTAGGACCCTTTGACCGCTTGGTCCTGGCTGTGTCTGCCAAACCCTCCTTTTGTTGGGGGTGTGCAGAGGGGGTTGACCCTTCGCAGTGTCCTCAGCAGCCACATGGAGTTTCAGAGGCCTCAGAGGTCAAGAGCATCCATATGGAGGGCCCAGGAGCTCCGTGCGTCTCCCAGCTGTCCCCACGGCAGCTGTGCTTGCAGCCCCTGAACAAAGCTCATTAGGGGGTTTGTTAGGACACTCAGGGGTTGCTCTGAGCTGTCCTGGAAGAGCCCTGGAATCACACCACTCCCAGAAGAAGGCATCATGCTAGGCTCCATGTATG
Organism: Climacteris rufus; assembly: GCA_013398175.1. Classification (NCBI taxonomy): domain Eukaryota; kingdom Metazoa; phylum Chordata; class Aves; order Passeriformes; family Climacteridae; genus Climacteris; species Climacteris rufus. The sequence continues at coordinate 829,628 of VZRZ01008316.1, read as the reverse complement.
AACAGCTCCCATCCATCAGATTGGGAGCAGGGAGATCCCATTATCCATCACGGGCTCTCTCCCATAGCACCAAGCAGGGCCAGATTTTGAGCCAACGATAAAGAGATGCTGACAAACCATCCCTCAAGCCTTGGTCCATGCAGTGGGGTCTGCAGCAGCCCCCTCCACAGCTCCGGACTCCTGACACCCAGCAGAAATGCCAATCTGATTTTTCAAACAGATGTGCCAAAGCAACAAATCTTCCACACCACAAATCCACCCTGAGGAGATCAATGATCAAGATGGGGCTCTTGGACCCAGAGTTAGCTCTGGGGGAACAGGCTGTGAAGAGTTGTGAGACTCAGATGCTGTTGTTAATTATTACACCATTATATTTGGGAGCTGTGCTAGAGAGCATCAGCACTTGAGGTTTTCCATACATGGACTGTGCAGGATGGAGTTGGGTCCCTGTTCTCCTTCTCCGTATGGGAATGCCACGTGCTGGGGATGGGCTTGCCCTGGACAGCTTTCAGAGATGCTGAGCTGAGAGCCCTGTTACACATTAACTCCCATGCAGGGCTCTACAAGATGTTTTGAACATGTACGTAACACTTGGTACTAAATGGAGTCTGCTTTTAGCTGGGGCAACACCTGGGTACAAGCAGATGTGGGCCAAGCTGATGAGCAAATCAATGCAAGGGCTTTCCTATAGGGACTGGGGGCATTTTTCCAAGGGCTTAGGTGCATAAGTTCAAAGGAACCTATTTCACATTAAAAGGATCAAGTTTTTGGGCTCCCGTGTCCCCTTGAAAACATCCCACCTGTCTGCACGATGGAACCAGCCACAGCTGGGAGTGGAAGGCAGAGCTTAGGTGCAGACAGAAACATGAATTTGTCGTCCTGACAGAGAACCTTGTTTTATCCCATCTACTCTGAGGTTAAACACGATGTTCTGTCAAGCCACACACAGAGGAAGACATGGTTTGGCAGCGGCGTCTCGCTCGCGTAACCGCGTTCAACACAGCACAGCTCCGTGGGCCCGAGACTGCAGCGTGAGCTGTGGCTGCCAGCCCTACTTTCATCTGTGCTCAGGAACATCCAGGAGGCAGCACTGCTGTAAATACATCAGCCCTTCTGTCCCCCCTGTAATGCTCTGTCTCATCACTGCTTTCCCTGGAGCTGCTCTGCCACTGCTCTGCCTGAGAGGGAAACAGACCCGAGTGCTTAAAGAGGCACCAACCAGGTCTTCACCTCTCCATGGGCAAGGAAAGGTTAAAACCAAAGGTGACTGCAGACGCAAAGTGTGAATTTGACCGGGTTCACACCTCCCCCTGCTCCATCCTCTCCTGAAGCTCAGCCATGAGCTGAGCCCCCCCTCAAAGTCCCATCCCCACAGCAGGACCCAGAGCCACCCCCACCCCAACCTCCAACACAGCCCAGATGACAGGTCAGGAGACAAATAAACCCATCCATAACTGCACATCGTTAATTACCGAGGGTGTTTGGGTTTCTTGGAGAACATTAGGTTGTGAAGGCGCTCAATCAAAGAGCCCTTGGGGCATTCAAATCAAGGCAAAGCATCAAAACCCAGAGCTGTTTTGAAAACACAACTTCAAATGTGCGGTGTGGGGAGGAGAGGCTTCCCCCCGCCTGCCCGGCACAGAACCCGCCCGGGAAGGCTCCTGGCTCCAGAGCCGGCGGCACGCAAGGGCAAAGGCTGTGACCTCGGGGTACAACATCTGCAGGAGCCTCCAGGGACTCCCAGGACTCCACGGAGGGTGATCCCAGCAAGGCTTTAACCACAGGCACTCAGGGAGGTGTTTCCTCCGCTGTATTTCCCCCTGTTCTTCTCCCAAGCCCAACCTTCTGTGCCCAGGCAGGGCAGCTCTGCGGCTGCCCTTGCACCAGGGGCATTGCACAGAGCTGGTTTCCACCAGCTTGGAAACAATTAGAAGAAAAATCACCTTAGGGAGAGACTTCTGTCAAAAATTTGTAACTGGTAACTGCAGCCTCTGGAAATATTTTTAGCTGCACCGATCTATGTATAATATATAACTATGTTTTTATAATGATGGAGCAGTATTGCAGGTAAGTAAGGTGTGCAAAGAGGGAGTGAAAACAGCAAAAGGTAAAATAAAATAATAATCACGAATTTAAAAGAGAAGGTAATTAATAACACCAAATTCAGGGGAGGAATTTCTGATCAAAGTCAGTAACAATGTAAAAGAGGATTTCAGTAATATTTAGGTAGTAGTTCTTTTTCTAATAGAGATGATCTTTTTCAGCCAAACCCACTGGATCTGACGCAGAAAATTAATTCAGGGAAGTTTTAGGAATAGTGTCCCTAGGCCACTTCTGAGTCCCTTTTCATCTTTAGATCTCTAAATACAAGTTTCTAAGCACCCATGCAGCTATTTCACAGCTTTGCACCCATATGGGTACACGTACATTTACTTGGAAATGGCTGTTACATGAAATAAAGAGAAATAAAGATCCACAGGTACCTGCTTACACCAGTGAGAAAGTTTCTGGGAGTTGCACAAATTCAAAAATATTATTTCCATTTCAGCTTCGCATTTCTCCTGCTCTCAGCCATGTACCTTACACTGACCACATTCTCTACAACACCCATGTGGGCTAAACCCAGCATCTCCTGTCACAATAGCACAGTCCCTCCTCCACCAAGCTCCTCCCATCCCATTCTCCTACAGGATTACTACAACAGCATTCATTTTCCAAAACACAGATTCCTATTGCTGAGGTTCACCCTGAGCAAAGCCCTGCTCCTCCTCTGTGAAGATAAAAGTGCAGTGACCAGGGAGGGAGGGCTCCCCAAAGGGCCCCTGATGCTCACCCACATCTCTAGGCACTGACACCCCAAGGTGACACCTGCTGAGGTGGCATCACACGGGCTGGATCCAGCACAGGGCTCAGCATCACAGGCCAACTGAGCACAGCTTGTCACAACAGCTCCTGAGAGCAAAGCTCCTGCATCTATCCTAAAATATGGGATGGCATTGCCTGGACAGAAATGATCAGCCCCATATTTCACTAGAACTAGTTTACAGACCTTACTAGATCCATCAGAAAGATTAAATATGCTGATTCCACCAAAAAACAAGCCCACTCCACACAGAAAGCTGCTTCTACCCCACCAACTTACTGTGGGGTAAGGCCTTCAGTCTTCCTTTGCAGACCAGACGTTGCACAAGCCTTTCTACAGTCACCCAACAGCAAAGCTGGAGCTGCAGACACTGAGGGCTTCAGCTCACAGGGTACTGCAGCATTTTTCAGGCAGGAAGATGGTAGAGATACAGTTGGGCTCAATAATCTAAAAGTTTTTCTCCAACCTAAATAATTCTGTATATACAATACTGCAGTTCAGAGAAGGAAGCTTGGAGAGAGACATTTGGGAGCATAAATCAGCTCAGGTATGGTCTGCACTAAAGGCAGGAGTCAACCATCCATCCTGGCTGTGGGGCTGAAACCCCAGAAGGTCCCTACTCATCAGCACATCCAAGGATGGGGATAGGCCTGAACTGAAGTGCAGGCTTATGGTTAAGTGTTTGCAGATGGGCTTTATTGAATTATGCTGAAGGTTCAGGTGGGAAGGGCCCCTCTGGGAAGTGGCTGATTTATCCTGCAGCTTTTTGTCCATGATCTGCAAGCAGCCTGGCCCTGCTGGTTTTGGGGCAGGGTGTGGGGTGGGAGCTGAACCCTGGTGCAGATGCCTGGTTCCATTTTTACTATGCCCAGTATTTATATTTCAAAGTGCATCAAAGCAGCCCAGTGGTTTATGACACCCATAGGTGCAGGAGGAACCACACCAAAGGTCTGAACAAAGACACTGAAGCACCACGGGGCCAGCAAACCTGGGAGCAAACCTCGGATTGTGGGGATGCTTCAGGATCTCCTGAGCAGAGCAGCAGAGTTTTCATTCAGGGTTTTCGTTGTAGATTCAGATCTACACTGTAATTAGTCAGCCAATGACCTCATCCAACAAGGATGAACAAACAAGATGACAAGCAAGTGTCGATAAGTCTCAGAAGACGTAACATCATTCCTGAGCACAATTAAACACAGCCTTGCAAACATCCAGGCTCTGACTGATCATGAAGTCCATATGGAGCCATTTGCCTTCTTGGGTCTGTTTTTCCACCACCCTTAGATGCAGAGTAAGAGTCTGACTGTAGAAAAACTGACTGTATAAAATTTAGGGGAGACATTTAGATGGGCTCTGAATTCAAAGAGAGAGCATCAGTTCTGAGGAATCTCCTTCTAAAAACACTTGCTGTGGGAGAAGAGTGGTCAACTGTGACCTGCTGCATCTTCAGTGCCATGTGACACATCTGAGCCTTTGCCAACTAAATCTCACTACACACGTCCTGTACCCTTCAGCACTTCCCAGTACTCCTCAGTGGAGAGCCAAGGGTGGTATTACATCCTTGATTTCAGCCCAGGATCACTTCCACCAACACATTTCTTATGGATTCAGAGCCAGAATTTTAATAAATTCCTTGAAGCCTTTCTAACTGGACAAAATTAACTTCAGCATTAGTTTGAGACAACAACAGAATAAGGACCCACAACCTTTTGAAAGAATGGTCAACTCTGCCTGGTACTTCGATATCAGGTTTCAATGGGAGAAGAACAAAATTCCTAAAGTATAAATCTGTTGAATAGATTTTATAAAGGCAGAAGTATTCTTACAACTTCACTGCCCAGCTGAGATAAAGGTGTTCCTTTACTTTGCTCATTCTACCAACACACATTTCTTTGTTTTCAGTCCCAAGTCTGAATCATGTGCTGACATATATAAAGCACATCTCTTTATGTTTATGAAGCATTTGAAACAAACAGGCTGTTGGCACCCAGCTCTGCAGATAGAATTGTTTTAGTTCAAAGGAGTTCTAAATCCTCCTTGTGTGAAGGTAAGCTCCATGACCCCCTTCCCAAGGATCTCCTGAAAATACTGCCCTGAATATTGGACATATCTGGGTAGTAAGGAAAATTAAAGCTTCCTGTTACTAGCAGCAGGATGAGTAGCACTATCAGGAAGGAAAATATCTTTTCTCCCAAGGACGCCTGGAAGGAAGCAGAGCTCTTATGGCCTGTAGCCACCTGGTACTTCGATAAAGGGATACTGAGACTGGGATACTTTGAGACTGGGATCAGGGATGGCAGAACAAGGACACAATACACAGTTTTAACTCTCTTCTGTTCCCTGTTTCTCTACCAGTGAAGGGGAGACCAACTTGTGGCAGCAAATAAATAAATAAATAAATGATATTTTATCCAGGGGTTTGCCTTATTTACATTATGACAAATGCCAGATAACACCATAGAGCTGTACAATCACTGTGTAAAAGTGCTCCAAACTGTTCCTAAACACAGCACACTCCCTCTTTCTCTCACACAAGACACATTTTTGCAGGATCAGATCCTCATTCAGTTCTTTCAATGCTTTTTCACAATTTTTTTTCTAATTTAGGGAGAAAAAGTTTTATTTAATTATCATCTTTTTTTTTTTTTTTGGTTTGAATTGACCAACTGCATATCTTCCCCTGGCTTTATCAAAGAAGCCACCAGTACCAGAGCACATCTAATTTTAAGAGGCCTTTAGTAGGCAGACTTAAAATTGATCACGCATTTTAGTTTCAGTAACTTGCAATTTCTGCATGCTTTGATAGCACACTTTAAAGAACAAGTCTTTAATGACAAAGGCTTAAAGGAACTGACCTTTCTGAAGAAAATATCAAAGCTTGGAAAATATAGCTCCTTGGAAAAAAAAGGCTGAATTAAAATGACCTTGTGTTCTGAAAGTTCTTCATACAATATCTGACGTCTTACTTTGCCTTTGTACCCTCCAAATGGGACCAAGTATAATTTAGTAGTGTGGTGCCTCCAGTCCATTCTGTGATTTGGGGAGGACTTGCAGTGCATTAAGAGAATTAAAAAAAAAATAAAAGATCCCACACACATTCTCTATAAAGACCTCTCGCCATCAGAATTAAAGCTGTGCATGTTTTTCAGAAAATTCAACAAATATTTTCTTCTAGTCACCATCAAATATTTTTCTGTGCAGAAAAATAATTTCTCAGTTTGAAACCACCACAGTCAGGAGAGATCTGGGCAAGCACCAGGAGTATCTGCTGTCCCCAGTACAATTAAAGCTCTGTTGCAGATGCAAGCAGAAGGAGGGACCTTGTATCCCTTTTCTCCCAGCTGTACCAAAAAGGAGCATTTTTGTTCCATGTAACACAAGCACTGTGAATGGCACCAAAAGAAAGTGTCACCTCGATAGGGGTCACCTCCCTTGGTGCTGGTGAAAATTGTCACAGTGACGTTTTCTTGCAGGGTTTTATAGAGGGGGAAACAGTCTTCTCTCACAGAGCAGAATCAGTGAAGTAAATAAATATAAAATAGAAACAAAGTTGTAACCACACTCAAGCTGGTTTCACCAGAGTTTGTTTGGGGACAATGAAGCCAGCTCCTGGCAGCTGGCAATTCCTTACTGAGCAGGGAAAAGAAAGGCAGAGAGCAAATAATAACTGTGGAAATCTTTCTAATCCTTCAGTTTGGACTTTAATTCTTACTTATTAAAAAAATGATCAGAGCAATGTTAACAACAACAAGAGAATTCCAACCAACTTTACATTTAAGACCTCACAAGGTCCATAAGCACCTTCAAAGTGGTCCTCAAGCTGTATTTGATGTTGGGTAGAGTTTTACAGAGTTTTAAAACTTCCTAATTGACCAACATCTATTTTTCTCAAACTGCTTCATGATTACCAGTGACATTAGCAACCCAATTCCATCAAAAAGAAGGAAATTCAGGCCCAAATTCAACCCTCACAATGAGGGCACGTGTTTCTTTATGGATGTACACCCCTTCCTGCTTTCAAAAGCACTACAACAACCCATATACCATGGAAAAACACAGGCAGAGAAGGAGAATCAAAGATGCCTCATTCCCTCAGGCATGAGAAGAATTGTCACTGTCCCCACCTCTGCCATTTGGACACAGGGCCATGTCCAGTGGGCACATCTCAGTGCCCATAGCCTGGTCCTCCCACAGAGCCCAACCACCACTGCCCTGCACTTTTTAGGATAAAAACATTTTACTGCCCACAATTAACTAAATGCATCCCAACAAATTCCTCCTCCTAGATCTTCCCGTGCCCCCAGGCGAGGCTTTGTGGCACCTGCCACAGCACCTCCTCCTTTATCAGAGGAGCCATGACAAGCCCTTATCTGTAATTAGAAGAATCACTTGTTGATTCAAGGAAGGTGGAAAACCTGCCCAGGCCCAGGCTGGGCTGACAACCAGCAGAGCAGCCAGAGCCGGAGCCGGGGTTTGGCACGGAGCGCGCTGGCGCTGCCAGGAGGAGGGGTGGATGGAGCCAGCCTGCCAAAGCCTCTCCTCCTTGATCTCGGTGCCAGGAGGAGATAAGAGCCCAGCTGGTGAGCTGGGACTTGGCGGCACAGCTGCCTCCACCACGGGCACTCCAGGGAGCAGGGCCCTCTGAGTCCTGGGCCGCGGCGCGGGAGCGCCGGTGACACCGCAGAGAGGCAGGAGACGTGGCCACTCCTGCCCGCAGAGAGACAGAGGGTCTCACTGCTGCTGCCAGGGCCGCAGCTGGACTTAGAATGGGGATTTCTGACCCCTTCTCACGCACTGTGCCTTGATCCCAACGCTGCTGGCAGGACGGTGCCTTGGGAATAAACCCTGCTCCTGTGCTCGGCCTATCCACGTTGTAACACACAATGTACACATTGAAACACACTGCTGTGCACTCTGGCCCATGGATGGCCAGGAGATCAGGACACCATCCCACAGCTGGGAGGCAGAGCCAGCTCTGAGGAATGACCAGGTCCTCCAGCTTTCCACTGCTCCTCAAACCTCATCCCAGAAAACCCTCTGGAACCTGCTCAGATTTCTCAGGATCATCGCGGAGAGCCAGCACGTGCCCACGTGGGATGGAGGCTCTATCAGTTATGACTCTTTTCCAACAACACCCATGACTGTGTTATCAGTCAATGAGGAAGGAATTCCCTGTGCCCAGAGCATCCAACCCCACCAACAGACAGCACTGCCTGCATTGCCATCCTGGTGTTCCCATCCTTGAGCCAAGATTATCCCTTGAAACACAGCACAGATTCCCAGTTAACAAAGCCGTACAAAACTCCCGTGGCTACTGAGGTGAGTGAGATGCTCAAGCAGGACAATAATGTCAAAACAAAATATAAGAAAATAATAATATTTTAATATTATGTAAACACATGGACACAGAACAATGTCAAAATATGTTAAAATATCTTGGACAATAATAATAATAAATGGGATTTTCTTCATGTTTAAAAGTGAAAAAAATGGTATTGGGAAGTAGTAACAAAAATATTAGTAGAGCAAAGTCTACTTGCTCAGTAAGTGAGCTCAGCGTGGCGTCAAACAGTGTATCAAAAGCATAAATCTGTATTAAAATAATAATAAAAAAATAATGGAAGGAAGATACAACAAAATCCATGCTGGCATGAGCTATGAATATGTTTTCATGAAGTTCATTTTTTGTGCTAACAAAAGAACCACTAATCTTTGCATTATAATTTACAAGAGCCAAATCTTCAAACCTATTCAAAGCAGTCCATTTGGCAATCACAGTGATCCCACCGATCCATCAGTTACCTGAAAAGGAAGAGATTCTCGTTAGTTATACCTTATTATTTCTATTATAAAAACACAACAGGCTGAAAGCAGGGCTGGGTCCGCTGGGCAGTGGGTCTGGAGCTTTCTGTTTATCTAACAAAGTTACCTATGCTGGACTTAATATATGACATTTTCACTTTCCAGTTAGTTTTAGCTAATTCCTGTTAACAAATAATTTAGGATTAGTATTTTCTAACAACTGTCGCACCACTAACCTTTTCACAGTTGCTTAAATATCTCACAAATGTTTACATTACTTTTACAAGCACACATTCTTAGTCGCAGAAACCCTCATGTGAGATATGAAATACCATCAAAGTCTATAAATACAATAAAGATGGAGTGGCTTTCCTAGGAAGTTTCCTTGTACTCACCTCTCCACGTGAATCACTTACTCTAAAGGCACAGCCAGGCTTTTTATGGCTGCAGCACTTGCCATAATTTATATTGGAGGGTGTAAACGGCTGAAAAAAAAAGGCTCAGGCTCGTGGAGATCCGGTCCTTTGAAGATGTGATCTGTAATATTCTGCATTGCATCATTGTTTTCTATCTTAAAAGGAGGTGGCATCACCACAGAGCTGCAGCTGTGCACGGAGCCACCGCCTCATCATCAACGTGCAGGCAAAGCCCAGACTTGCAATGCACCTGCAAGTGCTCTAATCTTGCTCTAGCAGTACTGACTAAGCACTGGGAAACATTCTCAGATGCTTGTTTACTGAAAATAGGCAGCTTTTAAAACTGCAGCCATGCTGGAGTGTTTTAATTAAGCCGCAAAACTTCAAGAACTGGGGCCCACAGGTGTGAAATGGTACAAATTGATCAAAGATAATCCCGTACTTTTTGGCGTGGTAGGCGTGCAGGTCTTCCTGGAGGACTCTTTTCTGCAGAAAACTTACCTGTAAAAATACATCCCACATGAAAATAGGGTACAAAATTCCAATTAATATATTTGTGCTCATTTTGTAAATGAAGAATTCTGGTCTATCCTGCCTAAATAAAATCCAGTAACACTTTAGCTGCATAGAAGAATTAATATTTATTAGAAGACTGTTATCTTGGCTTCCCTGGCTCTGCTCTGGCTGTGCATTGTCTGCTCCTTCAGGAACAGTCAAACCAGTTGTTAGACCCAGCTGGTGGTACCATATGGGTTGTGCAAGGGCTTGGGACCTCCAGTTCTCCTTGCAGCTCCCTGTGCTCTGATCCCTGCACTATTGCTCTTGTGATTAAGGTACTCACCTGTTCTTCAAGTGTATGAAAATTAATGCTTATTAACACACTGCATCCATCCCCTGTTGGACATCTCACCAGGAGCAGACAATCAGGCAGCAATCTTTTATATTTAGCAACGTTTTTAGAAAACTTCACCCGAGCCTCAAGTATTTTCTTTTTCTGCTGTTTATTTTTATCCCCGCTCGGTGCTGTTACCCAGCCCATCCTCTTCATCCTCCTCCAACAATAAATAATCCTGACAGGTGCAGAGATTCCAGTGCCCTTCTTGTCTGATGTTTTCAAACAGGAATTTCAACAATTTTCAAAGAGCAGGACACCTGTGCTTCAGAGAGAGCCCAGCTCCCCGAGTGGTCTCCGACGCCAGCGCGTGTGGAAACGCAGCCAGCAGCGACGGATTTCTGGGAGAGCACCCAGGTTTTCATGTGTGGAGTTACTTCTGCTCCTTTGAAATGCTGCTGCTGCTGCTTACAGAAGCCCTGCAGGTGGATATCACATTCTATTTTTTTTTTTTTAACTCATTAAAAGGTGTGGTATTCTTGTATTAGCTCAGAGTAACGCTTCCTACCAGGCAGTGCTAAGAGTCCTTCTAGGAGTCTTTAAAAATAGCTTTTTACTTTCAACTGGAAATAGATTGCCCCAGTAGACCCTTAATCTTTATTTCCCACAACTATTTAAATGAGCAAGAGCATCACCCCCATTAGGGATTCCTTGAGCTGGAAGCAGAATTTTTACAAACAGTGTGTTGAAGTTTTGTCACTACTTGCACAGGGAAATGTGAGTTTCCACTCTGAAAATTTCCTACTTTCACTGAAGGTGGCCTCTGCCAGGGAAAGTGTCTCATGCAGAGCAAAATATACTACAGAATAACCTTTATGCATTGCAAAGAAGAAAAAAAGGGATAAAAAACCTAAATACATGAAATTACCAACCATCTCCACAGAGAAAGATTGCATGAGAAAGAGAAATAGAGTTTGTAGATCAATAATTTCTTGACAAATGGTCCTGAAAATTGCAGTAAGGATGTGATGGTAATGGGCCTAAACTTGTACTCTGTGTCCTCAGGGCTTGTGCTCTTCCCAGAGCTCAGGGCAGCTCTGACTCACCAGCTTGGCACTGTTTTTGTCTCAGTTCTTCCCTTCAGCCAGGACAGATCCCAAATCCCGGATCCCAGTCCTTCCCAGCTTGGTTAAATGCACAGTCCTGCACTGCAAAAGCTGACGGCATTTTCCTTGGATTCCCATTTTTCCACAGCTGTGATCACCCTTCTTTAGGGCTGTTTATCCTTCCCTATTTGTGTTCAGGCAATGATGACTTTTTGTTTTCTTCGAGCTCCCAATACACTGAATAGAAAAGTCCCAAATAACTTCTGTGGGAACCATGAGCAAGAAATACACCCAATTAATCAGTAGTTCCCTATTTCCAATGACATTTAGATATTCCTGTTAGCCAATTTAATAGTCTATTTCCTATAAATCATACTGATTCTGCATTACTCTAGAAAAGCTGGTGGTTTGCAATATTAAAGACAAAACATTAAAGAAGTATATTAGAGCCTCTTTATACAGGAAAATGTAGAAATATAACAATGATCATTTAGACTAATTATTACATAGGCTAGAAATAAAATCAAATTACTTCTAATCTTCTTCTTCACCCTTTTTAGGCAGCCTTTAAATGTTTCCTTCAGGAGAAACAGGGTAAGGAAGATGAAAGATAACTGTGAGCTGTGTTTGAAAGGTTGAGAAAAAAACCCTAATACTGAATACATCACAATTTTTCCTGGAAGAAAATTCTGGGATCAAAAGATACAATATGGTAGCCCTCAAACTGGAGGAGAAAAGCTCTGTGAAAGATGACTGAGTGAGAAGCATGTGAGTGCTGCCATAATTCGGTTTTGAGATTTATTCAGTATTTTTGGCCATATTTCAGAGGGTCATAACCTCCTGTCTAGAAGAGTAGGTTTTTATCTAGTCCCAAAAATTGAAGATGAATAGTAAGAATTTACCTGAGATTTTAAAGATGAAATGGTGTCTTCAAGTTCCTTTTTTGAAGATGCTGGCATCAGCCCTTTGAGTATTTTTTCATATTCTTCTCGTATAGTAATCAACTGTAACAGAACAAAGAGAAATTTATATAGAGATGGCTGCTCCTAGGTGCTGGAGAGTAACTTTGTTTGCTTCTGTTTACTTGGAGTCCAAATAAACACAGAATTGTGCTCTTAGATAAGAGAGAAGGAGAGAGAAGAAAGACCAATAAAGACCTGTGAAGAGCAAAAGAGGTAAAAAAGACAATGAAAGGCAAAAGAAAACATAAGAATAAAAAATATATGGAGAGAAAAAAAAAAGAGAAAGAAACAGCAAGGCATTTACTGGGACATTGTCTGAAGAAGTAATAATCATTCTTAAATCCATCTGAATTAAGCACTTATACAGACATACATTTTATAAATTGATACTCAGATTTTTCCTGTCTGTCTTTGGTAGGATCTGAACCAGGTCAGTGGAGTGACCTTTGTCCCTTGCTCCCTTACACAAGGTGAATTGCTGTTTCCCAAGATATTTTTTACAAAATCTCTCAACTTCTAGGTGCTTTTACAGACTTTTTACTATTGTTATTTATCATGCAATTATTTTTCATTGCACTTTGTCTTCCTCAAGTTCATGGAGCTGACAGGACTTTCAACAAGTGGATTTGAGCATCTCAGGCCTGTTACAAGGCCAGATGTTCACCCCAAAATAAGGAAGTTTGAACAGGAGGACACTTCAGTCCAGAACTTTATTCAATAGATGCTGAGTAAACAGTCCAGTTACAGAGCAGAGCTACATGAAGAGAGATGAGATGGGAGGGTTGTGCTTCTTACCTGTCCAGTATGGTTGGATTTGATGGGTTTTGACCTGGGATAAGCACAGGGAGTGTGGTTCAGGTCAGCCCATCACGTTCCTACTTGGCTGAATCAGGGCCTCACATCTGTACTTAACTTCCAATAGGATTAACTGCTTAATTCAAACTCAACAAGGACTTAGGTGTTTTTCTGGATTAGCAGCTGAATATGTAAATAAAGGATCAAAGGGACGCCATATCAGATTAACCATAAAATATCTTTAAACTTTCAAATGGAATATTTTTTCTTTTCCAGTGGGTTACACACCAACGCCATTTGGTGCCGGTTTTCAGTTCCCAAATGGCCAAAATTTACCACTGCAACCACAACCCCAAACTTCAGTCTCACACCTGAAGAAGCCACGAGTTCCAAATCCCAGCTCCCAGAGCTCCCACACGTGAGAACCCCAGGCTGAGTTCACCCCAACACCATCCCATGGGAAAAGGAGCTCACGCCAAAATCTGCATTATGCACCGTGCAATTATCAATACAAAAGGAATAAAACCATCTGATGAAACGTTAGGAAAATTCTCCCTCTGAGTCACCCCGACAGGCAGGAGGAATCGCCAAATCTCTATGCAAATGGGCAATTAGAGGCTTTCCTTGGGAACTGCAAGGAAGTGATGCCACTATGCAAATCTAAAGGGAAAAAAAAAAGAGGTAAGACAGGAAACCTTGTTTGAACCCTGGTTGTGTATAAGCCAGCGATCAAAATTTATGTTTTTGAGAGCTACACCAATAAATTTATGCTACTATTTCTATCAAGGCTTCCAAAGTTATGCATAAGTGCCTTGCCAGGATAAATATTTTCTGAGCCAACAGCACATTTGGGTGGGGACCTTGATAGAGCAGAAACATATATTTCAGTTGATTCAACATGTTCCATTTATTCTTGGTGAGACGAGACCAGGAACAGGCAGTTAGAGCTGCAAAATGCTTTTATTTCCTAAATTTTGAGTAATAAAGATCTATCTCTTGGGTAAGAGTATCTGGATGAGCACCTGGCCAATATGCAGATGCAACAAAAATTTAATACAGCTCTGTGAAAGAAATAATAATTTTCCAATTGTGCAACAGGTTTTTTTGCAACCAGGTCACCGGTTTTAATAGTTTAATCTGCAGTTGTCCTCTAAATAGGTGCTTTCACAATGCTGGTAACATTTGTTATTAACTTTGCAGAGCAGCAAAGGATCATTCCCTTTTGACAAAGGTGTTTCTTGGAAAGTCAGGAAGAAATATGTACTGTGCTTTAAAGTATGGTGATATATTACAGCGTCAGCTGAAAGTGGAGAGAGAAAATGAGAAACAAGCCCTGATGGCTGCAGTTCAGCTTGGGACTGATTCCTTACTCTGTTTCAGAGACAAGACATGCACTTTTCTTGCAGTGAAACCTGTTCCTTTGGATACAACTCCAATTTGTTTGAGAAGACAAAATATGTTACTTTCAGCTGTGCCCACTGGTAATTGCATCACAATAAGATGAAAATAAGTGCCCAGCTGTTTCCTGCCATATTATGGTAAACAACCTGCTGGTATTTTTGGCTGAGGTTACTATCAAGGTTTATTGACTCAAGAGATTAAAATAGTGCATGGCAAAAGTCTAAATCACTTCTTACAACTGAAAAATAACATGGAGTGGGCTAATGGATACTCATTTTAATGGCAGGAGGTTTTTATTTTTTAACACTTATTTTTCACCAATGAAAGCTATGTCTGCAGGGATACTTTTTTTGTGCCTTAAAGGCTTTTTTGTTCTTTTATAGCCTCAAGCTGCCTCCCTAGGATCCACAAATACTGTGTCTCCTCTTGCACTCTTGAGGGATGTTTAAAATTGCAATTCTTCATCCCTCAGGAGGGCTTTAGTCTGCTGGATGAGGATGGCTCTATTTCATTTACTTGTGTTCGTTTTTCTTCAGTCCTGAGAAAGCTTTTTTTTTTTTGAAAATTCATTTTGGTGAGTTGATTTAATCCATGAACCCCCAGGAAGGTTTTATAGCTTTTAATATTAAGCTGCCACACTGGTCTTTGTTTATTCAGGTTGGTGGCTAACATATGAGGTTTAGAGTTTTACCATCAATCATCTTTGGTGTCAGCAGAAAGCTTAAGTTGCCACACGTAGCTCATGTGTGCTTGGTCACAGGGTAAATTGGTAAAAAAAGAAGAGACAAGTAGTCACACTTTTATATTAAGTGATGAAAAAAGCAGGGGACTTGTAATTTCACAGATTACAATGAGATCGTGTCAGGCACTGACCATTCTCTAAGAGACAGAAGTTGGGTTTTATGCCCAGAAGAAAAATATCCAAACATGAGCTTTCCAAACCAAGTGGTCAGGCCTGGCCCAGTGCTTATCAGTGGAATAACAGAATTGTTTAGGTTGGAAAAAGCCTTTGAGATGAAGTCCAACCATGAACCAGCACTGCCAAGGGCACCACTGAACCACATCCACAGGCCTCTGAAATCCCTCCAGGGATGGTGGCAACCACTTCCCTGGGCACTACTGCGAGATGAGTTTCAATTTCATTACTCCAAGGAGTGTTCAGGTGGCACAGCTCAGTTTTGCAGCCACTCATTTTCTCTACAAACCTCAGAGGGAAGTTGTGGGGTTGGATTAGGAGCAGGGGGAGCACAGGGATGAGCTCCATCAGTTCCTCGCTGTGCTCCAGTCTCTCTCCTTCCTTTCTGAAAGAAACAACCTCAGCAGAGCCAGGAGAAATACAGCATCTTCAAGAAGGCCAGATGAATTTTAGCCATGTGCTACCAACAGCCTGCAAAGCACAGGTTCCGTGTCTCTTCCATGCTCTGCACCAGGTCCTACTCAGGTTCCTCACACCCAGCTCTTCCCTCCTTACATCAACAGGTCTGTGATGCTGAGCTCATCACCCAGAATACACCAGCCCTGGTGCAAAATACCCATCTCATAAAAAAAATAAAAAATTCAAAAAGCCCAAACAGATGCAATCTTCTCCAGACCTCCCAGCTGTAAATTACTTTATCAGAACCAGGGGAGCACAAGGAAACTGCAAAAGAAACTCTGAAGTAAATGAGGGGACCACAGAAAAGTTGTTCAAGTTCCTTTAAAAAAAAATCTTGTCTGGAAGGCCATGAAGTTAACATTGTGTTTATGTCAGATAAGAATCAAAAGACAGTTGCCTTAACTAGGGTGTTGTGGCTTTTTTTCTGCCTGTTTGTAATATCTATGCAGGATAATGTGTGCCAGGAAATACTAGGATAGTGACCAAAAGGCATAATTAGGATCATTTAGCTGTTATCAAATTTTCTCCATGTTTCAGGGTGAATAAGATGAGAAAAGTAATTTCCTGTCTCTCTCAAATCCTGTCCTATTTAAACAATTGTGTGCTATAATGCTGTTTGAAAGAGAAAACTCTTTAAAAAGGTTATGTATCTGTTCTGCAACATCTCTGAATGGAGACAGGAAAGATCTACTGCAATAAATATGAAGGCAGGTTAGGGTTCCAAAAAGGTAAAAATAACTCCTTTAATCTTAGGGAGATAATTTAATCTCAGAATAAAGTGTCCTCCTTCTAAATGAGGATAATAATTGTAATAATAATAATAATAAATAATAATAATAATGGATTGGTCAGCTTCATTCAGGTGGTTTGAAGACGGCTGAAGGAACTTTCTGAAAGCAGTTTGAAAAGGGCAAGTGAAGGACAAATTCTTACAATGCCATCCCAATGAAAAAAAAAACCTAATCAACACAAAAAAACCCCACCAAAACCAGCTCACCAAAAAATAAAACCCAAAGCATAACCAAAAAACCAAACAAAAATGCAAAGGATGATTAATCACTGCTTGTTTGTGTACTCCCTAATTGCAGGGACTCCTCCTTTGCTTCTCAGAACTCCTGAAGTCTAAGTGAGTACAGCTCCAGTCTCACAAACCAAACCAACCAAAATTGGCAATTTCCTTAAATTTCAGATTTTTTCCAGTTTCTGTTGTAAGAGAATATTTAACTGGAACTTGAAATCTTCTGAAACAATTTTTCCTAATGAAGAATCCAATGATGTATCAATTGTTTCAGTGAAGATCAAGGTCTGAACATTTGTCTTTTCAGAAAATAATCAAACACTTACAGTTCACATCCTCTCTTGTTTCAGGCAGTGGGAATTTCAACTCTTACTGTGCAAGGGACGTTGAAATATGGTTCTCCCAGATTTAGAGGAATAGCATGCAACTTGATACAAATGTTCTCAAGTTCTTAAGAAAAGTAATGAATGTCATAAATCCCATGACTTTGGCTCAGCTGAAAACAGCAACCGAGCGAGATCAGCTGAGCAAGTTATTTTGTCAAGTGAACACCATGTTGTTCTCCACTGAGAAAATCCTGCTGGAGCACCTCCCCTGTCCTGACAGTTCCAATAAAACATAAATTGGTGGCATAGCCATCCCCTTTGTTTGTCTGTCTTTAGCCAGTAAACCATCCCAGCATCCAAAACATTTTTGCCTTGTTGTTTTACTAACCCACAGGGACCTCCAGCCCTGCTGAGCTCCTCACTGAGCACTGAGCTTCCTGCTCCAAGTCATTTTTTTTTCCCAACCTGCATCCAACTGGCCTTGTTCCTTCAGTGGCTTGTATTTCGATATCTCTCTTTTCTTAACCAAGATCTCCCACCTGGAAAATCCTCTGTTTGTAGTTAAGCAGTCTGAGTCCATATAATTCATAGCTGCAAAGGAAGGCAAAGCTTTTTGAAAACACCCCACCAATGGGCTGCATATGGCAAGAACAGCATTCTTGGGATTACGCGACTTGGAGAGGAATAAAAGCTTTCACTGTCAACACCACGGAGCAACCAGGAATGTTGTGGCTAGAAAATTCACGCTGTTCTCCCAGCCTCCCCCTCTCCAGGGCTCTGCTATTGTTCCAGCTGGGATTTGCAGGATCCTGGACTTATTTTCTTCTCCTTCCAGATGACTCATGGCAGATGCCATCTTTGTTCCCTGAGCACTCCTTTCCTCAGCTCCTGTCAGTGCCATCCATTTGCTGGCCCAGGAGGTTGGGATTGCAGCAGGGGGGTTGTCCCCTCCAGGGGTTGAGTGGGACACGTGAGGAGACCCCACTGACGCCCCCTGACCAGGAGGAACCAAACCCAAACTAGTCCAGCTGCTCCCCAGTGCTGCAGGGCCAAAGCCAAAAACATGGAATCCCAGAATATTCTGAGCTGCATGGGACCCACAAGGATCATCAAGCCCAACACATGGGGTTAATTTCTGGCTCTGGCCATTCCTAATGCACTATCAGGATAATTAAGTCTGAAATAAAGCTCTAAGCATCTCTGACACCACTGCTGGAACATATTTATGTGTTTCAGTTTTACATTCCAGCACGTTACCTTCTACACAATGCCTCCCATCCGGGGTGGTTCAGCAGGGGGAGTTTCAGTGCCTGATTCAGGAGGTGCTGAGTGCTCACCAACTCCAGTGAGAGCTGATAAAGCTCAGCAGCAACAGGATCAGGCTCCACATTTTCACACCGTCTGTGTGAACAAGCAAATCTTTGCAGATAACAATCAGAAGCCACTTTTACAACCAAGAACAAAAATCCAACCAGTGTCCCAACTGCAAAACCAGCTACCAGAGCATCAGGGCTGGGAAGAGCCTGCCCAGCTTTGGGAAGGGGCGAGGATGGGAAGAGCAGGAGAACGACGGCTGCGCTGCCCGGGCCGACTTCCCATGGATGGCATTTGCTGCTGATCAAACTGACAACAAAATGGTATTTTAGAATTTACATAAAGGTAAAGATCAGCATAAAGTTGGTCTTTTCTAGTCCTTTTTAGCTCCACCTCCTAGAAAAAGAGACTGGTCACTGATTGACCAGGCACCAATGGGAGCTCACACTGGAGATGGGGTGTTGCTCCTTCAGCCATTCCCATTTCTTTTTTGTTTAGTTCCTGCATTAAGTACCAGTATCACTGTCCCCTGTAATCCCACTTTAACAGCTTCTGAAAGAACAGAATTCCTTTAACTGACAATATGCCAGCAATCCACAGATGCTCTAAAATGAGGTACTGCTCTCTTAAAAGAAACACCTCTCTCATTCACTATTATTTAAGACAAAGAGCAAGAAAAGCGACATTTAAAATACTCTGTAATTCCTGCATGCTGCCATATGCTTCTATTCTCTTTTGGTAACAATTCCCTTTTCCCTTTTAACTATTTGTCCTGTACTTTCTGTTTGCTGTCTTTCTCCAGCTAGCCACCAAGTTCCAATAATTCATTCTGTTCTATTAAGTAGGTGTACATTTGTGTATTTTCCAGTTGTGTCTGATTACCAAAGCTAACATTTGATCACTGGCTTCCACACATGCACCATCATCATTGACTCTTTTGCCTCTGACAGTTGCACAGTTGGTGAGAGCCTCCTCTCCTGCAGTTCCTGCCATATGGAGCTCCTGGGAACTTTCAACTCCACTGATTTCCAGCTCCTTTCAAATCCCACCTGCAAAGCTGTTTTTCTGTGCTTGAATCTCAGCTTCTATCTCCTTCTGCTAATCTAAAACTTCATTCTATACAGAACAATTCACTATTATTCATTGTAATGCTCTTTCTTTCATAGTTGGCCATTAAAGAAAATGATATACAAATATAAAATGTGTCAAATGCAAAATTATTATTTATTCTAACAACCTCAGTCTTAATTAAAAACTGAGGTGTGCTGTTGTATCAAAGTGATTAATAAATATATCAATGGAATTGTGCATATGATAGACACTTATAAATGTAAAAGGTGGTAGAATTGGGCTCCAAATAATGTCTCTGGTCATTTTATGGTACCTAACTCCACAATGCCCCATCCCTGGAAGTTTTCAAGGCTGGGTTGGGTGGTGCTTTGAGCAAAGTGGTCTAGTGGAAGGTGTCCCTGCCCATGACAGGGGGTGGAACTGGACAGTCTTTAAGGTCCCTTCCAACCCAAACCATTCTGTGAAATCATTGCCATACACCTATGGGGCACCTCTATCCATGAGAGATCCCTTACAGAGATATAGCCAGGATCAGACTGATTCCTCCCCATCAGCCTCTATTGGGAAGGCTGAAAAGGGACTAAGGACCCCTAAGAACTGGATGCTGTGGTGAGTGTGTGTCAAACAGCCCAAGCAGTGCCCCCACTCACACTGGATTCCTCACTGCTTCTCTGTGCCTCTCCAACATCCTCTTTTCAATAAAAATATTTTAAATTTGAAATCTGCTCACCACAAGTAGTTAGAAAAGAAATCCTCTATTGTGCAGATGTGGAACCATCAGATTTTCAGCCTGTGGGGAGCCATGTCCCTCTGCCTGTTGGTCTCCTACATTTTTCACAAGGTTTTATGGGAGGAAAAGAGCTGAAGCACACAGGTCCCTCCTGACCCCAGTGCTGGGGGTGTCAGCAGAGCAATGGACGGAGGAGATGACAGAAGGTCCCTCCTCAGCCACACAGAACTGCACAAAAACAAATGCTCTTCAAATCCATCCTCTCTGTGCTGGTCCCATACAGAAACTGCAGGAACTATTTTAATGTCACAGTATTTGGTAGTGCTGTTCTTGAAAGTCACAGTGGAAATTTTTTTCAGGTTCTCACTCTTCTCCCCATAGCTCCAGAGGCTGCTGAGCCCCAGCAAGGGCTGCTCTCTGTGAATCAGTGCTGTGGGTAAGATCATCCACATCCAGACTGAGCTTCCCATTTCTGTGGGAGCAGGAATGGGTCTCTGGGGAACAAATTTTGGAAGCATTTCAGTGATGTGGGTTGAAGCAAGCAGAGCAAACAGCAGAATTTCATCACCACCTCCAGCCCATGCTGACTGGCTGGATCTCAGTTCCAAAGTGTCCCTCAGCTCGGTGACACAAAGGCTGCCTCATCCTCCTCACCTGCAGCTGGCCACAAAGCCAACTTGGGCTTTTAAACAACCTCACCTAGAGCTTATTTGTCTGATTCTGGGTGATTGTAACGTTCTGAGAAAGACAAGAATTTGAGAAAGCCTAGGAATGCAAGGCAGGGGCCCCAGGTTGCCACCTGATGGCATTTAAAACTCTGTGATACCTTTAAAAATCACAGAATGGTTGGGGTTAGAAGGGACCTTAAAGATCATCTTGTTCCAATCCTGCTGCCACGGGCAGGAACAACTTCTGCTAGATAATGTTTCTGAAAAGCAGTATGGACAAAAATCCCTAAACTACAGGGATAATATTACTCAAGTGTTCCAGCCTTCATATTAAGAAGTACTTGGGACTCATACCGTGGACATCAATGTCTGTTGCTCATCTGTGTCTCACTGATTCCTTGCTCACAGCTCCATAAATCTGCTGGCAGCAGCACTATTCCCAGCAAGGAGAAGGTGTGGCAAACCTTAGAAGTTTCTCTGTGCTACACAGCAACTGAAATTTCAGAAGGATGCATCACAGCATTCATCTGAGAACAAATATATTTAGTTGGCATGGAAACTGTAAGTTGGGCTGAATGTGGTAAATATCCAGCTGTCATAAAAAATCAAGCAAGTCAGGATAATAAACATTAGAAATAAAACTGGCTGAATGCTTTTGAATCATGGCTCTTTTACAATTATCACTCCTGTTTTCATTTGAACATGAGTGAAATCCACTTAAACTAAGCTGTTCCATTTTATGCCAAATACTTCTATAACATCCTCATTCAGATAACTCCTTTCTCCTTTTTTTATAATCTGTTTGAGGAAAAAGAAATTAAAGGGCTGAAAACTTCCATTGCTATTTGCCTTCATTTCCTCAGCAATATTAATGAGTTGAACATAATTGATTTTCTGTCTCAGAGAATCCCTCTCCTTTCAGACTATTTATAATTTGACTGTTTGGAGGCATCTCTAGGGTTTGAGTATCTATAGTGTTGCTACTTCAGTTGTTAGCAAATACAAGGAACTTTTCCTCCTCTATTATCCCCAGTTTTACATCATACTCAGCCCAAATCTATAGTTAGAAACATAAGAACAAGGAATGAAAAGAATAGGGTTGGGGTTTTTTTGGAGAAAATTCTTGTGTGTAATTCCCAAAAAAAGACATTCTTGGAGCTTTTTAGTAAACTGAGTTGGGGTGATTACCCTTCAAAAAAGAATTTGAAATGAAGAATGTTAAAGAAATCTAGGTAGTATAGAAAAACAAGAACACTACCATGAATTTTTATACAGGCCCTAATTCAGCACAACTTTTTTCACATGCCTGAATTCCTGGATTCATTAAGGTACATGCTTAAGCTCTCAGTGATGTGTGTCATTTTTAATTACACATTCACAGGATGTAAAGTCTCCTGTATGAACAATGGAGATTTTTTAACTATGACTGACAAATGCACAAAGCCACAGGACTTCAGAAACATGTTCAGTAGGAAATCTTGTCTTACATTAGATCCAGGCACATATCAGAGACAACCAAGTGATTCACTCCCTCCAGGAGTACACGAGACAGGAACACAGCCTAAATGGGATCACTCCACAGGAAGCTGATACCCAGAGTTATGTAGGACTGAGATATAAGAAACTTCAGTGCTGCTTAGCAAGGAAATGGTTTGGACACACCCAGGTTTGCTAGAAACCTTCCCAGGCTGCTTTAACTGTCTTGGGTCTATATATTTAACAACAACAAAATAATATATATAAAAAACTATATATTACATGTGAGTTTTTGTATTTACTGCCACTTTGCCACTTTCCCTGAATACAATTATTTATGTCTCAAAAAGGTGGATATCTAATTTTTGAAGGAAACATCTAACATTTTGACATAAAAAGAGATGATACAGCTCTAAGACTCCAATCTTGAAGGGCAGCTTTACTGAACATATGGATGATTGTCCAGGAAAACCGGGACTGAGACAGGACAGCCTCTGTGGAAAAGATAAAATTATTTAGGCCAAAGAGGAAGAAGTTCCCAGCACTTTTTACAAATGTGATTGAAAGTCATCAGCCAGAGATCACTGCCATATGGCACCACTGGTGAGACAACACAGATGCAACGTGATTGCACCAACCCACACTGTAAAGGGGGATAGAAAAAGTAAACAGGAGTAAACACAAGTTCATCCAAGAACACAAAGTACAGGAATGGAAAAGCTCCATAAAAACAACAGCTCCTCTCCAACTGCAGCGCCCCGCTCGCCTCTAGAACAGCTCAGGGCTTCCTGACACTCCAACACATTTTCTCCCCTTTATTTATAGGATAGTTTGTCTCTGTCCCTGTAGATAATTATAATAATGAAAGGTTAAGCCTGTGTGATCACCAGAGGGTCACTGTAACAAAGAGTTAAACTTTGTGGCTCTGTCAGTCACTCTTAAAGACTGAAGAGTTATAAGGACATTGCACTGAAGAAATGGCCAACATGGAGCACTAAGATACCACCCAACAAGCCATAACGAGAAACAGCTTTTTAGTTTTAATTAAAAGCACAACAAAATGTTTTTTCATGTCTCATTCATTTGTTTGTTGTTGTTATAGAATCAAAACACAGGATTTTTCCTTTTAATGAAAAACAGAAGCTCTTTAACCCTCTCTCCTCCTTATTTATAGACATGTAAAAGCTTGGAAAAGTGGCTTTTGTAATGGCGCCAGCACAAATCTCCATATTTTATGCAACTCTGATTCAGACAATATTTGGTAAAAGCAGAAAGCAAGCTACTGCCCTGAATATTTCAACTCCCTGATCAGCTGATGAGTTGTTAACCACTGTTAACACTTGATGAACATGTTTACAGGTAGCCTGGCCAAACGAAGTAACTGGAAACATGTCAGAGCTGTCATTTTTGCACGTTGCTTCTGGAGAGATAAGCAGAACTAATGAATTAACTGGTCACAGAGAAGACAAATGACAACTTCCAAAATGTTTGTCTGCAAAATAGACCAAAGCCACCTAAACCAAACTAGCTTCAGTGGCTCCAGCTGCTTCAGAAAGTCGAAATGGATGAAAGGCTGAGACAAGATCATTGACAAACTTGGATATGAGCATTACTAAAGTTTGCCAACACAACTCTGCAGAAAAAGCTCAAAGATGGACAGTACACTGTGATTTAAATAACATTCCTGTTCCATTATAGTGGGGAACAGGATGTTACCATCTGAACTAGTCCTTCTTAATAAAGTCTGGACAGGATGGTTCTGTAGGTTGGTTTGGAGCAGATGCTCATGTAAGAGGAAACCTTGAAGGCAGAAAGGGGGGCCCACCCTGTGAAGCTGCATGTGCAGCCTTCTACCTCTGTATTTCATGAGTCACTTTTTGGTTCTTCTGGATCCTTCTCAAAATGGGTCAGAAGAAAAAAAGGCAAAATGGCAGTGGCAAAGACTAAAGAAAAACATAAAAAAAAAGAACACATTTGGAAGAGGATGTCCCTCACACTGTGCAGCCAGTGCTGTTCCCTGGGAGGGGCAATCATGCATTAACCAGCTAATTTTCCTCCTTTTCCAGGAGACTCTGAAGCCAAAATGCAATGCTTGTAGGGCAGCTCACTCACTACATCAAATTCCTCTGATGCTGCAGGCACTGCAGCTAAGGATGAGTCTGTCCCAACATCTGGATTTGGGAGGCAGAGGGGGAAGAGAATGGAACAGCTCATCACCAACACTCTGGAGAGGAAATACATGAATTAAATACCAAGGGTGAAAGAGGACTCCCATGTGCATGAAGGATGACAAAAACTGAGGAAAAAAATATTTGAAATTAATGATTGTTAATCTTCTACAACCACCCCAATTTATTCCTGCAGGTATAGAGTTGGAAATGCTTTATGTAGGATATAAGCTATTGATACTGTTTACTCAGCACCAAATAAAGTTCTCAAATGCTGCAAAACCTGACTTGTATTAGAAATACATCAATTCCTATCTGATCCAGGTATTCATCACCTTCATATTTTCCTGACTATTTCAGTTTAATCTGGTTTGAATGCAGATAACTGACTTTCTGTTCCAATACCAGTCTGTAAACAACACACACTATTTCGCTTGAAGCACACTAAATAATCTCTGACTTCACTGGAAGTGTCCAGAAAAATTTTAGCACTATTAATCATATGAAACTGTTTACAGACATGTTAGCACAATGAATGCAGAAGATCAGGACTAAAGATTATTTTTAGCTGTTATTGTCCAAATATAATTCTCTTCATACAAACCATTAAAGAACAGGTTTGAATATTCTCAGAAACCTCTATTAAAACAGTACAGTCAGTTTAAAATAGTTCAGTTCAAAATAAATGCATCATTTAACTGCTAGAATAACTGAAATACCGACTTGCAATAGAGAGCAGGAGATAAGTATTTGCCTGAAGGGTTCAGACAGTTTAATTCTCTTTTATTACCAACAAAAAACAGAAAAGAAAGCTAGCTGAGAATTTTGCAGGAAAATATGTGCTTTTTGCTTTGAAGGAAGGTATTCTTTTTAACCATTGAGCCTCCTTGCCCAAGG
Organism: Climacteris rufus; assembly: GCA_013398175.1. NCBI lineage: Eukaryota > Metazoa > Chordata > Aves > Passeriformes > Climacteridae > Climacteris > Climacteris rufus. The sequence continues at coordinate 804,408 of VZRZ01008316.1, read as the reverse complement.
GATGGGGATGGGATGGGGACAGCAGCCAGTACCTGCTCCTGGGCCTTGAGCTCGTTGCGCTGCAGCCTCCTCTGGGCATCGTAAACCTGCCCCCGGTAACTCTCCAGCTCGTCCTGCAAGGCCTGCAGCAACACCAGGGGATGCAAAACACAGGTGAGAAACAGGGAATGGCAGCAAAACTTCCAGGTCACGTCTTCCAACGAGAAAGTGGTGCACTGTGAGTGCAGCTGGACCTGGTGCCAAGATGTGACAGAACCACTCTGGCCACTCATTAAGTTATCCTGCATAGGTGAGGCCATTGATTGAACCAAAAGTCCTCTCTTATTATACACTACAAGTATTCATACTAAAAATGTAATAAATACCCTCAAAGATTGGAAGGCAAATGGAAATACTGCAATTGCAACATTTGCATTTGCAAGTGTCTCAGATTTTTGTTGTCATCCTATTTGTACAACCTGTGCTTCCTAGGAACAGTTTTGCAGTGTACCAACAGTTTTTTTTCTTTAAGCCAGAATAATCCTCTCTCTGGAAAACAATGTCTGGAATTTGCAGTGGAAATGTATTCCATATTACTGAAATGGGATGCTGGCTGAGATGAGGGGCTCCCCTCCTGCCCTATAGTCAAGTCTTGCAAGTGATCTACAAATGAAGTATAAATGGAAATAAATAAAAGAAATATGATGATCATGTCACTTCACCACAACCATACAATCTTTATTTAGTTCAGAAGTAATCACTTCTAAACCAAGCTCATAAAATGCATCAACAAATTTATTTTGTCATTATTATTCTTCTTATATATTTATTTTTATTCCAGCAGTCACTCAGAGCCTTGATCTTTTTGTTACATGCTTAACAAAGGAACAGTGTGCCCCAAGGAACTGATAGTCTATGTTATTTCTAACAGATACACACCAAACAAACAATACAAAGTTTCAAAGATTTTTTTTTTAAAGTTTCCTACTCATTGTTGGATGTTTGAATACATGCTTAACATTTACTTACACATTTACTGAAAGCTTAGTGATGTTGTCAGCTCGAATAAAGGCATTGTTAACTGCAAGTGCTGACTCCAAGCAAAGTGCACAATGTGGATGGGGGATTGACACCAACACACAGGAGGCTGTGGCTGCAGAAAGGGAATATTTTGAGTTATCTTTTGTATGGCAGGAAATCGGGGCATTGATACCCATCAGCTGAAAAGCAGCACAGGGCTGGACCCAGGCAGGGGCTCGTGCTGGAAATGCTCCTGAAGGAGCCTCCAGTGTTGCTTTTTAAAAAGCTGAGCTGCACAGAGACCTTCTGCAGAGCACCCTTGGATCACAGAATCACAGACTCTGGAAAAGACCTCCAAGAACATCAAGTCCAACCTTTGACCAATCCTACAATGGTCACTAAACCATATCATGAAATGCCACATCTGCTCCTTTTTGAACAATTCCAGGGATGGTGACTCCACCACTTCTCTGGGCAGTCTGTTCCAATGCTTCACCACTCTTTCAGTGAAGAAATTTTTCGTAGTATCCAACCCAAACCTCCCCTGGTGCCCCTGTCTCTCCCTTGAGAGGAGAGACCAGTGAACCCACGGACACGGGGCACTTTGCAGGACTTTGCCATATGGTTGATGTTTGCTTCCTTCCAGCAGCCAGAATATCTGTGCACAACTCAGGATCATTAAAAGTCCTCGTGGTGCAAAGATTTAACAGAAAAAATGCCTTGCTCTTTTCCACAGCTCTGAAATACTGTACTCTCCAATAATTTACAGGATAAAATTGCTATTGAGATAAGATAAGAGGACTACTTATGATAGATCTTGCATGCTGTTTTGAAGTGATGCCAGGCATTAACTTTAAAGTCTTATAGCTATAAGACTTTTACATGTTCTGATGCCAAAAATTGTAACCAGACCCAAGCATGAACTTCAAATCTGCCCAGAGACTTTTACGCTATCACAGCTTCTGAGAAATGCTGAAATTCAGGCTTTGAATATATAACCTGTCTTCAATACTCAACAAGTCTTGCAGGAATTTGCATTAATATAATGAAATATATGTGGGAATTATGTGTGAATTGTAGGCTTTTTGTTTCCTTTTTGTACATCTATCTTGTGAGGTAAAACACAAACAAGCAAAAAACCAAAAATGAGCAATGCAGAAACGCAATAAGGAGCTGGGTTGTTTCATGGATCAGGAAGATCACCAAAAACCCAATTAATTGGACAAAAATCCTGCCATAACCCCAAAGTGTCCAGACATAACCAGTCCAGGATGACTCTCAGGAACATTTCTGGAGCACGTTTTGGATAAACTATGAAGTGTGACCCATCTTCTCCTGCTATTTCAGCATCAGCTTTTCCAGTACAAATGGCTTGGCATGGTGAAAAATAAGGAGGGAGGGAACCTCACCACACACCAGTCATCCTTCCTTGTGCTCTAGAGCAAGTTTGAGTCTTTCACAGGACTTTGAAGCTGGTCAAGAGATATTATATGTACAAATATGGACATTTATATGTACATATGGACATTTATATGTCTGTGTATACATCTCTATGTGTTTGTGTCAGAGAACGGATTCCTATCACACCCATCACACACACCTGCAGGTCCTGAATACAAAAAGGGATCTCAAACTGTTCCTGTTAAAGACAGCAACCACATGGTGGCAAAGAGAAGTGGTACCCTGCTCCTTCCTTCCTTCACTTCTCCATTTTTACTTTTCTTATTTACAACAGGCTTCTTCTGAAGAGGATAAAATGAGAGGCTCCTTTAAATCTGAGGGCCTGCAATGCATCTGTAAGTCATTTAATTTGGGAAACTCAGATAACACAGTCTTTGTTAGGTTCACCTACTCTAGATAGTGTTTGCCAGCACAGAGCACACATGTTTTATTTCATTATGAGAGCAGAAAATGTATTAAACTTAAATTTAGAAATAAGGTATTTTTACTATAGCATATTAAGTATAGCAAACTAACAAGTCTTACAGTTATCCATTCACCATTTGTCCAAACCAGAATTTACTGTATAAACTCACAGACTTTTCCAATCACATCATAACTGGCTGCTGGCAGATTTTGTATTGGGATGGCAAAAAAACTCAACTAACTCCTTGGATCCATCACAAATACCTCTAACTGGACCCTTTTTGGACTATTCCTGTGCTGCATAAATTCCATGAGTAATTAATGTTCATTTGAGTAGTCCAGCTATTCTATCAGCACAATGACAAAAAAAGTAAAACCAAAAGTTCAGCATTTGATCAAAGCCATGCCAAAATGAAAAAGTAACATCAAAATCTCATGGTTGCTGTAGATTCCTGCATGTGATTAACTGTGAAAATAGCAATTAGAAGTAAGCAAGCTTGTTGCCCATGATTTTAATTTTCTAGGAGGAATCATGACGGATGTCATGAATAATGCACCTTTTTGAAGATCACACTGAAAATTCTCTCTGTAGTCAAAAAGCCTCATAGGCAGTGGCCAGAGCCTGAATGCTGATGGCAATTCCTGAAGCTACCAGCAACCTCAAATCTTTTTCTGAATCAGACAGGGAAGTTTTTGCCATGTAGAATACTCTTAAAAATAGCAGAGGCCTTACCCCAGGTACATCCCAGAACATCTCTTTTGTAAAATTAAACTATGTTTTGTTTTGTTTAGAAAAGTAGTTTTTATTCTATGGCTTCCAAGTGCCACATTTTGCCTGAAAAACAACAGAGCTTATGATTAATAACTGCTGAGATGAAGAAAAAGGGATTAAAAAATAAAAATCCAGGCCAATTTTTAAGCGTCAGAGGCTTTTTCCCCTGAACAGAAAACTTAACTGATTTAGTTAAATTTTTCCAGGTTCAGAATGAATTCCCGTACCTCAGCTGTGCTGACTTGCATCACTCTTGTAAAGACAGTGGGTTTTTTCTTTTCAGTTAAACGGGCTTTCAAATGCCATGTAAACATGTTTGCTGTTGAATGTCTACACCATACCTGACCTTGGAAGTGCTTTGTGTTGGCCAGAGAACAAAGCAATCAAATGTTTTGCTTTCCAGCCCAGATATCCTACACTTTGAAAAGCTCTTAAAAATGTAAATGAGATAATAAGCTCCACTGCAACAATGTGGGTGAATTACAGCTGGAGAAAGGAAAAACTCATTTGATTTATTTCTAAAAATGGAAAGGATCCTAAAATAAAATCATATTGTTTGGGTCCTACACGGCATTGAGGCAGGGGAAGGATGGAAGGGAAAAGTAACGGCTTTGAGAAGGCGCCGCTGGAAAATCACGGGGATTTGGGGACCTGGACTGGAGCTTCTGGATGAGTCCATCACAATCACTGGGATACACAAGATGTTGAACAAGATGTGGAAGGAGAAAGGAACCTCTGAGCTGCATTTGTGGGTAGGCACCTTTTTTCCCCTATTATCCCATTGTGGGTTGATTATCACCAGAAAACGTTGAATGAAGTTTATTTCTGACCCAAGGGAGTGGCACACGTGGAGTTGTTGCACGGGGAGCTGGGCCTGTGTGGCTCCAGAGATGCTGGGATGATGCTCAGGATCAGGGGAATTCAGCAGGATACCTGAGGGGCAGACTGAGGCTGTGAAAAAGGGTGTTTAAAAAAAACAAAAAACAACTTGAGAAACATATGGTTTTGACAAGGAGCCCTAGAGAGACAAAAAGGTGCAATGCCAGCATTCCAAAATCCCTTGTCAAGGCAGGAATTAATTTTTGGTGTTAGTTACAGGGCTTAATCTACATCAACTAAAAGCTGGTAAGAGTTTGAAGCATCCCAGGAACAAGTATGAAACAGGAATGTAGGAAGGATTTAGTCTTTGATATAGGAAAATTGATTTGATTATCCTTTCACCACAGGATATTTTTTAAAAGTGTTGGATTCCCTGAAAGAAAATTCAGTTCTGAAGAATTACATAAACAGAAACAATTACTATTTTCAACTTTTTGGTATTGATTATTACTGTGAAGAAGTTACTTACAAAGGTGTAATGTTTTGCTTCTTTAACCTAAAATAATTTCCTATTTTTGGTGTGTTCCTGGGAGTAGACAAGGCTTGATTCTTGACCCATCACATCAGTGGGAAGTCATGGATAACAATCACTTTATCCCCCTGGTCTGAGGGTTGAATAAATAAGTGGCACTTACAAGAAGAGGAAAATTTTCTAAAAAACATTAAATATCAATGTATTTTCACTTTCAAAGAGAAAACAGCAGAAAAGTTACTGCTCATCCTGATCAGATTATGCCAGATAATGTAAAAGTCTTTTTTTAAATATAAATATGTAATTTTTATTAGTTGTATCAACAATTGTGCACGCATGGATGTGCATCTGTATCAAGGAAAGCCCTTGGTATTTATGAACAGTACAGAGTAAAACTCCAACTAAAGGTAGTAAGAGTTAGCACTTTTCATCTTCAAAGAATTTTTCATATGTTACCAAATTAATATAATTAGTTAATGAAAGATGCAGTAATAAAAGCTACCCTAATTACCTACTGTAGTCTTAATTATCTCCTTACTAATGCCCACAGAAGAAGGCTTCCACTTTACATCCTCAAAACATGTGCCAACAATAATTCTGAATACAGGCCTCTCTTTAAGTGCCTTCTAAATTCAAATTACATCCATTGATGTGTTTTCTCTCCCTGTTCATGAGAAGAAAACCTCTGGAACTTTGGGGGAAAAAAACCCCATGTGAATGTTAATAAAAATTAAAGCAAATTTTCTTCCAGGAATATACATGGAGATGCTTTAAAATTTTGTCATTAAAACATTCCATTTTCAAAAACTTTATCTCTCCATGAAGCCAGGATTATGGGCTGTCTGGGCAAAAACTTTTCCTTTACATTAACTGGTCTCACAATTTAGAGTCAAATACAACCCTATCCAAAGGAAGCAGGCCAAGAATCCCATCAAAATTTATCACAGATTTTTTAAAAGCAATCATTATTTTTGCTGAAATACTTCACGGAGATAAATAAATTTGTCTGGGTTTATTCCTATTATAAATGAATTGTGCAAATATATCTATGGAGACCATTCATATAATGCCATGAGTCAGAGCAAAACAAGGGTGTTTTAAAAAGTGAAATAGTGAAGTTTGAGCCAAATTGTTGGTGCATCCTCAGTGCTCTTTGGGTTTTCACCGAGCTTTTGCCCATGACACTGCTGGTTCTCCGTGAACAAAAACCTCTGTACTTGGAGTTCTCTCTTGTTTTTGGTGTAAAGCAAAGGAAATCTTCTGGTTTTAACCTAATACATATGTTTGCTGCTCACATATGGCAAAATTCCTTTCTGGTGGGAACTTTTTCACTGTTGTTGCAACACACTATATATCCAAAAAGTCTCCTTTGATGTTGAACTATTGCTCCACTACTCATTATGCTACTGATTCAATATGAAAGGCAAAATTTCTGTGGTTTTTGTTAAAACAATGGCTTTGTTTTTGCAAACAAAGTTTTCCACAACCTATATGCAGGGGCCAACATTACTGCAAGAGAAAGGAAAATCTATTATTTTATACAGAAAATAATCATGGTGTTTAATAACATGAATTATTCCTCTATCCTATAGGTACATTACAATTACTATTATGACTGTACAGAAAATTTACGCTTTATTGCTCCTCAGGAACAGAAATTAAAATGCCTTAAGCAATATTTGACATCTCTCTTTCCTATTTTACTTTCCTTCCACTGACCTCCCAGCCTGTTACCATCAGTCCAGCTTCAGGACCTGGCTGAAGTTGGGAACAACTACAGATGGGTGGGGGAAAGGGGAAGACCTGCAAAGGCTGCTCTTTACAGTGTCCTACTATGCAATGACAGCAATCTGTGAATCTTCATGCCTAATATTTAATTTTAACCACTAAACACTATTTCATGAAGAGTGAACATGAATTGCAGCATGGAATGAAAATGCAAATGGCAATACCTCTGTAAATGTGGCCCTACAAGAGCTGGTTGCTCATTTTCTGCTGCCATTATGAGAAAAAAGGTTGCCTTGGTCAGGAATCAGATAAAAGGCAAAATTTCCAAAGGCACAGAATTCATCAACTCCCACTTGGAATAATGTGAGCTCCCTTATACATGGCACATTTGGAAGTTGGGCTCACTTCACTGACATTTCAAAGTGGGAATGGAGATCTTGAAAAATTCTCTAACCTGGGGGCTTTGCCCATTCCCACCAGCCAAGCAGCTCCCTGTTGCACCAGTTTATTGCTCCAGAGATTTGACAGTAGGAGATGCCCTTGTGAAGTATAACAAATCCTTCCCTTGAGGGACTGTGGGAAGGAAAAAAAGGGTTCAGGAAAGGAAGGAATCATTTGACTCTAGGAACAAAATCAAGTCTCTCTAGCAGTAGGGAAAAAAATTTAAAGTAGGTCATTTAACATAAAAGAAAATTCTATGCAAACATTTTCCAGTGTGGCAGGCTCTAACATAAGCTATTTTCATTTTCATTTTTCACAATTTATAGGCAAGAGACTGACTGGCAGTACATTCTATACTTTGAATCAGCAGCATTAGTTCCTGAGCAGTCTGATAACACTTCCACATCAGACTTCACCTGGATTGGTGTCTTTTGGAGATTCCCTGAGCACTGTTAAGATTGTCAACATGCCTGTTTTTACCTGCTTTGCTCCTGTAATATATTGATGTCTTTTCATCATTTTCTGTAGATATCTAGCTGAGCTGACCAAAGTTTTAGGATCATTTTTCTGCAAAGTCTTTACTCGTATTAGAAAAAAAATCCTTCCCTGTGAGGATGGCAAGGCCCTGGCACACAGAAGCTGTGGCTGCCCCATCCCTGGAAGTGTCCAAGGCCAGGCTGGATGGGGCTTGGAGCAAACTGGGATAGTGGAAGGTGTCCCTGCCCTTGGCGGGGGGGGAACAAGATGATCTTTACAGTCCCTTCCAACTCAAATCATTTCTTGATTCTATGATTCTAACATATATCCCCAAAACACCTTGATAGCACCAGTAGGGCTATTTGCAGACTTAAAATTAGGCAGGGGCTTAAGCATTTTGCTGAGTCAGGGCTTCACTGCAGGACATTATAAACTCCATTCTTTTGAAAGGCAAAGGATGCCATAAGGTCCTGCAGAGATAACAGTTCAAAGAAAACAGCAGCATAAATTGTAAAGTCAGGCATTTTTTTCCAGGGGGAGCCAAGGAGGGAATTGTTTTCACTTTGTTTTAGTGGCTCAGGTGATAGGAGGGAAAGGGAGGCAAGGTTCAAAGGGCTGTAATAAACTGGCTTTCATCTGCTTTTCTCAGTGAGCCACAAAACCCAACAAGCAGTTGCCATGTCCAACCACTGCTCTGTCCATGACCAGGACCCTTTGGGGTTGTTGTGATGTAGTCAATCAAAAGCCTGTCAGCTCAGAAGATTTACTGTAATATTTACCTGGAGTATTTAGTAGTTTGCTTTAACACTTCCTTCCTTTTTTTCCAGCCTCCACGAGAGTCATGGTCAAGAGCAGAGCAGAGGCTGCCAAAAGGAGAAAAGCACTGAACTGTCTCCCCCTTGCACTCTCCGAGGTTTAGGCAGAAACACCAATGGTGCACATTTACCAGATAAAATGAATCTTTTAAACCCAAAGATACCATGACATCTTAAGCATACACTTATGAAGGAAAAGTTCAGAACTCCATTTTAAACCACTTATGAGAGGATTTACCAAGATTCTGCCTAATGTTCAGCTGACGCTTTGTCAAAAACATTTATCACGAAGCTTTTGAAGTTTCTTAGCTCCCCTCGAGTTATTAAAACTTGAACTGCAGAGTTTGTTATCAGCCTCAGAGCACACACAAAATACATCAGGTATTTTTTCAGTCAACCTTTCAGTCTGATTTTGAGACTATTATACAAAATGCAACATTCCCAATCAGGTTAATGTCTGACAGATAATGCGGAGCAGGCAGAACTGCTGCGCCTGATTGATCCGCCAGACAATTTTCATTTCCTAATTTGCTTTTTATTAAACACTTTGCAATCAAAGGGAACAGTGAGGAGTCTGCCATTCTCCAAGCAAGTTTCCTGTGAAGACCTGATGTTGGCTTCAACATTTTCAGACAACTTCTTGAATTTTTGATGCTCTGTGGCAATAACGTCTAAAGCGTTGCGTCAATGCTGTGCTACTGAAAAACTGCTATTGTGAATACAAATTAACCAGCAAAACATCTGGGTTTGCTGCTTGCTGGATTCTTAACAACAGTTCTGCAAAAACAAACATCAGGGGTTCAGGCAGAACTTCCTGCAATGACTTAGAGAACGCCTGAGTTGTGATAAAAGCAGATTTATCAATTGCTGAACAAGGCAATCTTCCCTCTGCCCGGGGCTCCATTCCCAACCAAGTTTATCACCAAACTGCCACTTTAAGTGGGTGTTCAGATACTTTGCACCTGGAGCCAGCCCAAAGGTTCCAGCAGACCCCTGGTGCTCTACAAATGTCTCTTTCAAATGCATTCCCCATCACAGATACACGAAGACCTGGAAATATAAACATTTCTAATGGGCCTGACAAAGCCTCTTATTTTGTTATGGTCTTTTAAAAAAAGGAATATGAAAGGCTCAGATATTTCTAATCAATAGACTAATCTGATTCCCAGTAAAAATTAAAGAAAAACTATTTATTTTGTGCAATCAAGTGATCAATATTGCTGCAATTCTCCCATTACATAAAATAACACGCATTTTCTTCCACACAGGCCCACACAAAGAAATCTAATAATGTCTTTTTACCTTTCAAAGCAACCTTAATCAACAACATTAACTCACAAGGCAAACCACTGCTTTTTGAACTGAACAAGAGTGAGCTTGACTCAACACACATGAGATGTGAGAGGCAGCAAAGTAATATCTGCTAAAATTATGTCTGGAAGCCAAAAATGGGATGATTCTTGACAGGGGAGGATGCACACTTGGAAACTTAGAAATTCTTTTATTCAAAGTCTTTAATGACCTCCAACCCAATTACACTTGCAACAAGACATGACAATGCAGTTGCTTGTATTTAAAAGTATGTGTGAAAACGGAGCATTTTTGAAGGCTGATTCTTTTTTTACTTTTTAATCATGTTGAGATGAAGCTCATTTACTTAAAAAGAAAAAATGAAACAGAATGTCCTCTGCAGCTGGTCAAACAGATTACGAAACTCTAATCTCAGTAGCCTGAGGAAAACCAAAACTGTTTTTCAAGTATCTATTTTATAGAGCATTAGCTTTATACTTTTTAAAAGAGGCATTAACATAACTGATCAGAACATCCCAGAACGTTTCTGATCTAGTTAATCATATGACGTTATGACTGAGATTCTTGCTGTCATAATGCCAATGTTTCTAAACATTTCTAAAATCCTTTAAGTTCCTTTTTTTTTCTCCCCCAAATTATACATGGGTAAGATCTATTTCAGTTTCTTCAGAAGTTTTTCCTTCCATTTTAGAGCTCCACAGAACTAGTGCAGAGTATTTTAGATAGACAGACACATACATACAAAGCAAAGAACCATGTCAGGCTCCATGACCTATTTAAATGTTTCTGTTTGCTTTTTATACAAAACAATTTTACTCTAATTCCTGCATAACTCATTTCTGGGAGTCCTCACCACCCTATTTCTTTAGCTCTAATGTCATATTTACAGCTGAAGTGGAATCAGCAAAAAAAAAATTTCAGAATTTCTCTAATTTAAATTTGTTGTCTATGCTGCCCTTAAAAGCAATTGTTTAAACATTCAAGCCACACTTGTTGCACCTCTGAGGGTCGATGTATATTGGACAACCTTCCAGCCCTTCCAAGGCAGCCCTGGTAAGATCAGACTGAGGATTCCTGGGAGAGACTCCTGACATGAGCACCACTGCAGCAGGAACTGCCTGCACTGGGAACAAACAGCCTGCTCTGGGCCTTCTGATGCTGATCATTTCTCCAATAGAGGGAAGAAGTAAGGTGTAAATTATACAAAGGCAATCTAGGAAGAGGATGAGAGGGGGAAAACACTGACCAAAGCTATTGCTGTGTCTCAGATACAGTTTTAGTGGGATGTCAGGAGCTCTTATCACAGTTGTGACAAAGCAGATCTGATTTCAATGCTTGGGAGTTTTTGGTTGGGTTTTTTTTGTTTGTTTGTTTTGTTTTGTTTTGTTTAAGTCTGCTTCAACCCATTTTAGCTGAAAGACTCTGCTGCTTCAGTGTGAAGATCCTTCTGCTGTGGCGAAGTTTTATGTGAAAATGTACAGGCAGGAGAGGAACTCAGTCCTACACAGCACAAGTTCTGTCGAGTTACTTGTGAATCCAACAAGCATCCCTGAGATATTCCCCTACTTTTGCTTCCTGGGAACACCCACAGGGTCATGACAAGGCAGTTGAAATACCCCCAAAAGCACACAAAGCCTAGAAATGGAACAGTAGGGAATGTTTAACCTCAGACCACCACGAGTGCTAAGGGCACAAGGACTCAGAGAGCAACACACAGTTCCACAGCACAAAAAAACCACTGTTACAAACTCCCTCAGCTGTATCTTGCTGGAGAATGAGAAAGGGTATTGAGGAAATATCCCTAAATCCAGATCTCAGAGGACAGAGACAGATGGACTCCAGCTTGACCCAGTGTGGCCACTTCCACTGTCCTTGAGCCAAAACAACCCTTGCAGTTTATCCTCTACAGAAGGCCCAGGCTTCTGAATGACAAGTGCCAAACCCTGACATCCACAATACACTTCAACCATCATCCAAAATGCTCTGAACAAGAAAAATAACCCAGTTGATGCCTCTTTGCACATACAAAAGGAAGGCAGGATCTTTTCATTTTCCTTTTTTTTTAAAGTATGTAAATTGTTCCAAATATTCTTACATGGATGTAACTTTTAAAATGCAAAAGCATTAAGAATAACAGAAAACAGATCAGGTTCTGAAGCACTACCAGTTTCTCATTTGTGCAGCAACACATTAATGCCTCTCAGGCAACCTACACAGCTACTTCACGCACCTCAAAAACTTTCCCTTATCACAATTGAGACAAAAACTGCAGGAAAAACGTTATATGGCACAGCGGGAAAGAACTAAGAATTCTGGGATTGCTAAAGTTGCTAAAACTCAATCTAGCTTCAAGATTTGATAAGGAAGCACAAATGAGTTTGTCCTGTTCTGGGACAGTGAGATGGAGAAGGGACATCAGCTCCTCACACCCACCATGAGGCTGAGCTGGAAACACAAATGAGTGCATAGCAACACCAAACCTGATCTGCAAATGCACATTTCCACACTGTGGTTTTTGAATAGACACAAACATTGATAAAAGTGATGTGTTACTGTGGTAGGAGGAAGAAAACAATACATCAGGTATGAGTTTCTCCTCGGAGCTCAGAGCACAGCTGTGGTCTAAGGTGTTTCCAGGTAGACAATTAAAATCCACCTATAATATTCAAATTGTTAAATACTCTTTGGTAATTGCTATTCTACCTTGCTGAATTACAAGTGCAAAACTGGAAAGGACATGCATGATATTAGAACACTAGAAATATTAGAAACAAAAATAAGAGGAATTTAAATACACCATATATTGCTGTTTTCTGAAGCCAGGGTATGTCAACACACATCTTAGATTTCTCCTTCCAGCTGCCTGCAGAGTCCTGGCTTGGTCCAGTGGTGCAGGTGTTCCTGCAGGTACCTAACATTTGTCAGCTTGATTTTTTTTTTTATACAGTTCCATTCTGCCTCTCCCAGGCTTCTCAGTAAGCAAACAAACTCACTTTTCATGTTTGGTTTTCTTGTTTGTACTTTTACCCTTCCTTACATAACAAACCTTGCAGAGCAGAGCAGAGCAGGGAGAGCGCCCGGGGCTCCCGGTGTGGGTGCAGTGGGTTGGACACTCATCTGTGGGCATCAAACCTCTCTGAGTGAGCACATCCTCTTCCTGGGTCTCCTCCAGGTTAGATCCTGGTGGTGGAAAGGTGGGTGCAGGGTGACAAGGGAGTCACACTGGCAACAGGAATGAAAAGGCCAAGCTGGACCACGGTACCACAGGTGGGAACTCATGGCAGGCCCTGGGCACTCATGTGGAAAATGGAAAGGAAGACATCACAGCACTTCAGGATTTAACACCTTTTCAGCAATTTTAACACAGAGGGATAGTACAACCTTCTACTGAAATGAAAATGGTGTGCTGCTGAGACAGTGACTCTCAGGAGCCTGGATGGACTCAATGATCTCAGAGGTATTTTCCAAACTTAATGATTGTGGGAGCCTGTGGATCTGGACCAGCACCGCTGCCCACTTGGCAAGTGCCAAATGATGTGTTTTCCTAAACTACAGGATATCTGCATGAAGTTCCAGTGCTGCCATGTCCTAATTATTTCCCTGGAAAAGGGAATGTTTTATTTTCCCCTGATCTGGTTCTAGAAGAATTTGCATCCACTCCTTCTTGTATCTCAGATGATCTGATCTGTTTTCAGGCCACGATGAGTGATGCTCTCCTTCCTCCCCACACCAAGCTTTATTCCTTTGGGATAGTCTGAACTCTAAGACAGCAAACCCCAGGGCAAAACTGAGCTAGGACTTCCTGCCAGATCTCAAAAGGGAAGTGAATGGGGCATTGCATGCTTTGTCTTCCAAGGCCAACATGGACTGGTTTGAAATCCATGATCTCATGCCATGCTGGGCCAGGAAAATGGCATATCCAGGGCATAGGTTTCCAGCATAAAATACAAGTGAGGTGATCTGATGTGACTCTATTCACCTGCCAACAGCCCTGGCAGAAAAATAAACAGGTTCTGGAGATGAGCTGCTGCTGGAGGCAAAGCAGGAGCCATTAGAAGAGCTGCCCTGACCTGTGAGGAACTGGTGTTTCTGCTTTGAACTTCAGCAAATCTTAATGAATTCTTCATAATTGGGAATCCAGGGTTTTCACTGAGGATTTATTTCTCTTGAGGTGCCAAATGCAGGAGACATATTCAACATTAGAAACACAAACTTTGGGTCTTGCAGTTGGTTGTCCAGGCTGGTGAAGGCAGTTCCAACACCACTGAGGTCACTCTTTGTTTTGCAATCAGGAATTAGAATCATACCTAAGCATGCATTAGTGCTGAAGAACTTTGTTTCATAATTATAAAAACATGCTGATTTAATTGAAATTATTGACTTCAGTGCAGTGAAAGCTTAAACTAAAAATAAGGAGAGAGAGTTTTAGTAACAGAAGAACTTAAAAAAGTGGTTGTGTCCTCCTCCTTACTCAGAGGAGTAAGGTTTTGGTTGTGCTTGACTCATCCCTGCTTTACTGATCTTCCACTCGTCCATTATCTGGAAGTTTTGGAGGGGATGTTGCCAAGAAGTTCATATAAATTCCTAAATTTTATCCTGTAGGCAACACTTATTTCAGTTTCCTGGGAATAAATTTCACAGACAGACCCCTAAAGAAGAAAACAGGTGAAATCTCTTTGCCCCATAAATCAGTCAGGCTTCCTGAAGAGGCGAAAGACACAAAAGTACAGACGCCGGCAACAGAAACACTTAAGAGAAAACTTCAGCCTTGAGGTTCACAGTCTTCCCCATAAGCTTCAGCCTCAAGTTCTCTGTCTTCTTTATGCATGTTTCCAAGGGTCAGCAAATAAAATATTTACTGTATCAAATCCTGTTCATCAGTGATTCAAGACGTGATGGTGCATGAATCAGCAACAATGAACTACTCCCAGGAAAGGCATCCCACACTCCAATGTCGGATGGAGTATGGACATGAAATGCAATAGGCTCAAAGAATAAAGTATATTTTCAATAAGAATAATCTAGTTTTCCATCTTATATACACACATGTACTGTATGAACACATAGAGACAGGTTCTTTGGGCTGCAGGGCAACAAGGTGTACAAACAGAAAATATTCACTATACAAATTCTAATGGGAAAAGGAGCAGAGTACAACATACAGAACAGACTTTTTTCCTGTTTCTGGACTCCAGTGCTATTTTGGCTGCCAACAGTACACAAAATTTCCACTGAAGGGCAAGTCAAACCAATTTCCCTGAGGATGGAGGCATCCGAAAATGCGCTGAGGTTATTCCACCAGTGCCTACGCATTCTTTAAGCGGATGAACAGCTTCACTTTGAATCCATGTCAAACCACAAGGACTGGCTGATAATAACATTCAATTAAAATGATCTCGTCCTTCTAGAAAAAACTGGCTAGGAGCTACACCTCACATTTTCTAGCTGGGCACAATGGGGTAATTGATGCTGGAAGGAAACGGGATAGGTTTGTAGCGAGCATCCAACAGGTCAGGTTTGGTGACAGTGTTTGTAGGTTTAACCTCTTACACAAACCTGTGAGATGAAAAAGCCACTTCTGCTGAGCACACAACTGTGAGAAAGTCAGAGCTAGAGCTGGCAAACACCAAGCTGTGCTAATTAGACAGGTGTTTTGAAAAAACCCAAACTTTACACTCAATGCATATTTGGACCTTTTGATGTCGTACTTGGTGCTGTTTCACACCACTCAGGGCTACAGAGAAAGGCAGGAGCTGCTCCCCTGCTCAGCTCTCAGGGTGAGTTTGCCATCTGATCTACTGAACACACAGATAAAAGTCACCGCAGACTTTTTTCCTTTTCAAGTGCAGTACTGTAACTTGGAAAGTTCTTTTATTCTCAGCTCCACTGATGCAAGAAAGTGGCAGAAATATGGCAGCTTTGGCTGCTTTCCTTTAGTAGCTCTTTGTAACTAACCTTTTAATGCTGAGAAAACAATAGGTATTTTCATTTTGGATGGAAAAAGCACTCCAGTTATAAAAAATTAAGGCAATGCCTTTCAAAAACTCTAAGAGTGCTACTGACCACTTGATTCTTCTGCTATCCTGCCTTCAAATATTGGTAAATAGTTACCATGCACAGGTATCAGATTCCCCAGGTTTCTCTTGTTACACATAAGAAAAGTCCAGCTATTATGAAAATGGTTAAGTTTAACAAAGATATTTCTATTTCCCTGTGGTCTGCCATTCAAAAGTTTTAGCCAGTCATTTTTTTTAAAAACACTCTGATATTTGATCTTCTCGAGTTTCAGTTACATATAAAGCTGGAGAGCCAGCAGAAAATTCTAAGTGGAATCTGAAGATTTCTTAAGTCAACACTTGCTTTGGCAAGAGCATTTTAATGCATAAAGCTGAAATCCTCAGTGACTCTCTCCTGCTGATATCCCTGGAGCAGCCAGCACCGTGATTAGCACAAAACCAAAAGCAACCTATGGCAGAACAC
>VZRZ01008316.1:664917-788115 GCA_013398175.1 Climacteris rufus | reverse complement strand
AAAAAAAAAAAAAAAGGATGTTGACACAAATTCTGGAAGTGGTGTGGTCACAGTGGGATCAGCCAGGGCAATCTGGTGCTGTTCCAGCTCGCTCCTGGGATGAGCCATGCCATAAGAAAGATATCTAAGGGAAAAGAGATGCTGATAACAGAGCAGGTCCACATCCCCAAATCCTTGTTTGCCAAACCCTGCAAGTTGCCTTGCTGTGCCAGGCTTTAAAAACCTTTACTGCAGAGTTCTAAATGCCTGTGGCCTGCAGAAGGGTTGCTTTGAAGACGTCGTTTTCCCCGGCAATCTCTTGTTGGTTGAATCCATGGTTCACACATATTGTGTTTCCACCTCCACGGCTGGAGAAGCCCTGCAGTCAAGGCTGTTCCAGGAGCAGGGAAGGAGGCTGTGTTCCAGGAACTCACTGGAACTGGAACAAAGCACAGCCCTTGGAAAGCCTACACAGCCCTGTGCACAGACTGTTTTACAGATGCCCTGTCTTTGGACGACATTAGACACTTGTTTTCATCTTTATCTGTTTTTTTTTTTTTTTCTCTCCAGTAAAGCCCCAGACTTTGGAGCACAGGCTCTTCCTCCCAGGCATTCTGCCTCCTAACTGCTGGGTATCTCCCCAGGTCTGTCTTTTTTAAGCATCACTTTCTCCTCCACATAAAAGTCCTGCTCTTTGGAGAGCAAAACGTCTTTGAAATGCAGCAGTAAACTCTGAGCATCACAGCAGCCTGAAAAAAGCTGATTTCCATTTTCTTATACCATAGTTCTAAACACTGTCTGCCCTTCTTTACAAGCTGTGTGGGCTTATATCAGTATTACTCAACAGTTACTAATAAGAGTGTTTTGTCTGTATCTTTTTAATCACCCAGGACCTCTCACAGTGTTATTACTTCTGTCTTGTCATTTAACAGCAGTGAATTTTATGGCTGGTTTTGAATTTTTCTACCCCATTTTTCTGGTGCAAAGTTAGTGTACTCCACATTATTAAAAGAAACTGATATCTTAGCTATATATGACTGTGTATTTTATTATGCATTTATAGAATCTTTAACTCCATAATTTGGAGACAGGTGGCATCCCTTCTGGGGCTAACAAGGAATAAAAAGGACTTCATGCAGCAAAGTCCCTTCTGAAGGGAAAATAAAACACTGAGGAAAACAATGATAATGTAGGAAAAAGTAAAAATACCAACTTTTAAACCTGTCAGATAAATCTGGACTGCAGTTCAGAGGAAAAGGCAGGCATAGCTCTAGTCTTTTATAAAACTTGTAAGTCCTATTTTGCTGTTGGCCATGGTAAGTTCTTCAATGTGTTGAGACATGAAAAGTCAAGAAAAATGCCAGAGTGCAAAGCTTGCTGCAGGAAAAAAAAGATGACTCAATTCTTTGTCTCACAAAGCATGTCAAAGATATTATAAAGTACTTACAGATGCTCAGCCACTCGGATTGCCTGGCTGGCCAAACATCTGAAACCCTGTAATTTTGAAGAGAAGGTACTATGCTTCAGACAATGAAATAATTTCTGTGGCAACAGAAAAAGACATATGATTTTGAAAGGAAGAGTTTTTAAAATCAGAATTTCAGTTGTGATCAATAACTACCTAAGCTTAACACAAAAGTCAACCTATTTTAATTATCATTTATAATGAATGTGTCAATACAGACTTTTAAAGATAACCCTGTAATGGAATCATGAGACAGGGCAGAAGCAAGAGTTGAAAACCTTGGGGCTAAACCCTCATTTCTCTAACAGACAGAATTTGGCTGAAACTACCATTCACATCAACAAAGACTGTGAAAAACAGGTGCCTCAGAGTTTGGACCCCATGTAAAAGAGAAAGCAAAGCCATAAAAGACCTGCAGATTTCATTTACCTATCCTTTGGGAAGACATGATTTCCTCTGCTGATCAAACAGAATGTAGGAAGTTATGAACAAGATAAAATTACCTGCCTGGTAAATTTTAAGGTCTGCTTTACAATGCTAAAGAACAAGTGTTGGTGCCCTGTAATTCCTTGCTAATAAAAGACACTGCAGAGTTATGAGTGTTATTACAGGCTAGAGTCAGTGACAAAGAAATAAAGACCCATGAAAAAGCACTCCATGTATTTAACATCAAGATGGCCCCTTACAACTCTTTCTTTCACCATGCCAAATGGTTTATCATGGTAATGTTCAGCCACAAAAGCAATTAGAAGGATTTGAAGTCCCTCTGGAGAACTTTGTGACACACACAACTCTGAGGCTCTTCGATGACTGACAGAATTTGGCACGGCTGTGGCCACAGAACCACCACCAACAGTGGGGCATGTTCTGACCAGATGCCTTACAAGACAGGAGCCTGTGCCAACAGTGAAGTGCTGACCTCCTTCTTACAGGCACTGTCAGCTACAAAAAAAAAAAGAAAAAAAAAAAGACCTTCACCCAAGTTTAAATACAAAAGGCAACAAAATACTGCAAAAAAATCTTATCAATAATGTGGGTCTATTGACAAAAGTTTATTCTGAGCTATTCTATAGTAGTCCAGGTTGCAGCAGTTAACTCTGCTGCCTCAGTGTATCCTGGGGAATAGAGCAAGGCAAGCCTCCCTTTACAAAAAGCCCTTGACATAATACACGTCTCCACTCTACCCTAAGTTTTAAATTTTCATTTATAGTTTACACTAAGCTTTCAGGGCTTTTTTTCCCTATTTAATGTCTTCTGTGCTACCACTTACACAAGGACACAGCCTGCTGAACCACCAGTCATTACAATCTTAATTTCCACCTTTGCCACAAAGCTTGGGTGAAGTCAAGGCTCTGCCCTCCTCCGTCTCCTTGCAAGACAGGACCAAAAATGCTCCTTCTCTAGATCAGGGCACTTCAGGTCGTGTGCTCTCTGATGCCTCTTCTCCCTTAATAAGCACTAATTAAGGGCACCTAAACCACTGAGATTTACCTTTGCTTGGGATGTTTAAACTAATAAATTAGAATTATTTATCTGCCTCTTGCAGAGTGCAATGCTGGAATACCAGAAGGTGTTTTGAGGACAATAAACTAAACACCTCTGCAGGGCTGCAATCACTCAGTTAATGTTCCCATGCATCGAATGTGCTTTTTCTTTTAATACAGAATATTATTCATAGTTACAAGTGGAATTTGATAATAAACACGGCTGATAATTGCATAGAACTACAAGTAAAAATTAGCTTGTGCATGAAATTTTTAAAAACACATTTTTCTGATAGAAACATTTGGTATTTTTATAGTTGCATGCAGGAAATTCACTATGTGAATTCTATACTTTGCGGAGGAAATGATCCTTTTGCTCCAAGGTACAACAACAACTAACAAATACAGGGGGATGTTAGGAATACTCAATGCCCACAAAGGCCCAGACAATTTAAACCCAGAAGTTTTCTCCTTTGTTCTGCTATGGCTATAAAATACACTTCAACTTTTTTTCTCCTCTCAACATTTTTAAACATAACAAAGAAAAACAACTGTTTCAAAATTTTTCACATGAAGGGGAACATTATTATAGGATGTTCTTTCCTAGAAAACTTTAAAGTCTTATTTATTAACAGAATTAATCTGATCATAAGCTGGCTGACACACAAAGTGTTGAAATATGTAATTTTCCAACCATGCTTTGCTGATGAAGTTTTGGTGTTAATTCAGGGATATAACAGAATTCTAGAGTCTGTAACAGGAATCAAACAACAATTGTGGTTCATCTGGCAAAAAAAGCATAATTTTCCCCCTTTTCTGTTGTGGGTTTGTCACTGTATGCTCTCCATCATCCATTTCTTTCCAGAATCTGCTTTTTGATGTGGAGTCCCCACTTGGCCATCAACCTCAACATTAAAGTGCTCTGAACATGTTTTGGAGTTCCAATCCCAGGAACAGTTTTGTACTTTCAATCCCAGAATCCAAAAGGGTTTCATAAAAAACCCTGAAACAACGAAGGCTGGGATTTCATAAATAACCTCAAGGTATCTCTACAATGTCACCAACTCCTTGTCATGCCCAGTCCAGCCAGTAACCAAAAGCAGCAGAGAATTTGGCAAATGCTCTGACCATTGGAGTGAATCAAGCTCCAGGCTGGTGTGGCTAGATCACTACAGGGACACAAGAAACCGAATTTAAAATAATTTTACACCACAGTTCAAGGCCCAACAAAGCTCCTGCGGAGACATTCCCAGGAGTTCAGTGCTCAGCCCCTCGCTGGAGGGGGCCTCCTGCAATCCCAGTCTGAAGCATCACAAATGGGGTAACAGACAGGGCAGTTTAAGCAGCTTTTCCAAACATCTGCAGGGCATTAATACAGCTCTGCTCCCAACTGATCACACAGGTGAGGCACAGCACAGTGCCCAGGTGAGCTGTGATTTCTCCCATCCAGCCCCAGCTCAGCATCCTTGGGCTCTGCTCCAAAGAATTTAAGTCCTGGTAAGCTCACCCAGGGCACTGAAGGGTGAGCTGGGTTTTTGGGGTCAGACCTCTGCTGCTTCAGGCTCTGCCACGAGACATTGCTACTCCACGGCACCCAAAGTGGTCACCCTACAAGCCACAGCAAGAAATGTGACAGGCCAAAGTTCTATCCTGATTTTATGAGTGATGACAAGTTTGACTTGCCCTTAGGCCAGACCAACCACGGTCCAACACAGAGTGCCAAGGCCTTCAAGCTTTTGTCTCAAACTGACCCAAACTGAGGCCATCTGAAACCAAAAAGCATTGCCCAGGTTGGGTTTTTAGGTTGTCAAAAAAAGCAAAATGTTCTTAAAAGTTTCATTTATTCTTTTTGACTAATATTTAAGATACTACTTTAAAAAATACAGAGATGAAGGAGATGGATGCAATTGTGCAATAATAACAACTCAGAAATCTTTTACTACCAAAGAGAGCCAGGAATTTGAATTAACATCAAAATCATGTATTATGGCATCCACATCTGGATATCACTTTACTGACTAAATCCAAAACTTCTCTGAGAGCCAGTTGGTTTCTGTAAAAATGTATTTCTCCCTTTGAAAGGAAATAATAATTGGAAGGTCTTACAGGAAGCCACCCAATACCAATAGAGGAAATTGCAATCTGTTCCTCAATGTTAGTTTAAATCAATGTTATATTTAGCAAAGGCCCGTTTTTAATGATAGTATTTTCAATAGCTTTTACTACATTGAGTCTTCTCAAAGGCTTACGTTATATTAAGAATTGCTTTGTTTGTAGAATGTTTCTTTAATCATCCCTCGAGGTCTTCAGCTTACTCTAGGTTAGATGTTGTTCCCCATCTCCAGGACATCTAGGATTCCACTTTCACCAAAACCATTTTTTTTGCCTCAGGCTAATAAAAAGCAAAGTATTTCTGCATGTGTTTGTCTAGAAGTATGTGTGGTTCTTAAAAATACTAAGCGATCAAACCACCTCTTTCTGTTTCCAGAAGTATACACAGCATTTTACCTTCCTAGGAAATTTCTGCTTGGGTATCTGGATTTCAGTAAATTTCCATTAAATCAGTGGTTTCATAAGAAGATTTTTTTTTTAAAGTACAGTATTAATGATACTAAACAAAATTTAAGAACTCCAAGCAAAACAGCTCCTCCAATTTCTTCCTCAAGTTGACAAAATCTTTTAAAACATACTCCTAGCACCAGTGCTAAAAACTCTCCGGGACACTGCTCAGAAATCCTGTGCAGAATTGCCCTGTGGTTTTTATGGATTTCATTACATTGTGAGGTAACAGCATCAAAATTAACTTTATAATAGCTGAACACAGATTTTCATGCAGAAGGGTTTCATAAACCTATAATCATTAGTGTTCAAAAACTGGTGTTAGCAACAGAATTATTCCATTGAATGTAACTTAGCTTAAGTGAATCCATAAATTCAACAGCGGAGTTTGCACCAGAAGAAAAAAGTTGCTAAACAGTCTAAACCACGTTGTTCAAATATGTAAGTCAAGAAGGTCCCATGATAACTTGAATTACATATTATTTCTGACTCTGTGGAAGATGATTCCACTGTCACAGGAGCTCTTTTTGCAGCTCTTGGTGGCCACTGGAAAAGTGGAGAACTACTAATAATCCATGATCCTAAGTGGCAAAAAATCACCTGTACCTGAAAATAATGTGATTTAACTGTGTTCTTTCTTCAGAGCCTGGTGATAAAATAACCTACCTGTGGTGATTCAGTTTGGGTGACAGAGTATAGCCAACATTTTCACACTTACACCTTTCACAGGAGAGACTAAAGATTGACAAGAAAATTCTGTTCCTCAACAAACACACAAATAAAGGCAGACATTTTCCTCAGGAAAAAATAATGATCACCAAAAAATTGATGAAAGAAAGGAAAAAAACCACTCTGCAGATGACAAGACAGTAATGACAACTTAATGCGAGTTATTCCAATACATAGGAAGATTTTAACTGCACCATAATCCAGCATCAGAGTTTCAACCTGTAAACACTTCCATGATATCTTTTTGGCACAGAGTGTTAGATAAACTGTAGGAGTTCATTTTTTCATGATTTTCTAGATTTAATAATGTAATTCTTTGGTACGAGTAAATGCTTTTACAAAGGAAAGAAAGGGAATTTCCTTCTTCTATGCGACATTTTGTGAGGTGTTTTCATTGTCAGCCTGAGCAGATTACATTAGTTTCAAAATGTTTCCATTGCTCTTTACTACTCTGCGAAGCAAAAAATGTTCAAAAACTATTTCTGCTCACTTCCACAGGTGGGATTCTCTGCAGCCACTTTGAATCAAGGTGTCAAAGCAGCAAGAACAGAATCTGGCTATTTAGACCCTGTAGTCTCTTAAAAGAATTGAAAAAGGCCAGAAGATGCAAGTCTGATGCAAAATATGTAGAAATCTATCAAACAAAAATACAAATAACAAATACTTTATTCCGTTCCCATCCAGCACAGGCTTTGCATATAGTTTTCAATGGAAGCTAAGGACAAACTTTCCTTCAATGCAGCCTTAAACATGAAAGTTGTGAAGATTTGTGAAAACCAAGCTATAGCCCAGGCCATGCTGCTGCCTCACTCTCCTATTTTTCACCTTTTCTCTCTTTCAAGTCCTGAAAGCACAGTATAAAGGTGCTGAAAATACACTGAGATATCATGGCCAGTATTAAAAGGAAAAGAACAGGAAAGATTGGAGTATTTGACTGACGTGATGGATTGGATTTGCCAAATCCAGGCATTTCAAGCAGGCATATGATCAACTAGAGAAAAGGAGCCTGAGTCACCAGCTCCATCAAAGCCAGGGTTGGGGACAGTGGGGGGAGCGCTGTGTGAACAGGAACCATACCTGCACTCATCTGCCTGCTGCAGGACTTTTAATTACCCTCAGCCAGGCAGCAGCACCAGTGACTAAAATCCCCAGATTACCTTGATTGCTCTGTCATTATCTGTCATCAGCTGCTGCTTCTCATCTTCCAACTTCTGTGCAACTTCCTGGAGCCGCTGCTCCGCCGCAAGCTGCTGCCGGCTGTTCTCCTCTGTCAGGGAGGAAATGGTTGTCTCCAGTTCAGCTATGACCTAAAAAGAAAACAGCATGTTAAATCTCCCCTCGATAAAGGACCTGTATTTTGCATGTTTTTCAATATAAACATGGCACTGGCAAACTCTGCTGTGCAAGCTGAATGTTTGAAATTAGCATACTGCACACTAGCAGGCATGAAATTCCATGCAGAGGAAAGGAATATAGCAGGGCTGCAAATGACAAGGATTGCTGAACACAAAATATTTGGAAGTGTTTTCCACTATGACATTCCAAAATATTTACTCATGAGAACAAAGCACATCTGTGATCTTCAAACTCGAGCCTGTTCCCCATCCTCCACCGCTCTGAAACCAGGAGTGTGAGTTTACATTGGGATGGTGGTGCTCCTTTTCCAGAAGGATATTTTACAGCTTGATATTGCTGAGAAGAGAAACGCCCACATTCACATGCTGGCCTGAAATTTAAACTTCATAGTGAAATTTCTGAGCTGTTGAAAGGAGCAGATTCTGCTGAGCAATACAGGGATGACCTGACTCCACATCCAGGACCTTAAACTAGACCTTTTAGGTGATTCACTCATGATTTGTTGAATTGTATTTGTTTTACCTTTTTCATCACTGAGGAAAGTCATAACTGAACCTGATCCTTTAGGCATATTTACAGGATTTAATACTGAAATGTCATCACCCAGCAAAGCACTTAAACATGCAGGAGAGTCACTGACTTTAATGTATATATTCAAGCTTAAGGTTAAGCTGCTGTAGCAGCGTAATATAGTCTAATTGTAGAAGCACTTTAGCACAAAGGCAGTTCAGGGAGAGACTACCAGAGTGCTTAGACTCTGTATTTGCCAGGCCTCCTCATTGGTAGAGAAAATTTTTAACTATACTAATTACATGGTTATTTAGGAAAAAGTAGTTTTAAAAAACTAATCACGGGCCAGGACCAATGTAATACAAAATGTGCTACAAATGAAGGCACTAAAGTCACTGGAAAAGGGGAAAAGGCCTGATTAAAACTGTAGTAGATTTATTTCTCTGTTTAACTCTTTGAAAAACCCATGAAGTGACACAAATTATGTGTAAAACCCACCTTTATACTTCTGTACCACTTTTCTAACAAAAAATACATGTTAAAAACTATAATACCCATCAAAAGGAAGGTTATTTAAGATCAATAAGCCAAAGATTAGAGATTATCTGGACAGAGTGTTACTCTTTAGTCAGAATTAAGCAGTGTCTCTGGGTTTGCAGTTTAAGCCATCATTTAGAGGACACTTAATCTGCAGAAATGTGGCTTTGCCAGGTGTGTAATGTGCAGTGACAAAGCAGGAGAAAGCAATGGATCATATAAATCATTAAGATAACAACTTGAAGCCATGCAAACCTATAGCACCATGTGTATGTCCCATTGTGTCACTTTAGAAAGAAAAGAAAGTAACAAATTCTTCAGTGTAACACAAAACTGAGATTTAAAGCTTTTCCTGGGTTAAGACCCTTGTCTAGCACAGGAGTTCTGAAATGCGTGCAAAGAAATTTCACCATGAATTGATGAAGAAAGATCTGCTTTGTGCAGTGCTTTTCAGAGCTAAAAATTCTATTTACTTTGTATAAACTTCAGAGGAAATTTCTTGAAATATCTTCTCTGTGTGGGTGTTAAAAGTGAATGTTCCAAGAGGCCACAGAGAGTAAGATTAGACAGATGTTGTCAGCAACGTGACCACAAGAAAAGTTGCGATCGACCGATTATTAATAGTGAGCTACAAAAAAACCCCAAACCCAACTATGTTCAAGTAACTTTGGGGATTTGATTTAAACCCACAAAAGTAAAGAAATTCAGACATCAGGGTGAAACTGTTTTATTGAGCCAAACAGGCCTGACAGATGATGTATGTGTTGTGTCTGCCCCAGAAAGTGCCAAGGAACAACAGTTCTGGGCACTGGGTCTGGCTCTCCTCAGTGAAGTGTCTCAGCTACAGCAAAACCATCTTAATAAAAAACATGTCCCCAAATTTTTCCATTTTGAGGCTATTCTGCAGGCCAATAAATTTCAGTCTGACAAAATTCAGTCTGACATTCAGGTTAGAGTTCTTAGCTTGCACTACTTTACCTATGTGTTCCCACTGCAATAATTAAAGCAATTTCCCTCATCACTTGCTTAAAAATTCAGAAATGCTTCAATTTTTCCAAGTATCTTTAACAAATGGACCAAGAACCATTTTTGTATTGACACTAGACTGTGTCTGGCATGAAGAGGCTGCCTTGATTCCACTCAAATGTGGGTGACAATGATAAAAGGTAAAACAGAGGTAGTGATGGGAAGGATCTCTTCCTTAAGGTCTGGCATGCAGTAAATGTTACTTTTTCAGCTTTATCCATTTCCTGCTATTCAGGTTCACATGGAAAAATAAAAAATAGAGGGGTTTTTCTGTTGTTGTTTCTTTCTTTCTTTATAAATAAGGCTCTCAAAAGTTACTAAACTACTAATTGCTGAGGATCATGCCCAGTCAGATTTTAAGCATCTTCAAGGATGAAAACCCCACAACCTCTCTGTATGCAAACTAATGTGTAGAAAATACCTTTAGATTTTAGAAATATAAGACGTTTACTAATAATTCTGATAAATGCAGTGTCAAAAAAATGCAGTGTGAAAAAGTGTCAGCCAATAAATGTCACCAAAACAACTAAAGTCACAATTTTGAACAAGTATTACAGAGAATGAGACTCAAAGGAGCTGAAAAGCTGAAATAAATAGTTTTAAGTATTATAAAGTGTTCACAAAACAGTGAAGTTTGCAGTTTCTTGTTATTGTCTCACTGATCATTTCTGTCTAGTTTACAGGCTGTTAAACCCCTCTTTGTAGTGTTTTTATTGATTTTTAAAGACTATTATTGGAATACTGGCTGCAAACACACTTTGCAATGCAAGGCAGATGTTCTGCTGTGGCTGAGAGCAATGAGGGGAATGACACCTCCACACAAATGCTTGTGGCAATTTTCTTCTTATTTAAAGCTTAACTTCTGGTTGCATCTCCATAATTTTTCACACTTCAGTACTACCTGTCAGTCAAACTGAAAGGTGAAATATTTATAAATCATCCTGTCCTACCATTTTTAAGTATATATGTAAATTCAATACTCATTTTCATCTTCTGTGTTCAAAAGACTACTCTGAGGAACAGAAACTCAAGTCAAGACCAGTTTGCCTTCAGGACACTGACACTCCTCAAGGTGCTGTTTTGGGCAGAAATGCAGAAGTGGTGGGGACCAATGATAAAGATGAAGAAACCACAGGTGACCACCTTTAACATGAAATGCAAGTCCTGGCTGTGCAACTGCTCCCGATTCAAAGAGATGTGCTGGTTGATGGAGCACCTCACCTTCCCATTGGCTGAAGGAGGATTCAGTCCTCTTGCATCCTCAGGAGATGAAAATGTAGATGAAAGAGATGAAATTTAGAACTCAAAAAAAACCCCAAAACCATCTGTATTTTCTTGTCAGCTTAATGCCCTGTGTTTTTACAGTTAAAATCTGCAAGAAGACACCGGACATTCGATTCAGCCAAGGGTTATGACTTTTTTTCGTTAAAATCTTCAAGAAGACAGTGGATGTTTGATTTGGCAAAGGATTATGACTTTTTTGGGTTGTCAGGACTTAAGAGCAGAAGTAACTCCACTTTCCATCCAGCTTCCAAACGAAACCGATTCACCTGAGCTTCCTGTCTCCTGGCCACCTACCTGCGAGGACTTGGCCAGTTTCTGGCTGTACTCCTTCTCCGCCTGCTTCAGCCGGCTGTTGGCCTGGAACACACACAAAGGACAGCCCCATTAGCTCAGACAGAGGACGTGTACAGACACTTTGCCACCGAGCCCTGGGCTTGGCACCTCCTCCACATGCCTATCACCGAGCGCCGGCCTCGCGCCAGCCCCAACGCCCTTTTGTGGCAGCCAAGAAACCGCGAGGGCTTGGCTTTGATCTCCGGCCAACTATTCATCGCTTAAAAGAGGGGAGAAATTGTACCTCTGCTGCCAATTATTAGAAAAACATAAAGACTTCTGCGGACTGAAAAAAAAAATAAAAATAGAGAGGCTGAGTGTGTGTGTGTGTGTGTGGCAGGGGAAGGAGGCAACACACACAAATGAGTTTATCAGGCTGAAATTCTTTCTGAATGGAGGGGAGAAAACAAGGAGAAAGTCCCAGGCACAGGTTGCCAGGGTACAATGTGACATAGGGGATGCAGCTTCACCTCTCAGTTCTGTGTCTGCAATTTCCTTTTGTCCCATTGCATGTCCCTTCCTTGGGAAAGGTGGGGATTACACTGAAAATAGCCACAAGATGCAGCTGAACCAGCTTGGACATAAAGGTCTTTCCTTGTCCCAGCAGTTTTTTTCAGAACTCAAAGAATAAACCAAACTGAAAACAAGGCTGCTTTGTCGTATCAGAATCCAACAAGCAAATATATGCATAACCCCAGGAAAAATAGCTCTGAAAGTTTTTTTCTCAAGTAATTTAATTTCAGAAATAATTTTATAATACTGACATTAATAAAAAAATAAATGCAATTTCATTTCAGGACAGAATCCTGTCTTTTTCCTGCAGAAACCAGCCCAGCCCAGCCCCACCACACTGTCCTCAGGTGAACTGCTCAGCGCTCTCGTCTTCTTGGCTCTAAAACTTGAGGACAGGTGTCTAAGACAAATATTTTCTTAGGGGGGACAGAATACTACGCAGCTGAGTTCTGAAGCAAATTTAAGCTGATTAAGTTTTCAAAATCTATCTGACCTCCTGCTCAAACCTTTGATCTGTCGTCCTTAGTTTTACGGCACCGCATCCAGCGCCCAAACGCCGGCTCCCGCCAGCACCTCTCTGGGGGGACCACAGAAACCACAGGGGCCCCCAAAGCCTCTGAACCCTGCGTGGATCCAGCTGCAAGGTTGAAACTCCATTTCTGCAAACACCAGGGATTTCAGGCAGGCAAACAGTCTTATTGATTTTACTGGGCTATAAACTCAGGAGCTTAAAAGCTGCGGAGCGTTTGCAGATCGTCATGGTAGGGCTGGAATCATCCTCTGCAATCCGGGCAGCTCTGTAAGGTGCAGCTCAATGTAAGACTATTACAGCCAGTTCAAAGCAATCCTAAACTTTACATGAAATTGCAATTTAAGATCCTGAATCCTTTCAAATCCCAAAATTACGAAATGTACAGATGTCTCCAGTTCATCTGTTTGTTGGTACTAAGGAATCTACTAAAAAAGTTAATTGAAACCAATTACCAAATTTGTGCATCATTTTTGAGATAATGTTATGGTTTGGTTTTGTTATAAACAGAGATAATGGCAATACGCATTGGTTTAAAACAGCATCTCAAAGAATTCTGGAACACCAGACAAATTAAATTTCACTTTTTCCACATTTATCATTCAAAAGTTTGCCACAGACACTGTCAGGGCCTATTGTGGGGGTGCATAAATAAAAGGAGTGGTGACGCAGCACCAGTTACCCCAAAGAGCTCTGTCCATGCTCTGTGTCTCTTTGTACTCTTTGACTCATGTTAACACTCGTTCTATTATACTGCAGCCTACTTTCAGTTGACATTTTACCACCACTGCAGATCATAAAGAGACTGCAACTGCCACTTTATCTTTAGAGAAAAAAGCAAAAAATAAATTACAGCAATAGTATAAATTACTGTTGCTCCCAGAAAGGGAGAGAGACTCAGCAGCAAGGCACTGCTCAGATCACATTACAGCTGCTCTCGCTCAACTTGCCTGGGGTAAAAGTCCTCATCTTTCATAGAAGCAGCTTTATAACCTCCTGAACCCATAGAAGAAATCCCAATAAATAATAAAAAAACCACTCATAACTTCCATAAACAAATTAGAATTTGCTTGTTCACACTGGGTAGAATCAGGCTGACCTCTGAAAGACAGGACACAGCTGATCCAAAAGAAAGATATGCCAAATTTCAGTGTTTTATTCCTAACTAAAGGCAAAGAAAGAAAGAAAGAAAGAAAGAAACTGGTACATCCTACCAGTTTACCTAAAGGGAATTGCAACATTTTATTTTATAATGGCTTTAACAACTTCCAATTAGCAAAATATTTATAAGTTGTCTCCTGGTCATCAACAAACCATAAACTCTTGAGTTTACTTCCAGTTTCAAGCATCCCTGTTTGAGGGGTCTGAGTTTCAGAGGTGTTGAGCTACCAAAGCTTCCACTGGAGATGGCATGAGCACATCTAGATAGGACCTGGCTGTCTAAAACTGGCTATTTCTAACCTGTGGCACTAAAAACTATGGACACTCCCTTCCAGTACCTAAAGGGTCTCACAGGAAAGCTGGAGAGGGACTTTCCACAAGGGTAAATAGCAATAGGAAAAGGAGGAATGCCCTCCTGAGAGAGGGCAGGATTAGGTGGAATATTGGATGAAATTGTTCCCTGTGAGGGTGGGGAGGCCCTGCCACAGGTTTTCCAGAGAAGCTGTGGTTGCCCCATCCCTGAGAGCGTCCAAGGCCAGGTTGGATGGGGCTTGGAGCAGCCTGGGATATTAGAAGGTGTCCCTGCCCATGGCAGGGGTCAGAATGAGATGGGCTTTAAGGTCCCTTCCAACCCAAACCATTCCACAGTTCTGTGGCTCCTGCTGACTTCAGCTTTTCCCTGAGGTCTGTAGCACCCAACAGCTCTTGCATCACCACAAACCACATGAGCAGCACCAGTGCAGCTCTGATGAAGACAGAGACCACAATTTATAGCACTGGTGAGCTGAAAAGATCCAAGTCATTGTGCTGCCTCTTTTCCATTGCCATCTTTCACTGCAGAAAATGAAGCTTCTCCTTTTTTAAAACCTGTGACTAAACTAATTTAATATGTCTTTACACCAACTGCTGCTTTGCAGCCAAGGGAGATATGAACCACCTTCCCTGGAGCAGGGGCAGCACTGCTATGCACAGAAAATGCCTTTTGCCTCTTTTTTTGTTTTAAGGAATGAGTAAATACTCACAGAGCTGTGCACAATGAACACCAGGGGGGATTTATACCACATTTATCTCAACAAGTGAGAAGTTTCACTGGCCTGGTGCACACACAGCAGTTTCCTGGGCTCCTTCTTTTCCAACTGGCTGCTGCATTCATGTGCTGGAAGAAGCACGAGCTGTTTCTGTATTATTTTAAGGGCATTCCCTCCCTTTCAGGTTACGTGCTATTTCAGAAACATAATGAATAAGAATCCAAGTGGAAGGTGAACATTTGGAGGGTCAGCCAGTGTTCATTAAAGTCGAACTCTTTTTATAGCAATGGGCAGCACTGCAAATATAGTTAATGGTCTGAAACCAGTTTTCCATGTGTGAGAGGTGGCTGCTGAAATTCCCACTTGGCAAGGACTTGTCAGAAGTATCAACTGGAATATCCATTTTTATAATGAAAAAGGTTTAAATTGGATAAGCTGTAGAGGAATTCCACTGATTCAAAAATTAACTTGTGTTTAGTTTCACACAGTTAATTAATATTTTAGCTAAAATTATCTGATTATGATGATTTTACATGCAGTTATTTTATATTACAGAGTGAGGACTTTTGCATTAAAAAGATTATGTCCTTGTTACAGTTAATTGGTTTTAAAAACCAACTATAATTCTTTAACAAGCCTTAAAGCATCATATTGTGGTTGCATAGCAAAACTGCATCAACTACAACAAAACATTTCACGTAAAAATTAAAACTGGTATTAGCACTACAGATGTGGTGTCTGAATTAATGCATGCTATTCTAACACAGCCCCATTTTTACTTTCTCCTTTCATAAAATAGAGCAGCATCACTAAGAATAAAAGAGCAAAGGATGTACGATGGGGCCACACCACAAAAGCACACCCTGTCCTACCCTAATTACAAAGTATTTATATGCTATTTTAAGGCATTTTATGAGGTGTATTAGAGGGAACTTTTAGTTCTAGTTCCACTCAATGGAGCACATGCCCTAAACAGCCCCAAGGTCGCTCCTGGGTCCAACCCTGGAGCTGAGGCAGCTCCAGCTGCAGTCTGGGCTTGGCAGCCACGTGGACAATTCCATCCTCCAGCAACATCCATGAAGGCGTTTGGGATGTCTTGAATACTTATCAAAAATGCAGCCGTTAAGAATTTTTGGAACAGTACAAGTGTGTGCATAGTGTTAGATATTGGGAAGAAATTCTTCCCTGTGAGGGTGGGGAGGCCCTGGCACAGGGTGCCCAGAGAAGCTGTGGCTGCTCCATGCCTGGAAGTGTCCAAGGCCAGGTTGGACAGGGCTTGGAGCAGCCTGGGATGGTGGAAGGTGTCCCTGCCCATGGCAGGAGGTGGCACTGGATGAGCTTTAAGGTCCCTTCCAACCCAAACAATAACGATTTAGTGATGGGCTTGGCAGTGTTGGGTTTGTGGTTGGACTTGATGACCTTAGAGGTCTTTTCCAACCTAAAAAATTCCATGTTTCTCTATCTTCCAGCTTTGGAAACATAGCCCCTATAACTAGAGCTTTATAGATAGATAGATATATATATATATACACACACACAACCATATTCACTGATAGAGAAGCAGCACATTTAAGAACTCTTCTGTTTAGGGTACTAGCTATGAAAGAATCATTTTTCAAAATGCCTGCAACTAGCTAAAAGTGGCCATACATAAGCTGATCCTCCATAATTAGTTAGATAAAAGTGTAAGCAAACTTAAAAAAAAAAAAAAAAGAAAAAAAGGAGGAAAAAAATCAAAGGGTGGGGAAAGAAGAAGAAAGAAAACTTGCTCCAGGGAAGAAGCAACTGTTCTCTGATGTGCAGCAAGGAATTTAACATCAAAGAACTAATGTAAATGGGGCCCATTTACCTCAAAAAACAACACACCACTCCACATTCTGGAATATTTCTATTTTAAGTTTGACAGCATTATGCTTTGTACCAAAATTCAAGATTGTGTAATTTGGTAGATGTCAGAAGAAAATGACCTTCAGAATGGCTAACGGTGGCAGTTTTTGTTATTAAGTGTGTTAAAACTCTCTGTACAATATCTGTTTAAACTTCAGAGATCAGCAGGTCACCTTTAAAGTTCATCTGATTGTACATAAAAATTCCATTTTGACTCAAAGCCTGAAACACTTATTTTCTTTTGTGCCTCTAATACTGACAGTGGGTGACTTCCTACACCAATACTCCTGTTCTTTCCCCTGCTCTCCTCTCCAATCAGATACAAATGAAAGCTGAATCTCTGTTCAGCAGTGAAAATAGCACATCAGTTCAAATATGTAATCTGAACCACCCAAACGACCATTAAAAATAGTTGAATACCCAAAAAGATGTTAACAGAATAATTAGTCAAGTACCAAATGACTTCAAGGGTTTTGAAAATGAATGATAGAAATCCCAAAATCCTATTAATATTCTATTTTACATTTCACTTTTGGAGGTCTACAAATCTTTTCCTTTTTACTTTTTTTCATTAAACATACATCTTTAGGAGAAAAACCCCTCTCATTCATGTGCAAAGTACTTTTCATTGGGAAAAAACCAAGAATGAATAGAAATTACTTTGACACTACCTGCACAGAGAATCGCCTTTCCGCAGCACATTGCAATTCTGTGCTTAATGGGGGCCCACTGAGAAACTGCTTCTGCAAACTGTGCCTTAGGAAAACTCAGAATTCCAGACTTTTCATTTAAACCAACACTGTATTTCTAATAATTCTGAAATTATGCTGAGAAATTAAATACAGACATTTACCTCTCCCAGAAAGCCTTCTATGGGACTCCAGCTGGAGGGTGGCTGATGCCCAAAGTACACCAGCCTTACACCAGGACACAATTATTATCTTCATCCAAATGGATTAACTGAGCATCTAAATATTGCCCACAGTCACAAATGCTGATTTCCAGTCAATATTGCTGTCAGCCAGGCACATTATTTACAACAAACTGGCCTAAAATACAAGCCTTGTACACAAGACAAGGATTTAAAACCAGATTAACAGTCTGGGTTTGCCACATGAAATTGTTTAATGGTAGAACTATCCTTTATAGAAAACAGTACTGGTGTGCATCAGGCACTTAAAGCACTGACAGCAAATTGTGGTTTAATCTGAGGCTGTACCGGGACATTTTGCCAAAAGATTGCTCTGTGTGATAAGCTGTGGGCTGGGATCATGGACAGCACAGGCAAAACCAGCCAATTTTCTTTTTATTTACTCTCATCAATCATCTGTGAAATGACTATCGGCGAAATCAGTGTTGTGTTTAGTGATGACAGAGATCCCTGCAAATGAAGAGATTCAAATGATCAGAATAGATGTCACTGCTTCTCATCTGCCATCCATCACACTGGACAACTCTGTTCAAGATTTCTCACTAACTTTCTATTCACACCAACTTTTGAGTCAGTTTAGGGGCAGGTGGCTTTTATATTATGGCAAGAATGTTTCTACAGCTCAACACTCAAACAAGATGAAGTGAGTAAACCTGGTGAAGATGTGCAGACTGCAACACTCTCCACTTCAGGGTCCTTTTCCCTCATCTCCATGCCTAAATCACAACTACATTCCTGGATTGCAATTTTTAATATTTCCTGGTTTTCTTCTCTTCTGTTCAACTAAATGAAGATGGTTATTTCAATTGGGTTTAAGACATTATATCAAAAGTGGGGGCATGTTCTTTTTCAGAGCTTTAACAAGGAAAACACGCACCCATCAGGAATTACTTGAGCTTTTACAAGCTGCCTTTATCCCTCAGAAATAGCAGTCACTTTGCTATGTAGGCACCTCACTCGCTCTGTGCTCTGGCTCTCCCCCCTTCTAATATAAAGAAGTTTACAGAGTCACTCAGGCCCAGATGTTTCTGGTACCCAAACAGCTGACACCCAGTAAAACCATGAGGGGACAGGCTGTGAAGCATCTTTGAAGATGCAAGTCAAATCTAAAGCTTCATCCACAAAGAGAAGAAGGCAACAGTACCAAGAGGTGACACTGAGACATGACTTAGTTAAAGACTAATCTGAGCTTTACAAAACACAATTCTTTCAGAAATTGGAGATTTCCAAGACCCAGGCACTTTATCATTATGTATCAGCTAAATTCACATGCCTTGATTTTTGCCAAGGAGTGACTATAAGGCTCCTGAAAGAATTATAAAGGGATAAGAATACGATTTTTATTTTTTAGATTATGCATTGCTTTGTAAAATTGAATTTTGTGGCAATAACAAGCAAAAAATGTTCTATATATGTATCATTTCAAGGTAGAATCTTTTCTTCTAAATAGAAAAAAAACCTGGAAACAAAAGGACAAACTCTGTACCACTAAATTAACTCAGTATCACTAAATTAACTCGGTATCATGAAGTTAACTTGGTATTATGAAGTTACATCATTAGACGAGAGCCCAACAGAAGTTAAGCTTCTACAGTTCAAAAGACAAACACCGAAAATACAACCAAATTCCCTAACAAATCTGATCTGAAGCCATCAATGTTCCTTAGCAAGATTATGTTGGATTACTTTTTGCAGTTTTAAATACAACAAAGCTTCCCCAAAAGAGCGACAACTTCCCGGAGCCAGAACATGTTACTGAGCTGAGGAGAAACTTCCCAAGTCCACCAAAAGCCCAGTTCAAAAGAGAATGGAATATATTGCTCAATCACCAAAGCAATTAAAAACATAAATAAGATATTGAGAGACTCTTGACTTTCCCAATGTTTAATTATTTATCCCTTCTCCATCCTACAGCTGTAGGTCAGAATTTACTCCTCTGAACTAAGTACAGGAGAACTCTTTTGGGGATTTGTACCTTAATCATTTTCAAGCAAACATTCAAATTCATTTCAAATTCACACAAGAACTGCAACAGTTTCACCTAAATCAGATTTTCTACAAGTTAAACACCCCTCCTACACTCAGATGTGATTGTGAAACTACTTTGATCTCTGTTCCCAAATTTATTGCTCTGTGTAATCCATGACAAAATATAATGTGATTTACTGTATCTCTATATGACAGCCCAGCAGCTGACAGAACTTAATAATTTAGCATAAGAAAAAAACCCTTCTGGCACCAAAATATACAAATCATAATTGAGGCACTTTAGTATCACGTTACAATGAAGCATATGCAGACTGATCATAAGAACTTCAAAACAATTAGAATTCTTTCTCACCCATTTAATGAAGGTGGGTTTTACTCCGTGACATGTTCTGCAGCTGTAAGCAAGTAATTTTGGAGCACTTTTCTTTCTTCCTATTAATGACTCTGAAGAACTAATAACATTGTTTTACCCCTTCCCTACTTCCCAAACACTCCTTCTCCAAAAAGAAGAAAAAAGCCACCTGCAGCTTTTCTCTATTATAATGATATGAAGAAAGAGCAAATGAGTGTAAACAATGTCTTCAAATTGTGCCAGAATTTAAATATGCAATGAAAATGTTTTATATTAGTTTGGTCTGAATCACTGAGCATTTTCTCTACATAAAGCTATTTGGAAATCTGAGTTTTCCAACATGCTGATCTAAGCAGGGATGTTCCATGGGGCACCTTTTGCAATGCTTTGTGCTGACTCCCAGGTTTGGGGCACTTGAGAAAGTCTTTGTGTAAAGGATTCACCACCCCAGGAACTTTCCAACAAACTAAGAATATGGAGCTCATTGTATGGGATGTAGGAGAAATTCCTACTTCTAATTCCAAGTAACAAACACCAATTATTGCTGTTTGCACAACCAAAACCATGGAGGAGCCCCACTGAAACCAGCAGTGATGCTGCAGGGCCCAGGATCCAGGATCAGGGTATCAGCTGTAGGATCTGTCCTGTCACACCTGACCTGGAACTCAGACCTCATTCAAAAATTCTGAAAGAATCTAAGAGTGAATTGGCTGAGTTGTTCAAATAAAAAAATCCACCAGCAATCTCACATTACAGTCAGTACCATATTGGAAAACGGCCAATGTTTTTCCCAACATTACCACGTACCCTGGGATGTAAGAATAAGTAAAATTGGTAAATTAGAGAAAACTTTACCTACAGGCAATCAGCCTTTTTCAGGATACACTGTACCAGGGGGAAAAAACAGGGGAAAATGAGGTAATGATTCAATTGGGCTTTTACAAATATTTAATAAAGCTAAAATAATATGCAATTGTGTATTACAAGATAAAGTTGGTGTGTTACAGGTTGTTTGGAGAGTGAAGAAAGACTTGGGAAACTATTGAAAAAATAATTAGAACAGTTGTTCTGCCACTGGCAAACCCTCAGGATTCACCTTATCTACCACCTCCATGAATTTGTGAGTCTTGATCTCATGAATACACTCCAGAGGCTACAACCTGGAAGTTCTGGGAGTGAGCAAAAGCAGCGTGTGCCTGGTGCTGCAGGACAAGGAGGGGTGTTTGGACACAGACTTGAAAAAGAAAGAGGAGACAGAGACAACAAAAAACCCCACCTGTGAAAGCTTCTTCAAGAGATACTTTAGATTAATACCAATTGGTTAAAAACCCACCTAACCTTAAAAAACCCAGGCAAACTTCCCAAACAACTACCCTACTAGAATTGATATGACAGGACAAGAGTAAAGTGTGCTGAAAGATGGGCCATATGATTGAGCTCTAACTTTAATCACATCAGTCCTTGCCCTGATGAAAGCTATCTTTTTAAATCCATATTTTGTCATAATTTATTATTTAGCTCTTGTCTGGTTCTCATTTCTTAATAGCATTGCAGCAGTCATTCTCATTTTTAACCCTATGGTATTACTTGTGAATGCAAATAATGGTGCTTGATGTCCCCTCAAACGTTAGTGAAGATATTAAAAAATGAGCCTATTGCTCATGGGTGCACAATTTTCCCCACAATGACAGTTACACCAACTTCTCTTGGCTCTTAACTCTGGAACCAGACTTATAAATACAGTTGATGAGTAGAAATCTGGCCTGTTGTTTTCTAGTTTGTTTTCTCTGAGTTGTTATTTTAAATTTTTTTAAAGGAGATAGAAGCAGAATAACTCTGTGAATAACTGCAGCTCTTGCTTTGAAATATATCCAGTAGGGAGAGTGCCATAAATTCTGTTTAGTCTTATTTGAGTGAAACATCCCTGAGATGATTCCACCATCTTCATGTTTGGCTCTGTTGATTGAAGATTCTTCCAAATGGCTCCCCTGAGGGATGATGCAACTCCTGTGACCATGTTCCTGGTCCACTACCACCTTGTTTTTCCTTTGGAGGAATCAGAAGGAGCAGTGCAAAAAGGGACATACTACAAAAGAAACTGGGATTTGCAAGGTTTGTTGTAAAGGTACCAGGAAGACAGATGAAATAATCTGCACTTCTTGAGCTGACATACATTAAAAATATTTTCTCTTTTTGAAATACATTTATTTTTTGCTTGATCTTTTGGCATTATATTTTGCTTTTGTTTGATCTTTTGGCTTTACATTTCTGGTGTTGCTAGATTTTCTCCAACAAAGCCAAAGTACTACACTCATTTTTATTAAGATTAGTTGGTGAATCACTAAGTGTCAGACACATTCAAGAACCAAATATAAGTTAATTGTACAGACTCTACAAAACAAAAACAATAAAAATATTACTACTTTGGAACAGAGAGATAATATCATAGACAATAGTTCTTGGATCATAATGAAAAAAAGAATGAGACTTGGGAAACATCCAACTCTTCTTGGTAAGAATTGGAGGCTCTTTAAATTATTCATAGCTCAGGTCTAAGCTCAATAATTGATGTAATAGACTCAAACAACATTTTAAAAAATGGCACATATACAACTGGTCGAGATCCTGACTGCATTCAGCAAGGACACAAACATAGGTCTGCATTACAATTAGACAGAATTTAATGAGATCATTACACTTGGGAAGAATACACATCCTCATTTCATGGCTGACCTATCTGCCCCCATGTAAACAACCAGGGTATCACTGCAATGAGGGTGAACACAGCTCCTCTGGGTGCTCACACAAACAAAGTTATCTGTAAGTGTGGTTTTAGTGCTCAAGTTAATGAAGCAAAACATGTCAGATCAAAGATTCCATCGCTTCCAGTTCTCAGAAGGTCTTAGGGACAAAGATGGAACCATTTTTGGTGTTAATGAAATGTAGAGTTGGCAGAGAAGAGCAAGAGCTGCAGAGACAGGACTCAGAAATGTAAACTCATGGAAGGCATGGAATGCTTGTACTTTATGAGCAGAAGTATCTGCTTAGGGGAACTCAATACTTTTAATCAAGTATCTCTTGGAATATCTTTCATCTCAGAAGATGTCATTCTTTCCCTTCATCTTCCATTTCTTTGCTAGTGCTGAACAGTGTGACATCATCTGCAACAGTGCCAGAACAGATACTGTGAATCACAGATATTCCTGCATATGCAGCATGAAAATATGCCCAAGGAGTTACATCCAACTGGACTGGTCTAGGGCTGTGCTGGGAGAGGAATTAATCCAGCATCACAGAGCTTGACGCTGAAGGAGGGACTGAAATGTTCTCTAGGGCACATTACCAGTACCTTATCTGCAAATTGTGTGCAAGAAGCTGCTCAAAAAATAAGCATCCAATTATGGGACACTGTCTGAAGAGTTTTGAAAAGAGCCCCATTACAAAAATATTATATTGCAACAAAACTGTTATATAGAATAATTATTCTCAATTAGGAAAGTGGTCACTTACACAGTGACCTTAACTTTAAGGTCCCCAGGCATCTTAGTTTTATGTGGACTTCACACCAGATATAGGTGGAGTGATTGTAACAGGTAAACACTGTAAATGCCAGATTTTACTTAAAATCACAGAAATCTCAGAGTACACTAACTGTCACATTACTAAAGTCTACAAGCAAGATCTGCATAGCTCTGACCAGGTTTTATGTCATCTTGAAGCCCCATTTTTTCAGAGGGAGCCACAACTTACTTCCATCAGATCTGCAGACCCAAAACTAAAGTGTTTAACTCTATTTTGTTTTTTGACTACAGCTTCATCTTGTAATCAAATATCATGTGTGTTCAGTACAGTCAATACACAAAAATGTAAATTACTTCTCCACAAGAAAAGCAGCACTGAAAGAGAATTAGATGTTCCTGGAACCTGCATAAACCTTTAACAGAATGAGTCAAAATATCTATTTAAATACAGAAAAGAAGTCAATAAAAAGCTAAATGTTGAAAATTATTTAGAGAGGAGGAAAAAAAAACCTCATCATGTTCTCCCACTCCAGTTTACTCATGTGCACTGCTCAAAGGAAGCTTTTCTATGAGATATTTTCAGTGTTCCAAGGTTGCTTCCTCTGAGCATTGTTAGCCTGTGCACTGCTCTGCTCGGGCTGTGCTGCTGAACTCTCCTTTCCCCCGGCAAGAAAACACCACAGAACATCACAAACAGCAGCACCAGGCCCCACATCTGCACACACTCAGACATGCAGTTTCTCTCCTGCTTGCAGTCATTCCTGGCAAACCTGAAAATGCTCCAAGCTTTGTCCAGGCCACTGCACCTGGCTGAGGAGCGCTCGTGCCCCAAGATGCAGCCTGGGACACACCTGGCCCTGCCCAAAGCAGGAGGAGCAGAGCCCAACCCCAGCTCCCTGTGTTCCCAAATATCAAACAAACATGGAATGGTTTGGGTTGGAAAGGACCTTCAGCTCATCTCATTCCACCCCTGCCATGGGCAGGGACACCTCCCACTGTCCCAGGTTGCTCTCAGCCCTGTCAAACTTGGCCTTGGGCACTTCCAGGGATGGGGCAGCCACAGCTTCTCTGGGCACCCTGTGCCAGGGCCTCCCCACCCTCACAGCAAAGAATTTCTTCTTAATAGGGTGGAACACTTTGGAGAAATGCTGAAAACACATAAATATCTTACAGGAGCAAAGCAGGAAAAAACAGTATGTTGAGAATCCTAAGAATGTCCCAGGAATCTCCAAAAGACACCAATCCAGATGAACCCTGAAGTGTTAAGGGAATGCTCAGGAACTAACATTACAATAAACAATGTACTGGCTTTAAAGTTGAGATTTTTAAGCAACCAAAAATTAAAGACATCAATAAATTATGTGTCTCTAAATATTGAAAAGCTGCCTATACATACCAACAAATATTTAAGTATTCAGTGTGCCTGTCATTAAGATTCTTTCCCTGTCTCTGCCCCTCACTCTCCTTCCCATCCCCAGGGCAGCAGGACTATGGGGAGAGCAATGCCAGAGGAATCCTGGATCTCCTTCTACCCATTTGTACTTCTGTTTTTCTTGTCACTGAAGTATGAATCATTTCTTTTGTATTTCCTCATGTTCACATTAACAGCAGTCCACAGTGACACAAAGCAATCCACACAGAAATCAACATTATTCACAAGGCAGATCACAGAGGAATGAGATCCCCCACTTGAGAATGGACTGACCTTCAGAAAATCTGGACAGTCAGATGTTCCACGCCTAAACAGTGAAATTCAGCTTCCCACTGGATTTTTAAGCAATCTTCACAGAATTGGCAGAAAAAAAAGTAAGTTTAGAGAACAAATTTTTTCTCCCATATTGTCCTAAATTTCAAGGTAACAAGGTCTGGTAGAAAAATAAAAAGATTTTCAAAAACAAGTTTCAAGCTTCATGCTATAATTAAGATGGGGGTTTTTTCCCCTCTTGGATAAAATCATCTTCATCAGAGTTCTGTGGACTGTAACAGAATCAAGATTTGAACTAAATTAGCTGAAATTGTTACTTTTGAGCTGTAAATGGAGTTTGCCCTCTAAGCTACTTTGACTTTTGGATTTTGTGGCCAATTTCCACAGCTCTACATTTGGAAGACAGAAATGAAGTAGAATGGGAAACGGAGATTTGAAGGTAATGCCAGGTATTTTCATATGTCTGTGAAAGACTTTTCAACAGAGATACTTTTTTTCTTTCCCCTCCTATCTTTTACTCAACATGTGCTCTTCAGATTAGGGTAAAAATAGGGAAGTAGGTTAAAGAAAAAAAAATACAATAGCAGTTAATATAGCTTAAAATTAGCGAATTTTTTTGAAAAATAGAAAAAATCCAACAAATTAAAGAAAACCAGTATTTCTGACAGAAATGACAATTCAAGACTATTAAAGATATTGCCCTATGAAGGATTATTTGTAACTTTAATTTGAGGATGTAAAGAAGTTAACTTTTCTTTTGCTATACTACACATGTAAAAAAAGATCAAAGAAAGAAAAGAATTGAGATTCAAATTCCATTTTTAAGCAAAAATGACAATGTCTTCCTGAGTTAAAATTAATCCTTTAATGATGAATTTCAAAGGTTTAAATACTTTCTGTGACCTTGGCTTTAAATAATTATGCCAAGCGGAGCTTTCCTTACATTCAGAAAAGATTCTGAATTGTTGATCACAGCCATTTTAATGGCTTCAGGCTGGCTGATTTCCAACATAATCCTCCGAATGCTCTTTAAAATTACAGACCCAGAACCTGACGCAGGTAAATGAAATGTCACTTGCACAAAGGCTGCTCAAACAGTCTATGCAGATTGTTAATTTGTGCCACTGTACATCCCCTTGCAAGAAAATGTGTGATTTAGTGCATTAATGCAATGTATAAAAGATACTTCAACAACTATCTGCTTACATATACACGGAGTCTACCATAAATATTAAGTAGGGTTTTTTTAGTTTAGCTTTTGAAATAAAACTTGCATGGTTTAGCTCCCTAATGTGGAGGAATACTTGAATTCAACCCATGGGCCCAAGGGATGCTCGGCAAGCACAGATGTGGGCAGTGACCCCATGGAACAAAATGGGGAGGGAAGTCTTGATGAATCTGAAGCATTAATTTCTATTTTCAACATGTTCCCAGAGTTCTTTCCCACTCAATACACACAGGCAAAAATAGACCAGTCATTGTGAGCAACTAGACACAATTTCCTTGCACTTTGAGCCTGAATTTTTTCCTCCTTAAGACCTCACCCTCTTTTTAAGGGAGAAAAGCTTGGCTAGGCACAACCACCCTTTCTACTGTCTCTACTCCAGCAAGGAAAGATCAACCTGGTCCTTGGCTGGCTTTAGCTGTGAAATCACTTGTGTTTTTAAAGACCTGTTGGCTTCTGAGCACCTCATGACACCTTCCATCCCTGCTGGAGGTGCTGCCCAGCCCTGGCCCTGGCGTGTCCAGAGCAAAGGTTTACATCACAGAACCACAAAATGTCCCACACTGGTGCTGTGACTCTGGCATCCCATGGTCTATGTCTGTTTTTTTCAACTCAAGTGACCCCTAAACATTTTTCTCCAGGGAAACTTTGCTGAGCTGATTTTTGGGGTGATTGCCATGCTCCGCAAAGCTGCTCTTTGCAAATCCCTTACCTTGTCCAAGGCCTTCTCTGTCTCTGCTGTGTGCTTCTTTTTCAAGTCTGATATCACTTTTTCCATCTCCATCTTCAGCTTGCTCAGGGCTGCCTCCTTGTCTCGAGCTGCCTTCAGCTTCTCCTCGTCCCGCTGCAGGCTCAGCTCCAGCAGCTGCTGGTTCCGCAGAGCGTTCGCCTGGATCAGCTCCTCCCTCAGCTTGTGGATTTGGTTCTCCAGACCAGAGATCACCTGAGAGAAAGAGCAAACAAAGTGAGAAAACCCAAATCTGCAACACAAACCCCCCTTGGTTTCCTCAGACAGGCTGTTGGCTGGGGTAGGAGCACACTCAAAGGATGCTCTATCCCTTTTCCTGGACTCTCTTCTCACTCTTCCCTTTCTCGTCACATTGATGAGATTGACCTTTTTGGAGGGATTGCCTTCATAGGTGAAGAAAGTTAGTTTGTGGCACATAATCATCACATATCCTATCCATGTTTTCTTTTTTAATCCTTAAGAAATTATCTGATGCCTCCTAAGGAGGTATCAGTGTATCATCCATCATTTATCAATCGCTGCCAGCCTCCCATGGGGGAACATGGTGAGGGATGAAAATGACAGGGATGAAGCTGTGTTACTCCTAATTATACAGAATACACACTGCAACTTTACAATAGGAGTAGATACACATCTATTACTTCAGATTACACTTGCATACAACTCTTACTTGTTACTTTTTAAACTCCATTTCTTCTGCAGTTTCTTCACTGAAGCATAGAAGCACCACATCTGGGACATAAAGCACTGTCCTTACAGCCAAGTGTGATGTGTGACATGCCCAGCACATGTATGTTTTCATTCATAAATGTAATTCTGAAATTGAGCACTTTCACTACAAAACTGACACGGGATTTCCCCCTTTGTCCTCCCTGTTTTACAAGAAACTTTGCAGTTGCCTGGAATTCTTTCACAGAGGATGTGACAATACTGAGACCAGAAACTGATGTTTTACCAAATAAATGTAGGTGACTCATCTCAAGTTTATTAAAGGTTTCACAAGAAAATCTGATGAAAACTAGTATATATTTAAAGTTTCCAATGCCCTGGAATGCCAGTTACTGATTCCAGAGCTCTGGACTGGTCTTTCTCTCCAACTACTATTTTTCTTCCTCAGACATTTTTAATACACTGTCTG
The DNA here is from genome assembly GCA_013398175.1 of Climacteris rufus. Classification (NCBI taxonomy): domain Eukaryota; kingdom Metazoa; phylum Chordata; class Aves; order Passeriformes; family Climacteridae; genus Climacteris; species Climacteris rufus. The sequence goes on along the minus strand of VZRZ01008316.1, from coordinate 760,126 downwards.
TACTCATCTAAACCATCTATTTGCAGCCTCTGAGAACCACATTACTACAAAACTTTGAAAAAGAAACATTTGTTTCTGACCAAAGTTGGGACATGAATGACTATCAGATCTATTGCCTTGTACATTAATCTCCCAGGACAGATTCCTATAAATACTGTGATCTGAGAGAGAAAAAAACCCCAAGGCTTGAAAGTTTGCCTATTTTTCAAGCTATTTGAACTATATGGTGTAATAAAAGACATGTCATTTCCCTTCAAACCTTCAGTTTGTCCTTCAGCTATCACAGCTGTAACATGTATTAAATCATATTAACCATCTCAGAAACTTATTTTGCTTCCATGCTTTCTTAATTACTCATTGGCATTAGTCCCTACTATGTCAAAGGTAAAATTGTGTGTATGGTAGAGAAGGAATGAGCACGTCATTTGTATACAGAACTCTAACACAGGCCACATATTTCAGCTCTATCAGCATTATCTCAAACATATGTTTCATATAGTGTAATCTGCACTAGATCCTTTCCTTCCTTTCCTGAGCTTTTCCTCTACATATGTTTAATTTCTTATTAAATCTGTATACAGACTAAAAACGTAAAGTACATTTTAGTATATCATTATAATCCACAATGTACTTTTATAATTCTTTCGGAAAATGATTTTATCTCAAGATCACAAAAACATGACAGCCTGACCGGCTTTTCCTTAACCAAAGCAGCACTAACACAATGAAGATAAGAGCTACACTTGCTGATGGATGATATGGTCTGAGTTCCAAACTGACACACGCAGCATTTGGGGTTTTTAACAGCCATCCCAGTCCTGCCTGGCACAGTCACAATTGTCTTTTAATCCGTGAGAGTTCTTTTTGAAAGCTCATTCTCCCACTTTGCTTTTTTTTTTTTCTTCCTTTCTATTTTAAAATAAAATACTTCCTTTAATTAGACCCCCAACACACACACGTAAGTGAAACTAAGATATTACATTGCTCAGAAGTTCCCTAAAAAGTTTGTTAAAATATTTAGGATAAGAAATCAGGGCTAACTTTTTATAATACAGAGAAAATTCACTCATAAATTATAATACAAGCCAAAACAAAGACTGAGTGAATTCCTGACTCAGCTGTTACACCTTTCAAGCTTTACTTCATTCTTTATTCAATGATTCTTAGACAAAGTCATTAGAAAATGAAGCACAACCCAGTGTTTTCTGTGAGGAGAAAGTAACAGCTCCCAGCCTTCAGAGCCAAAACTGGGGACAGCCCACAGTGGGCTGAGTGTTATAGGTAAAGTAACAGTAATTAATATGCAAAGGAGCATTAATGTTGGACCTAATAGATGGCAAAAGCAGATTTGGTTCTATTAGGGAAGAAGAAAGACTCTGAAGACGGGGTGATGGCAGCGAAACTAATATGATTAAAGGAGTCCCTTTGGAGCAACTTCACTGCAAGTAAGATGATGTTAAGAGACATCTAATCTCTCCAAAGTGACTGGAAAAAGCTTATATTGGGGATCACAGACACAGTTCTTGTCAATTACTTTCAAATAAGTCCAGTTCTCACAGCCAGATTAGTTTTTCCCATAAACAAAGTCAGTGGCAGGAGCAGCTTACGCCCGAACAACTCCCTGCCTAAGACAACTTGGTGTGACACGGATATCTCCTCTCTGCTGAAGGAAATGAAGCCCAAACTTTCCAGCACTAAGACTCTGCCAGGTTTAATAAACTATTATTAGACTTAAATGTAGGCAAATTAGGGAAAAAAAAAATCCAAGATGACTTAATTCTCAGTTGCGAGAAATCCATGAAATATAAAACTTAGGAGCAAACTGTCTTTTCTTAACGATTCTGTGGGAAAATAAAAGCTGCAATTACAAAATCTCACTTCTCAGCCTTGAGATCCAAAGCCAGGATGCTTGCTTGGTTTCTTTGTAACACTGAGTCCTCTTTCTCAGTATTGGTTTCTCAAATTCTCCTCTGGTTGCCCAAATCTGTTTGGTTTGCATGGTCCAAACAACTACCTGAGTACAAGAGCTGCTGTGAGAAATTCACATCTTAAACATTCCATCTAAGCAAATCATTATCATGCTAAAAAGGGATTAAACACAAGAAATAAAGACTCACAGTATGTAATAGGTCCAAAATGTTATTGCCACTTGCTGCCTTTTATGGATCAAGGTGTTGTAGTCTCTATTTTGGTTGTGTGGGTAGGAGCACATGAAATAACAGACATCTGTATCTATTTTAGAAAGGATGCAGAAGTTTGTAGCAATTCCCAGGATGGCCATGCCATGGGAACATGCCCCAAACAAGGAAGCATTTTGTAAAATGACTACTAATCCATATACAGGACAACAAACAGACAATGCTAGCTTACAGAGTATCCCAAGTGGAGCAAAAATACCTAAACTGTGTGACAGAGCAGAGATTTCATGTGAGTTTATATGACATACTTGTATGTCCCTTAGATGAAGAAACTGCTGGCCAAGGTGGTGATTTCTATTTCTGTTTCAAAGAAATAACTCAGAATTCTAACTAAGAATATCTGTGCTGAAATAGTGTCATAAAAAGGGTGGGTCATAAGCCCACAGCAATTTGCCTGTAGGGAAAAAATAGACTTGAAAGAAAAAGAAGAAGGTTGGTCACTCACTTTGGCCTATTTAAAATGCCAATAAATGTACTGCGTGTTATTTGGAAGGAAAACATATGCTCTTAATTTTAAAAAGTAAATTGCATAAGAAAATATAAAGTTGGCAAAAAGTTTAAATTAAGATCTGTTGCTGATGTCTGAAACTCTGCTCCAGTTACAGGCAACAGAGATGAGAAATGGACCGAGTGACTACAGTCTAATTAAAAAGAATAATAATACATACTCCCTTTATTTTTCAGGAGCTCCTACTTCACCCCCATGAAGCATTTCCTTGGATCAGTTTCTGAGGAAGAGGCTGGAGCATGACAGCATCTTCACACTCAGGGCGATGGAATACACGGACCTCGCTGTCTCCCTCCTCTCAGAGCATTACACACCAAACCACATCCACCCCCCCACCACAGCCAGCTTCAAACAGTGTCCAGGGCATTTTAAAGTCACAAAAACAAGGCAATGGAGAGTTAAGATGAAATCCACTCCTAATTTATTCCCCAAGGCTCAGATCTAGAGTCATGGAGGTGTTGCTTCAGCAGATTTACAGTAAGTGACTAAGATCTCCCAGCAGATGAAGCTGCAATAATCCTCATTGCTCTGCCTTGCTGAGAGCACTCAGCCTGCTGGAACAGAGCATCACTGTTAAACACCACTGCATTTCTCAAGTGGCTCCTGACAACTCTTCAAACTGAGTTTCAGAAGTTTTCTGCACTGGGTTAACTTGGCTTCAGTCAGAGATGACTGCACCAGGCTCCATTTGCTGTGTTTAATTTTGCTGGTGTGTAACACTTTATAAAAACTTACAACAAACCCTAGAACCTCTGAGCAGTACCACGGATTAGGCTGGATGCTCACAAAGATCCTTTCTAGGATAATAACCTAAAATATTAGCCTGTAAGTAACAGCCCTTTTTCACCCACCAATATACAGCTTCTGCCTCTGTGTGCCAAGCCCTTCTGAGCATTTCCTCATCTGGAAGAACATGAAAATGAGCAGAGTGTGCTATGAAACCATCAGCTGGAGCCTTCTGAAAGGGACATTTGTCTCTTTGTGCCTTGTTACGCTGCCGTGATGTGACAGCGATGGATGAGGTATCCATAACATTTATTATAGGCCACTGGATTATTTTTGAAAGGAGATCAGTCCAGTCAAGGGAAAGGAAGTCTGTAGTAAAAACAAATCTCACTTTGATGATGAAGAATTGAAGGGAAAATAAGGAACGAAGCAGAAACACCCAGTGATTCAGTGGTGACAATGACTCCCTTTTTACCCACGGTCAGTGCAGTGTCCCAGAAGAGGAGGATGAAGTGTCCTGTCCCCGGCATGCAGCAACTGGTGGCATATTTACTGTAAAATACCTTAGAAGGGATTCTCTGGTGAAAGGGGGAATCTGAACTACTTCAGCTTTCTTGGGAGTAAACAAAGCTTTATCAAATGCTGGGAAACCGATCATACAAATTTCTCTACCATCACAAAAATAAGCAATGCATTTAACATAAAAGAATTCTGAAAAATAAACAAATATTTGCAGCTCTAAGCTCAGAAAAAAAACTGTGGCTGTAACAACTTCAAATGTGTGTAATGTTGATTTGTGTTTAGAGCAAAATTGATTTATATTAATGAGGTTTTCTACTACAGCTTCTGCAAGTCACAACAATCCTTCTCATAACTGATCTTATTCTGTTTTTTAGAAACAATCCTCATTATTTTTATCCTTTGGACCCTGCCAACCAAGGGCCAGGCACAATCCTATGGGCTCTCTGATCTTTTTGTCATCAAATCATCCTACTGAGTCTGACTCACTGGACCCAATATACCTGCTTTTCTCCATGGCAAAGGAATTCCAACTGGCCAGTTCAGCCAGCTGGTAGCTATTTGTGACTCTTTTGTAATTAATTCAATCATATCCATTGAAACAACTATGTTAAAAAACATTTTCTATACTACAGCAATTTCAATTAAAATATGTAAAGAATTTATTATCCATTTTTTCTTGTGACTTGTAAAATCAGCAATTTGTCAATATTATGAACCCTTTAAAAGATGAGATTTCATTTGCAAAGAAAACTAGTGGCACATTATCACATGGGTAATGATGTGGCAGAGCACAAATTAACAAGGATAAGTAATAAACAGCTATTTAGCTTTCACAGCACAATCTATTACACTGTCAAATTTAAATGCCTTTTGGGTAAGAACACACAGGCCTATAAATGTGGTACTTAAGGGAGCAGATAAATGAAATGGTGTGAAATGAAGTGAAAATGAACAACAGCTCAATGACCAACAGGTTGGTCTCTGCTCCAAAGAGCACTGGTCATTCCAAGAACACAGGGCTGTGCATTCTCTTTCAGGGGAAATGATGGAAATTAGCATCCTCATCATTATAAAGAGTCATGGTCAGTTCAGGACTTCCTGGAAACACAAAAATATCAGCTTCAATACTCAGAGGTGCGTTTTATTATATGCTTATATAGTGTTTTGTGCATACTGAAATGCATTCTGCAATTTGTCCAGAATGTTGTTGCTACTCCACAACTTCTTAGAACAATGCCACCTTTATCCTATCTATATACATATATAGGTCCTGTGTATATATGTGTGTGTCTCCTATACACGACTACATTGCAGTGATGGGGTGAAATTATTAAGACATTCATAAGTGAAATGCTCACAGTTTATAAATCAGGTTGGATATGACCAAGTTTAAGTTTTGAAGGAAAACTTAACAAAACTGCACTCACCATCCTGCACAGCACAGGAGGAGGAGCAGTTCTTTAGGCTCAAAGAAACCAATGTCCAGTGTGAAAAGAACTTCAGTAACAGCAGTGCAGATGGACCTAAGGGTGACATGAACAGTTCAGCAGTGTCAAATCTCAGTCCCCATATTCCAGGACCTATGCAAAGGTCTGTCAGCTCCATCTCCACACAACCTCAACTTCTCTCACCTTTGCAAATATATCTCTGACATCTCTCTTGAAAATATCTATTGGGATTTGTAAAGGGAGGTGTTGAGCTGCTAACTTACATATTTATTCTATTAATTTTAACAGCATTAAGCTGCTCTTAAAGATCAAACCTCCTTGGTAAGATCGTTTACTTGGACTATTCTACCACTGTGCATGCTCTGAAAAATGCCTCTAACATTTATGAATCTGATAAAAGTATATTCCTACTGACCCTGCTTGTCCTGTATCTAGCAGAGGGCCAGTTTGGGGTGGGGACAGGTTTAACACCCCCCTAGCTGTACAATGATGCTGGAGGCTAAACACCACTCTCCTCTGGTATCCAAAACATGGCCAACACCCCCCTCACCACAACTTCTGCATTTAACATCATCCCTTGAAAAGTCTAGCACCCTTTAAGACTAGATTTTATGTTTTTGGAATGCATTTTGCTCTATCTTGTCTATTCCTGCTAAGCATTTTCCAGAAACACAACATAAGTGTTGACTCATGAAGAGCAATAGTTACATTCTGCTCAGCTCCATTTTCAATAAAATGAATGAAAAAGGAGTCTGTCCACATCATTTCTATAAATAAACATGCTTAGGCAACAATTCCACAGGTAATCTAACCCCCAAACTGTTCACTAACTTTGCCATGCATTTCTGAAGGCTAAAAAGAAACATGCAACACACAGGTATCAAAATGCCAAAAGGAAAAGTTACACTGAAAATATTGGCCCCACTCTGGTTTCTACACCTTAGAAAGGGATAGCACATTTTTGAGATCTGCTGTGACACGGCATTAAGCAAAAAACAAACTTTGATGATTTTTTTTCCCAAAAGAACTGCACTGAAATAGATCTGGACTTTTACAGAAGCCAGTCAGCTGCCTAAATCCCAGTTAATGTAAATGGCACTTAAGCTACAAACTGGGCTTAAAAAAACAGGAGAGAGGGAAAGAAAGAAAGCAAATCAGACATCCATTTGAACAGCTCCACAAAGAGCTTAAAATTAATGGAGCTTATTTCGATTTCTTAATTTACATAAGTACATTTGATTCCAATTTAGTTAACAGCAGCTAGAAAGCAGAACTTCATATAGGTTGGTTATTGTCACTGCCTTCCTAATAAAATGAGTTTTAGTCAAAGGGAAGAACCTCGAGCTTACACGTGTAACAAAACAATGCAGTGAACTGGTGAGCCAAAGGATTACTCACCAAGCTGAAATTGAGATAAATGTAAATACATTTTCCATTTAGCTGTTCTAAGACCTATAACAGACTTGGCCCTCTTGCCTGGAAGACTGAACCAGAGCAGTTTCTTATTACCTGATTTACTGTATTTGCTTTGAAACAGATTAGTGAGACAAAAATTAAAACATTCCAACTTCTTTCTCCTCTCCTTTTATCTGATGAAAGAAATGTTTACATTTGTATTCTTCTTTGTACAAACAAAATGATTTGAATAAATCTGCTAAGAGACCTACCAGGAAAGGACTCATTTCCTTCTGTCTTTCTACTCAGAATTTTAGTGGAGGCTCTCAAATGGGCACATAACAACCTATTTAACTGCATTAATGGAACCTAAACATGATGGAGATAAAAAAGTAAATCAGCCATAAATACCTGTTTAATGCAGTGATCCCCTAATATAACTTGTGAGAGCAAAATATAGATAAAATACAGGGTAGCTAAAAAGATAAATGAAATTCTATACGTAAATCCAGGTTTTCTGCATCATACAAACCATAACAATCTATCCCTAAATGATGAGTGATGAAAATTACACCAAACATCTTCCCTGTTTTCCTTTATGAAAAACTCTAAAGCTTTAGTTTCTGCATTTCATGATGCAAAAGGAAAATATTCCTTTCAGATGAATGTTAAAGATATGTTCAGTTCTGAAACAACATCAGAGTATAAAGCTTGTGCTGAAAGTGAGGAAAAGCTACTGATATTTAAGGAAGGATAGGACTTCTCTGCAATGGAATCCAGAAATGGAGGCAAAAGATCTCTGCAAGGGACTGGAAAGAACTACCACTCAATCTCAGTGCATTTTGTGTCCAGCATCCCTTAAGTCAAAGCTTTTAAAAACATTTGCAATTAAATTTTCCACACATTAAATTTAAAAGCATTAACATTTCCTAAACAATATGTAATTCTGATTTAAATGCAGACATGATGTATTACAGATTTAAGGACTACTGCAGCTATTAATCTCTATGAGCAAAATTAAATGTATTACAATTCCCAATTTGTCCCCAGAAGAGGAACATAAAGCATTGCCTATGAGAATGTCTCTTCTCTGTCAACTAAAGAAAAGACTTCACTGTAAGCAGAAAAGCCAAAACAACCCCATACTGCCAAAAAACATCTAGAAAAGCATCACACACTTTTATTTTGGATGGATTTGTTGGTCAAAACAACATCTTTAAGAAGTTTTATCCCATATATCCCATAAAAGTTTTCTGATGACTGTAACAGAAATGGCATTGGATGCAAAACCTGACAGGAGAAATAAAAGCCAAGATGCAGATAAAAAGCCTCAGTAATCAGCTGTTCATGCATGAAATATCTCCCATCTTCAACCTTTGAAGTTCCTACTTGTAGAAAAACCCACTTTGGACAGCAGCTCCCATTCAGGTCTCTGCCATGACCACCTCAACAGGCACTTGAGGAAGACTCCAAGTTCATGGCCCTGTCCAAGGCCTGCCCTGACTGTTAATAAGGTGAAAAAGAGAAATTTTTCAAAACTCCAGCATAATCAGAAGGAAGCCAATTAAGGAACCCAACTCTGTCATTCTCTGGGCCAGCAAGAGAGGACTTCAATGCCCCACCTGTCCCATTCTGCTCTGCTCAAGAATGCCAAGCACCAGGAACCTCTCTCATTACTGATGTCACGCTGCTACACTGAAGGTGACAGTCTTTAACCAAACGTGAAATCCTCATTCTCAGGCTCACAAATGGCAAGATGTGTGGGCAGAAATCCTGAAATCCAGCGGCTTCAGCAATAGAAGTTGTGTCACTTACAGGTTTGGAGTTGAAAGAAAAAATCAGCTTCTAACTGTACAGATCCCTCATTTCTGCACAGCAGCAACAATGGCTGAAGTATTTCTGTTAATCAGTTGTGGCAAATTCTCATCCTCACATGAGCTGCTTACACAAATAAGGTGAAGAATTACACACACAGGTCCAACTTTTGGGTTTTGCCTTTTGAAATCAACTCCTTATTGGAAGAAGCACATTCTAGCAGACAGTGATTAGTGTCAATCCTGATATCAAACAGATAAATGTGTCACCTCCACCTGAAGAGGAAAATCCTAGAGAAGGTGGTCTTCAGTCTAACTGAGGTATTAAGCTGGAACTGAGGGCATCAGGGGATGGTATCTGTTGTCACACACACCAGGCTGATGCTGTTTCAAGTCTCCCTCTCTGCACCTCCACCCTCCAGTGCTGATTGCACTGTTCCATCACCTCCACAGTGGCTCTTAGTTCAGAGACCTTCTGGAAGCCTCCTGCTCCACAGCTACCAGTTCAGAAAGATGAGATCAAACACAGGATGATCTGTCCAAAATAAATGAAAACTCTGCCTAACATTTCTTCTCTTGAAATCAAGAGGTTTTTTGGCTCAGTGTCTTCCTCTGGTACCTTTCTGTTGATCTCTGTCCTTTTCATCCTCCTCAGTTTGTCCTTGAATTCAGTTGATGCCACTTCGTTTTCTGAACGACAAATAGGCCACTGCATCCTGGGGCAGGAATTTCTTCAGATTTATTTATGCAACTGTTTTGAATCTACTGTACTCTGAATAAACATTAATACACAGTTTAAAAATGAAACCTAAACATATACTAAACATGCATATTCTACGAAATAGCAGTAAAATAAAATAACCCATTAATTATATCCATTTATACAGGTCCGTGTTTATATTTACTACTCCCTTCTCTCCAAAAAAAAACCCCTAAAACACAACCTCAAAATTGCATTAAGAGATCAGGAACAATGTGTTACTCCTAAACTGAATAGTCTGGCAGAGAACAACAGCTGTGGGAAGGGTTTGAAAGAGAAACTGTTGACTGGAGACAGAGCACCAAATGGAGCTCTCTCCTTTCTGTACCACAGTGAAGCACAGACTTCTAAGGGGACTTAATTTGCAGACTGTTGAAATCTGCTGCTTTACTTCTCTGGAAAGCATCACTTTTGTTCTGAAGGACACAATCTTACTATGTGCAAATAAGAAATTGTGGCTTCGTAGCACATTTTCACTAACACGAAGATCAGGGAACTAGTAGAAAGATTATTTCTTGGATACCTTGAGGTGGTGGTTTCGACAAATGGCTTCTGATGCACTTGTGAGACAGAGATTTCAGTTTTCCCCACACACAGGTCTAATTACCACATTAATGAAGGCTATGGCTATAAAGGAATAGCAGGGCTGTCTCTGCTAAACCTCCTTGAAACTCAGGCACAGAAAAACAAACATTGCCTTCCATATAAATGGCTGCTTTAGGAGCCATTACTGATTAATCCTGTGTATTTTCTCGCAGCCTCTGATGCCAAAGAAACGTTGTCACAAGGGTTTGTTTGCACAGCTTTAGCAATGATAGTAATCTCCTAAGTATCCAGCACAATACTCAGGTAAAGCAGGTAAGAATTAATTGGTACCTTTTCCTCACCCCCCCAGAATTTCAGATGCTGAAACTGTTTTTGCCTTCATTGAACCAGCTCGGCCTAGACTGGCTTGTCCCGCAGTGACATGTATATTGAATACAAATCAGACAGCATAGCTTTAAATCTGTGTTGCAGCTCTCATTTCCAATTCGAGAACTGTACTATAATCATAAGCTTCTGGTGGATGAAAGGAAATCAGCTCTCTGAATATTAGCTAATGCCACATTTGCAAGTCCTGAAGAGATCTGTGCTGTTTAAAAAAAAAAAAAAATAGATCATTTCTCGTGAACCTATATATATGAATCGCTTTGTACTGCTCGACTGATAGAAGCGATGCCTGTGCTGGGATTAAACCCTTTTCATCATAAAACCTCATCTGGTTCGGAGTCCAAGTCCATCAAACCTTTTCCCTTTAAAGTCCCGCCTTTGATTCGACATCAATTTATTCAAACCGCAGCTGGGTGGCTGAAAACGAAAGGACAGCATCATTTAAACCAACCATGTTCCTAACTTGAAAGAAGGACTATAATTAAAAAAATGGGCATAAAAGAATGGAAATGGGATAATATTTTTTAATGGTAGTTCAAAGGCCGACAGATGTCAGAGCCTTTGAAGATGTCAGTACACTGAGCAAGGAGTTGCCATTAAATAGTTTGCCTGAGAGGTGAAGCAGCTTTTTAATGACTGAAAAAGCCCTTGCAGACACATCCTTGTGTTTTTAATTTGTCAGAGTTTCTGCAGTATTTTCTGATTAATGACACATGATTATAAGTGCATAGCACACATATTTTTATACTTTGTTAAATGAATACTTTATTCCACATTCCTTCAGTGCCAGATAAAAACAGGAAAGCTTTACTACAGAGTCCAAAACTATTCAGATTGCTCAAATATTTATGGTAATTTGAGGGGATTGGCCAGATCCAGAGCTTCTATGTGTTGCTACCTTTTGTTCTTTAATGAAGCTATTACTACTGCCATCACAATGTGCATGCATTAAGTGAGCATGTGACCCAGTAATGCATTGTGCCCTTCTTGTGCCCTAAACAATCAGAGCTTTTATAATTCACTGATGAACAAAGTCATCAAATCAAAATAACATTTAGAAAAATCCCAGGGTTGATCCTGAACAATACAAACAATGGCTGCCAATGCATTGTAAGTGGAAAATAACTTTTCCAAGGAAAAAAGCATATTGCTAGGAAACATCGTGTTCAGAAGAAAAACACCAATATTTAGAAATGCAGATAAAGTCCCCATCTTGGGCTGAGAAGATGCTCCTGCAACATCCTTCATCTCCCTGTTAACATATGCAATTTTTTTCTGTTTTCACCATGAATGGAAAATGTAGTACCCTGAAACACAGGGACAATTTCTTTTGCTCCCAGGAATAAGCTCTCCCATCACTACAACAGCCTTTTGTGGATGCCTGCCAAGCTGAGCAGGTACAGCCCAGGGACACCCCAGCCCTGGGCAGGGACAGGAAAAGCCTGCACTGTGTGCCCTGCCTTGTATCACACCTTAGAGCATCATTCACATGAGAACATAGTCATTACAAGGGAATTTGATTAATGTGCTGTTCCTTCTGCTCTTCCAGCCTAGATTCAGCTTGTAATTGGATCATAAATTGAAATATGATGGACTCAGCTAAAAATGTGCAGAGATAGGAATGGGAGAGCTTTGTGAAATGAGTTGCTGGTCTGCCCTGAGCATTGACATGAGTTCATAAGTAGGAATATTTGGCTTGCTGCAATATATATCATTCAGGAATCTCATTGTACCACCCCACTAGGAACTCCTGGAGGGGAGGGAGGTGACTCTGGACACTCACTGCCCCATGGATCCACAGCAGGACATGAGGGAAGCCATGAGCCAGGGGTGTTCTGCTGTGTGTCCAAAACACTGCAGCTCTCCCACTGCAAAAGCAAGCCCTGGAAATTCTGAAAAGGAAAAGACTATGGCTGCAGAGAGAAGAAAAGTAGTTCTGAAATGTAATCCTCCCACATGTATTTATTGAATGAAAACAGAGCCCTGGTAGGAAAAAACATGGCTATGTTAGGATTCCACTATAAAGAACATGGAGAATTGGACTACTTTCAGTACAAACAATTGTAATCCCATTCCCAGCTAACCTGCAGCCTTCCTTCTTGAGTTATTCCAAAATTACCTTCAAAGATAGTTTTATGTAAAAAGCAAAGAAAAAGCCTAACCTACCACACATCATTAGACCATTTGACTTTATCTTGAATCTCACAAAGATTTGAAAACTCAGTCTCCAGTAATGTCACATTACACACTTTTGCCACTTTTGCTAGAAAACAAAAGCCACATGGGAGCAGTGGGGAAGCTGCTCAGCAGGATGGGGTGGAGCAGCCACTGGGAACACCCACTGACCAGAGACATGAGCTGAAGGGTTCATTCCCTCTTCCATCCCCACCTCAGGAGATTGGCAGGTCCTGGATACCTGGGGTGCTCAGCAGGACTGTTGGGACAGGGACACATTATGAATGCAATAAAACAAGGGAACAGAGCAAGGGAGTGAGATCTACACATCCAAAAGGCCCTTGACGTCACCACTGTACAGAAATGTGGTACTTTCTGCTCAAAATTCAGCTATTGTTTTGGCATTATGGTAAAAATAGCAAAATAAAATGCTGCATTTTAAGCAGTTATAGTTGAGCTGAAATAAACCATAAGAGAACAAAGAAAAGATACTTCTCTAAGATGTGGCACTTCCTACAGAATTCCAAATAAATTACACCAACTAAAGGAACGTTATTCACAAAAGATGTAGCAGAATTCTGAATAAACATTATAAAATTCTTCTAAAATGGGAAATATCAGATATCCTGAAAATTAATTTTTCTACAAACCCCATATAAGCAGAGAAAGCTGAGCCATTCAGGCTCTATCCATTAGAGGGCAATAATACATATACACACACTCATACACATACATACACAAACACACATGCTCTCTCACACATCCCAAACTGATTTTAGCAGGAAAAATTAGTATTTTCACTCTAATGTTACCAGTGGTTTATTGACAGCTTGGATTCTGTTCCATCCTCTCCCCCTCCACTCCCCAATAACAGTATCCAACAGATAAAAGGTACAATAACAAATTATTCTTTAAATTTGCTTTCCCACAAGGAAATCCAAGCAATACACAACTTTATAGAAGGCTTACAGTCAGTTATTGTTAAACTCGAGTAGACTGAACAACCAGCCTGTCTGTAAGCATGGAAATCCCTACAAACCGAACAGACAAGAATGTTCTCTATGCGTTCATCTCCCACCTAAGTCAAACACTTTTCCTATGGTCACCCAGGAACCTTTGATAACAGCAGCCACTGCAGACATGGCAAGGGGCCAGGACACTTCAGATGCCTCTCAGTGCTACAGACAAATCATGCAAGGGCATTCTTCGATGTCAGAGCCACTCGAGGGAGGCAGCTCATGTGCTGTGTCTTCTGCTTCCCTGCTCAAACCATGTCAGCCTACAGAGAAACCAACTGATAGACCTTGTTTATCTCAGGTCCCCAACCTTCAGCTGGCTGCCCCCACTTTACACATCCCACAGGCACAATTATGATCTGAGCTCCCTGGGACAGGAACTGTCTGGTGTTACATGTTTTCACTAACACAACATAGACTCAGACCCCCGAGAGGATTTCAGCAATACAAATAATTACCATCAGCCCCTAAACTACTGCTTGTCAACATCTCATTAGTTACAGGATTGCTGGAGTTCACAGGGACACACAGGCAGCTGGATCAGTCACATAATGACCAGTAATTCCTGTGAGCATCCACACTCCATTGCTTTGTGTTCGGGATGGCATTTTTCCTTTTGTTTGTTTGTGGGATGTTTGCTTGTTTCTGTTTTGTTTGGGTTTTTATAAAACATTACTCTGCAATTACCAATCTGTATGTCATTAGAAACAGCAATTCAGGTAACAGTTTCATCTCACAGCTTGCTGTTTTCATCCACTGCTGAATAAATATTAATTTTAGATTAAACTAGAGATTTAGCTGAAGATCTGAATTCAACTTCCTAAGGTCCAAGATGAAGATGTAGAGTAAAACACTGGTCATGTTGCCATCCCAGGCAGGACACATGTGCCCTCAAACCCAGAAATCCCCAAGGACACCAAATACAGCAGGAGAACATGCAGCTTCCTTCAAATCTTCCAGTGTACTCTGTGTTTGCAGCAGCTGCCTTTCCAAAAATCACTTTCTCTGCTATTTCTCTTTTCTAAACTCATTTTACAGGTGCCAATACAGCAGAAAGCACAGACTACAAAAGATTTCAAGATGTCAGAGACAACTTTAGAAGAATTGTATCACCCGTGTGGAAGATGGGAGTTCACTCTTTGTGGGATTTTCAGATCTGTTTCAAGTGAAAACACTGTGTCAGGGGGTTTTGTTCTTTTTTTTTTCCCTCTTTTTTTTTTCTTTTTTAAACTACACCAGTGATGATTTTATGGACTCTGAAGAACAATTCTAAAACCTGAAAATGGAATATTGGCCATCAGGCCAATATTTTAGGGGTCAAAAGTCAAGTTTTCTTATTTGCAATATTTTAGGAAGACTTTCAGACACATGAATACAAATTACTCCGAGATGTGTAATTGCAGTTTGAAATATATTGTTTTCTCCATTAAACAGAAATCTACAGCATCCCTGACATCAATTTCTGTCATTTTGTCATGATAAACACTCAGGTATTAAGTACCTTCCACATCATGCATCCAGGCATGATTCCAATTAGTGCTGAATAGAAGACAAAATGTCAGCTTAATAAGCTTCAATTTGCAGAGTCTTTGAACGTTCGATGATATCATCACTTTGCCAATCATTTCTTGTACTTTGACTTTTTTTTTTTCACATCATCCTCCCTGTCAAAAAGAAGTCTTTCAAATCCACAGAAAGGGAAGACATGAACAATGTCAGTCACTGGTCTGACTGAGCTAAAAGATCCAAAAATGACTCCCCAATACATCAACAGAGAACTATGATGTGCACAATATTCCCTCAAAGCTAATTTGCTGCCAACATGTAAAGCAATTGGGGGAAAAAAGTCTACTTTAAAGTCATTCTGTGAAAAATATTTTCTTGCATGAAATCAACACTAAAGACCTTAAATCACTGTCACAGTCTGTGCCACTCGTTCAAATGAAGAAACAGTTTTTGTTCAGGTAAGGTGACAATTATTTCTTCAAAGGTGACTGGGCCAAGGAACAGCTCTGCTGTCTGACTCGATATTGAAAATAATCACTGTACTTTAAAATAATAGATTTTATTTCTATATTGTTTCTTAAAAAAAAAAACCAAAAAACCGTTTCCAAGAAGAAAAAGACAAATTGTAGAGAAGTCATACACAGTTCTGGGAGCTCAAACATCCGAGGCCAGCACATGTTCACAGCTCTCAGCTGAGGACGCATGATGTTTTCTTTAACTGGAATACCCCCAAATGCAGAGCCTAAAATCCCTGCTCTTATCTGGGTATGAGGGAAAACAGAAACACCAAATGGCAACAGAAAAGACAAGAGGTAATGAATCAGGATGGGAAGTGTGGAGAGATACAAAAGGCCACGTGTGTTCTCCAGGGCTGTGCCAGGGCAGCTGCTCCTGCCCGAGGACTCAAGGCAAAGCCCCAGCTCAAAAAGGAGACAGACAGCAGCGTGTCCTGTGCTGAAGGCCTGGAGGAGGAGATCACAGCAGGGCTGAGCAGAGCTCACAGCCAGGGACCCCCAGGTCCAACGCGACTCCTGGCACTGCGCTGAGCCGGCCCATTCGCTTGGCTCGCACAGCCCACAGAACCAGGCAGGAGCTTTTTGCTGGCACCTGTTTGTTACCCCCTGCTCAGAACCGGCAGGAGACAAACACCAGCCCACCCTGTGCGAGGTGTGGTGTGCCCAGAACCGCTGCTCTGGTAGCAAAGGAGCTGGGGCAGCTCAGAAGGGCTGGATCTGAGCTCCATGGAGCTGGGAGCACACCCCGGGCATGGCACTGCTGTGGGAGCAGGGCTCAGAGAGCACAGAGCATTTGGCTGCCCCTCCATGGGATGGGATAGCAAATTCCATACTTCTGAGGCAGAAAAGACTTTGAGGAGTTGCTACAGACGCCAGGGTTGGGCCAGTGGGGAAACAGCTGCAGAGATTTAATGGTGAAATCTTCAGCCCGGTGTCGGTGCCAGCAACATCATCTTTAGACCCGCAGATAACCCACCATGGGGGCCTGGGGTTTTCCCCCTCGTAGCTCCTGTCTGTGAAACAGAGGAAAACCAGAAAAATCTCTGAATTTTTCTTCCTGGCTCAAGCAATATACAGAGGAACAGGCAGAGCAGTGGTGGGGCACCCAGGGCAGTGCAATCTGCCACAAGCATCTCAGCTGCAATTTGTTACTGGTTTTCCACTTGAAGGTTCCTTTATGACACTTTAATGTGGGAGCGTGCGGAGCTGTATGGATGGGCTCATATTTCTCAGCTGACATATCTTCAGCCAAAGTATGTCAGCTACAGGAGAGGGCAAGGCTTTGCACTGGCTCTGGGATTTCTTCTTCCCCCATCAGAAACCACATAAAAGAAAAATACAAATAAATCAGCTCTCCAGAATTGCTATTTATTACCTCATCATGAAACCGTCTACTGGACCCTGCAGTGGTATTGAGTAATATCATTACTTAAACCATAAAGAGGTTGTATTTATTACTCAAAATTGGGAAAATTAGCATCCATATGGATCTTATTGTTTTACGAGCAGTAACACTGCCAAAACAAGTGGTGTTAACATTCCAAACTACAGATTGTCACCATTTCTCGTCCAGTGTTTCATTCTTTCATTTGGTATTTAAAATACCTTTGAATTGAGGAAATGAGCAGATCATAGAATCTCTCCTATCAGATATATCATTTAACAGCCAGACTACTGTTCAAAACTTGATTTATAGTGGCAGTGAGTGAATGGAATTAACATCTGCTGACCTAAGGAAGAGAGACTAAATTGATTTTGGATAATCTTCCTTTAGAAAAGGGATGAGACAAAAAGCACACTCTAAGAAATTTAACAACTTAATTTGCAATACATAGCACCTTAGTAGGTAATCACAGACAGGATATCCTAACCTCCATCCCTGGAAAAATGATGCAGTAAAACTCCATGAAATTAATTTCCAGGCACAGGAAGAATAAAAGGGTCACTGGGAACAGCCAACCTGGACAAACCAAGGGCAAATCAGGCTTGAATAAACTGATTGTCTTCTGCAGTGAAAAGGGAGACGGTCAATGTCATTTATCTTGATTTTAGCAAGGTTTTGACAAAGACTTTACAGTGTCTGTACAGTCAAACTGAAGAGACACAGACTGAATGGGTGTCCTACAGCATGAGTGGGGAACTCAATGGCCCAAGGGGCTTGAAGAGGAGGAGTCAAGAGTCAGCCAAGAAGTGGCACTTCTCAAAGTTCAGATGGGGCTGATACAGCTGAACATCTGCTCCAAAGTCCTGGATGAAGGACACAATGGCCCTGTCCATGAGGTGGATGGCACGTCTTGGGGGAAAGCAGTCAATATGGAGAGCAGGGCTGCCGTCCACGGGGACCTCAAACCCTCAAACTGGAGGAACGGGCCACCAGGAACTGCAGGAAGATCACCAAACCAGGTTTATGCAGCCTGAAGAACTAAAGACTAAAGAGAAATCTGTTTGCTGTCTTCAACTGAGTGCAAGGAATTGTAGAGAAGACAGAGGCAGACTTTTCTTGAAGGCAGGGCAAGAACCTGCAGATCCAAATTTTAACAACAGATACTCCAACTGGACATAAAGGAAAAGGAATTTCACACTGGATTAGTAAAGCATTGGAATATATGGCTCAAGAAGGCTGTGAAATCTCCACCAGTGCAGACTTTTCAAAACTCAGCTGGACTTGGCCCTGAGCAACATGATGTAGTTTTGAAGTCAGACCTGCTTTGAGCAGGAGGTTGGGCACGATGACCTCCAGAGGTCCTTCCAACCCAAATTATTCTATGATGCTGTGAAAAAACTCCAGAATGAATGCTGGTCTCCCATTAGAGGATGTCCCTTCAGCCACTCAGAGGAACGTTTGAAGTAGATGGCACTGCTGTTTTCCAAATTGCTGCACTTGTTCTATGCACTGGGAGAAGTCAACTTCCTTCTATTCAACACCTGCCTCAAACACATTATAAGGTAACACTAAAAAGAAAGTCTCCAAAGAACTAAAAACCATTCATAAAGTTGTGAGCAAGCATTCCCTTCTCTGTACAGCAGACATTTACTGAATAAGTTTAGTTGTAATATTTGGAACAATCTATTATCACATAAACTACACTCTGAAGGTTTAGACGTGCTTGGAAGTAATATCAATAAGCAAATTCAGAGTCTGGCTTTGCCATACTCTGATCTTCACATAGAAAGCACATGCTCCTTCTGCTTCAAAATCAAGAGATCATATTGTAAATTCACCATTTCTGCAGACTAATGCAGTATTCTTTCCTCTCTGCTTAGAAAATGTTACCCCATCCCAAATGCTGCAGTTATTATCTATTTGTACCTGTACGTGTTTGTATTCATTTATGACTTCAGTATTCTTTACATAACTTTAATTTGAGAAATAATTTCACACCATGTACAGCTTATTGTCTATTAGTGTTAATCATTGCTTGCAGCCATCACACACAAACCCTGCATGCAAAGCCACACCTAGTGGATGTGTTAAAACCTGGCACAAAGATCCTTCATCCCCCTGATGAGCAAAACTGATCTCATTGCTATTCAGAGAAATTATTCTATGTTTATTAACATCTATGCAGGAAATAATCACTTTTTCCTAATCAAGGAGTGCTGGTATAAAATAAAATTACTGCCATATGATCTACACCCTGCCCCCAGACAAGTGAAATTATACACTCCACCTTCTCAGCTGCCAATATTTAAAATTAAACAAAAAAGAATACAAAAACACTGATTGCAATGCAATAATAACTACCAGATATATTCAATTTCATATTATAGAAACAGAAAGTCCATTTTGCTGAAAAGAACTCCATCTCAGATTCAGAGTTCATATTATGTGATGAGCTAGTTTCTATGGCAACTGCTTTCTCTTTTACATACACTGTAGACAGCACAAAATGTCTGTTGTCTCCTAAGTTAACTTTTTAATCAGCAAATGACAGTTTGTGCATATTATGTATGGCTTCCAAAAATGTCTTTTAATATTTCAAGTGCTGGGCAGCCTCAAGTATAAAAGGAGAGAGTGAAGTCACACCTCCCACCCTGAATTCCTCACTACCCAATTTCAGTCCTAAGGAAAAGAGTCGAGGAAAAACAAGGGACAGATCAGAGATGATCACCTACTGTGGCACAAGGACACTTTAAAAGCTGCATGAAGTGAGGAAGTGGGAGATGTTTACAGCTGGTTCAACAGGTGTTTGAAAGGCATCTCAACCTGGGGCAGCAGCTCGGCCAGAGTGTGACAGGACCACAAATGTGCAAGGGGGTCCACCTGAGCAGGGGAGGGGACGTGCTCAGCAGAGCCAAGCCCTGATGGAGGCAATCCTGAGCCTGCACTCTGTGCTTCAGTTCAGAGGAAAGGCTCATTTTCAACTCTAATCTCAAAGATTATGCCAATGCTGCAGCCCAAATTCCTCTGCATTTCCTCACGTGCAGTGGAAACCAGCTGTGTGGATTACTAGTATCTGGGTATTTCCATAACAAACTGTTGCATTTGACCATTTCACTGAACTCTCAACCTCACAGCAACACTCTCAGTGAAAGCCCAGTGTGGATGTCTCCATGGGACCCATCATCAGATCCCTGATTTCAGCAGATATTCCCCATCAATGGGATCCATTGCAGCCCTGAGTCAGCAGACTTCCAATAACAACCAAGGACAACTACACAAGTGCTGCAACAAACATTTGGTACTTTAAATACTTTACATCAACAGTCATGTTCATTATCCTGGGCTGACTGGTGGTAAATTAAACATGCTGCAATATAGCCAAAAGCTTTTGTTTGGGAAAGGCTAAAAGGGAACGGCTGTCTGTCTACAGGAGCCTGACTGGCAGCCCAGTAGCAACTCTCCAAGTAAAATATAACAAACAAATATTTAGATTGCAACTCCAGGATTTAGATTGGCTGCAGAGAAAGCCTGCATAGCAAGCAATGCACTTCTTCTCATGCCAAAGACATCTTCTACTAAGAAAAGGAAAAGAAGTAAAAGAAAAAAATGAGTCATATAATTTATTTACTCAAAATGGTAAACAGAAGTGACTTCAGTAGCACTATCAGCATCTGAATGTTTCCCAGGCTACATCTATCTGTACCCTCCAGACACCCTCAAGCAAATTGCTTCCACTGATACTGGGAGAATAACCAGGTGGGAACTGGTGTTTGGAGATAATAAAACAATTATATGAAGCACAAGAATTGATCAGTGATTTATCTTTAAATAACAATAGGTTCTTTCAGATCAAAGTTGAAGAAAGTCTTCTATTCTGGAAAAAAATGTTCCCCCAATTCTTCATATTAGTATAGTACTGAAAACTTACTTCTACAGCAATATTTACATACAGACAGCAACTGGGAACCTGCTGGGTATTTAGCTAGCATTAAACAAGTAGGTAATATCTCTGTTGGGGCTTTTTTTCTGTATTTTCTCTTGTCAATAGTTGGCAGGGCTCTGCAGGAGACACACATCACCACAGCCACCCTTCACACGTATAGGGAGGCAAGAGAAAGATCTTCTGTTTCCCCCATTTTGTTGATTCATTAATTATCTACACAGAACCATAAACATATACCAAGAATCTGCTAAAATTAAAATAACTATCATTGCTGGAATGAAAACAGCAATTGTTACTGGCTTTTTATTTTAACTCAACAGGCTCAAACAGCTTGGAATTAATTCAGACAAAACCAGGTGCAAAGCAATAGCTGCAGAAAGATCATTGCTTTCAAGTGCAAAGAAGCAAATTTCCAAAGAGGAGAAGCCAGAAAAGAAGCAATGGGATATGCTGAACATGGGACACTAGGGAAGGAGCTGCTGATTTCTGAGAAGGTAAAAGCAAGCCAGGATGGTAAAGGCCAAGGGGTTTATGGAAAGTTCAGAATGCGAGAGAGGAAAAAGGAAACAGACACATCAGCCATGGGATAACACCTTGTTAGCTCTTCTTCCCATCTCCAGCCTGTTTGTTGGGGTTTTTTGTAACAAGTTCCACTCTCAATGTGCGTGTTCGCATGGCTTCAGAATTACCCAAGGTTTTCCTTTCCCAGCCAATAAGGGTTTCTCAAGAGCCCCAAGACACCCCAAAATAGCAGGGATCTCTTACTGCAGCTTCATTTTTAAGAGCAAAAATGTTGCCTGTTAAAATTAAATACCGTGACATCAGTGACACACACGGGCAAAACGTGGCCGAGCACTCGAGCTCCTCTTGACCCTATTACAACTGGATGAACAGAGTGGACTGGCCAATTATCTCATAACAGAACCTGGAAAGAGGATTCAGCTTCCTCATGGAAACTTTCTTTCCTCTCCTTTAGTGCCAAGCGCTGTATTTGAAGTTACAGGGGTATATTTTATTTCTTCTCCTTGCCCAAAGGTCAACGGTTGAAGAACAAGCAGGAAAATGATCCAACTCTGTATAGCAGCTGGAACATGGAAATCTTTGAGCTGGTTGAGGGCACATGGCAGATGCTGGGGAGAGAAGGACATTCAAACAATAAAGGGGAAATACAAGGGCACAACTGGCACCACAGACACCTCAGCCCCTCTGCTTCAGTTATTAAAATTTCCTAACCTTGCTATGTCATTTCGCCAAGCAAATTGGATATATTCTTCTCTGTAACCTGAAGTACTGCTTCAGAAAATCACTGATTCTGTAGCAAGACTGTTTTCATCAAAGCAAAGGAAGATCTCTATCATCAAGGAGTTCCCTGTTTTGTGAACTAATGTGTAAACTAAAATTATTTAGGGAGGTGGGGAATGAATGACCAAACAAAGCATAACTGAAGAATGCTCCTAAAGAAAATCTAGAAAATATAAAAAACCCCTAAATTAAATAGAAGTAGTGATTCAAAACTACCATTTTAAAAAACATAATCTTATGTGATTAGCTACTGTTTAACAAATAAAAACATAATAGCAGTTCATAGAAAACGTATAGGATGTTAAAGCCTACAAGAACACAGTATGGCATAAAAGCCCTTGTACTGCTTTGACTTTTATTGACCTACAAGTCAATTTACTCCTCCCCAGGCATTACAACCCCAGGTGAAAAAATCAGAACAAGCCTCCTAGAAAATGGAGAAATCCAAGCGGAATGCAATTGTTATCCAGAAATTTATCAGCAACACAAAAGGTGATACGCTTAAATCACGTTCCTGTCTTGAAAATATATTAAACTTTAATTTCAAGAATCAGTAACATCATTTTATATGTAATTAAAACATGAAAATGCACTTAAATCTTAATTTTTATACTCTAGTTGTGATTAAAGCACTAATAAATGTATTAATATTTGAATTAAATCTAACTATTTTCTATACTGTCTTTCACAGTAGCTGAAGACCTACATGAAAGTAGAGACCTTGGATATGCAATAAAAAAATTAATCTTTTCAGTAACAGTAGAATAAATTGATCTGCAGCACTCAGTCATAGCTGACTTTAGGAATATAGTGAGAAATACGTATTTTAAACACGTAAATTAAGAAACACTTATTCGCTACTCTTTCATATGGAAAAGGATTCAAGAAAGACTTCCAGTGAATACCTTTAATAATGGTGCTTTCACATCATTCACCCAACACTGAGCAGATAGGTCCTTCAAACCAAGCTACTTGTATGTGATTAACACTAATTATTATTTAAATTTTTCAAATAACCCAGCAAATCCACCTTTCATTTCGCGAAGCAAAATGGCCTCCGCTCCTATTTCATCTCACCTTCGCTGTGATACAAAGCACTCCTAAAAATTACTGCTGTCAAAGATGGTTCCAATTTAACAGATTTGTAAAATGAAGTGTTGTTAAACATCCATTAAATGACTGGGCTACCTTTGTTAAGAGACTGACGAATGTTTCATAAAGGACATTGGCTGTTAGACACATCAGATATCCAAAACACGCATTTTAGTAAACATACGCAAAGATTAAAAAAAAAATTATTAAAAATCTGTGCCATAATTCCATAAGAAGCACCACTATTGTCTGTTGAGCTCACTGCGAAGACAGAGGTGGATTCGAAAACAAAGAACAGAGGGAGGAACGAAGAACAATTTATTTTCCCAAATGAAAAAAATCTGCATCCTTGAAAGCTGGGAAAGCCTCACTAGAATTTAAACAAACAACAGATCTTCTAGTCAAAGCAACTGCATTTTCTTCCCTGATTTACATGTCATTCTCATGGCAGCAATGTTCAAATGACTGTACAGGGATATTCAAACTACAAAGAAAAGCCCCGTAAAAAGGCCAAACTCTGCTTTTCAGACTGTTCAGATTCTCCCAATAGCTGCGAAAATTCCCAGCTTCCCACAGAGCACCTGTAGTAGCACCATTGATTCCCCTGCAAACAGAAAGCACAACCAAACTTTGGGCTCCAACCTTTGCCAGAAACAAACCCCAACAGAACAAACCAGAGCTGGACTTACAGACACCTCCCAGTTCTTAGAATTTGCTTAAGGGAGTCCCTTTCCCTTTGTATTCAGTGTTACGGAGCAATACAGGAACTGGGATGAGCACTGGCGTGTAGACAGAATAATTCTATATCATTCCAAAAACTGCTTTTTTTAACCTGGGAGCTACAGCTCTGCCTTTGCCCGCAAAAAAACCCAAAAAAAGAACAACAGAAGGAATGCAGGTGAGAGGAGGCTACAACTCTGAAAAGGCACTCGCAAACACATCCATAGCTGAGATCAATCTATCTTGGGCCAAAATAAAAAATGCAAAGATAAAAACCAAGCCCTTGAACAATTTAAGTCTTTGTTTGCTCTTACAATACAGCGGAAAATAAAAGGCAAGGTTTAGTTTTCTTTCAGAGGCCACCTGAGCATCTTCTTCCCAAGTGTTCTGACGAAGTATATCCCGTTTTCATTGGAAAACCATAATGGTGGAAACGGAGAAATAAGTCCTGGCTTTGCAAGATATCTCTCAACCTCCCCCAAGAAGCCGTTTGCTTTCTAATAGACTTCCTTAAGCCGGATTTCAATAGTCTGAGCCGTCCAAAGTAAAAAACCCAACTGATTTCAAAAGTAAATTTTCGATTCAGTTTCACTTATCTACATTTTAGGTGCTAGTAAAAGCCACAGCCTACCAGTCTACAGGAAAGTAGAGTGAAAATGCCTCATAGTCTGAGCCTAACATCTCAGGGAAGGTGGTGGTGCGCGGAAAACGTGTCCTTAAAGATGCTTTACCAAAATGTCCAGTTTTGGTATAAAATAATCCATGCGTGATAAGCAATTCTAACGCTGATTAGGAAAGATTATTTCCTAAAAACTCTTTAAACTAGAAAATCACCTTAGTTTTCTAAATATTGCCATTACAGGCCTTTTTAATAAAGACTCTTAGGAAAATATACCATGTTATCATTACAAAATAGATTGGAAAAAAGGCAATAAGATGGTTTTTGAAGTGAAAACTCATAAAGATCATTTTCCATGCTGACAGTGTGCATTTCATCCAGAAGTTTGAAGAGTCAAATGCTACCCCAGCTGGGGGTTATTCTGCCAAATGGCTTCCAACAGTGACCACAGAGATGGAGGATGGGAGGGGTGCGTGTGTGTAGGAAAATAAACGTGATGGTAAGCGACCCCAAACCCACATCATCTTATCAAACATCCGACATATGGAGCCAAACACACAATGCAAATCTAGAATACAAAAAACTGAAACAAAAAGACACAAACAAAAGGAAACAAAGCCATTTGTGAGTTACCTGCAGAGATTTAAAACAAAAAAAAGCACACGAACGAAGCAGATATAATTCACATGGATTTGTCCAGGAAGAAGAAAAGGAGGGGTGAGTGTGAGGGTTGGGGGGGAAAAGAACAGATACCTTTTTTTCTTAAACAAATCCATCATGAAAGAAAATGAGACAAGATTATAAATAGGCCGAGTTATAGCGCACCATGGGATTTTTAATCTGGCTACCTGTGGTTTTTGCAGTTAAAGCTCTATTCAGCAGTGGGAAAGGAGGGGGGAAGCGGAAAAAAAAAAAAAAGGGAAAAAAAGAAAAACGAAATCACATTTATGTGCCAGTTTCGCAAATGCTCCCCCAGCGAGCACCACCAACAATGCTGGCAAACAGGAAACACTCATTATCAGCAATTTCTAATAAGCGGACGCCTTTCAAACGTTATTGATCATTACCTGGCCATCTCGTTTCCTGCTTTCTTGAGTTTGACTCTCGTGCTCTGCCATGGCAGCGCGAAGCTGCTTCTCCAGTTTCTCGATTTTCCGTTCATGGTCTCGGACCAGGCAGTCCTGCACTGCGTTGTGCTGCTGGAATAGGTGCGTCTTCTCCTGTTCATGCTCCAGCTTCAGCTCCACTATCTGATTGGACAGGGAGGAGTACAGTTCATCAATAGAACATCCTTGTCGTCATGACAACTCGTCTACAGCTTAATTTCCCCCTTAATTTCATCAAGTTGGCAATTTTATTTTTACGTCACTCTTACCTCACCTCTTAAAAAGCCACCGTTAGCGTGACAGAATTCCTCCAGACAATCCCAACAATGGAGACAACCGAGCAAATCCAGCGCATCCTTACCCAATTTGTTGGTACAAATGTCGGAGCGTACAAAAAAATAATATAAAAAAAAAGGAGGCATTGTCGCATTGTGTGGCGGGTGCCCCCGTATCCCGCTGCTGCTCCTCAGCAGGGCTGAGGATCCTAAATGGTTAATAGGCAGCCTGCTCGCCCCTTCGCTTAAGTATACACACACACAACCCCCCACCCCAGCAATTAAAGCTTTGCAAGATTTCTTTATGATTTCCAAAGCGAACGCTCTTCCTGCGATATTCCTCAACGCGGGCGCATAGAGTTGTCTTTTTTTTTTTTTTTAAATTAAAAAAAAAGGCAAGAAAATTATAAAAAAACAAAGCTCTATTATCCCGTTGTCAGCTACGCTATCCCAACATAAACAGATGTATGTGTTCCAGAAGGGCACCTGCTGTGCCGCAAGCTTGCACCATGATTTCATAAGAAGCCCTCTATTCTCAGGAGCCGTTCCCAGTCCGCACCACACTGGATGCTGTGACCTTGGCCACTCTTAGCCTCTCCCCGCTTGCCTGAATGGCAGCCCGAGACCAAGGGCCTGGTTGCCGCAGCTTTGATATTAATCCTCCCGCCTGCGCACAAAGGCACCCTACCTGGCCTGCACACTGGAGCGGCCAGGCCGCCTTTGAAGCAGGTGATGAATAGGGACGGCAGGAAGCCGCTTCCCCACTGAACTCCGGGCCACACAGCTGCTAAGAACAGTCACTTGGATTTTTCTTCAGTTTTGGTGGATTTCGGAGAAGGAGGCGGAGGGGGGGGGAAGTAAGAAAAATAAAAAAAAAAAAAAAAGAAGAAAAAATCTCTTATCGTGAACATGGTGGGGTATTTTCAGCATGAGAAAGGAAAAAAAGAGCGGACGGGAGGAGCCGCTGTGTGAGCGCCGAGAGCGCCCGGCACCTTATCTTAAAGCTGTAGCATTCAATTCTGGAAGAATATCAGCTGTTTGCCCAGCTTCCACAGGGAAAATTTGAAGCTAAGTTAAAATATCTTTTTTTTAAAAGGGCATTTTTTCAAACTACAGATCAGCATATTGCAAGTTTAAAAGGAAAATATGCCATCCGTGCTGCAGTTGGGAGCATCCTTCTGCAAACAGAGCGAGGAGAACAGATGCAATATTCCATGGTTTAACATATCTACATTATTTAATAACACTAAAGAGTTCATTAAGAGATGTCTGAAGCCCCTGCAGGGGTTAACCCCTCACATTGTCCATGCTGGGCCTGGGATCTTCACACAAAGTTCCTTACGCCAGGTTTTTGCCCAAGGTTTCTGTACAAAACTGGTTTCTTTCGGATGCTCGTGGTGTCCATCCTGTGCCTAAGAGAAAGAGTAGGTGCTCCCTAAAATAACTGCAAAGTCTTCACCTGATTAATGGAAAAAAATCTTTAGTGTTTCCTCATAAATCAGACACGATTAAAAAAAATCGTGCCAACAGGAGAGGCCTTTCTCTTCAAACATTTTGTTGTCTTAATTACCAGGTTTTCAGCTGGTTGTGCCATGTAGGTCTGGTGTAAGGCAGTTTGCTGTGGGGAACTTCAATTATTTAGGTTGTCACTTCTTTAACAGAAGATAGAGCAGCAAGCAGGGAACGTGACCCAGAGGAGGCAGGGGACAGATCCTGCTTCTCCAACCAGCTACTTGTTTACCACACTGACCAAAGTAAATAGTTTTATTTAGTAATCTCTTCTCTTACAGTTTTTATATTATAGACATGAAGTTTTTTAATTTAATAGGTAGAACAAGCAAAAGGGACAGGTCCTTCACCAGGAGGGTCTCCACCCAGCTGTTACGTCGGAAGAGAAAGGTACCATGAGAGGAGGTGTTTTATAAAAGGCAAATTTGTTGAAGAAAAATTAAAAAACCTCCTCACTTAAAGCCACATACTCCCAATGTTGGTTTTGGTTTGGTATTTTAAGAGGTTTCTGGCAGGGAGCAGAGGTGAAAAGACAAGAGAAGACAGAAAGGATGGGGACCAAAACATTTTCATCCCTCAAAGACCTCCATGTCCATATTCCCTAGTGAATATTAAGCAGGTACTCCACATCCCCAAACAACAAAATGTGCTTTCCTGTACAAATAACACAAAGTGACTGAGCAGCCATTCCCTGCACTGGTGAGCACTCTCTGAAGCTCCTGCTCTCCTCAGAACTGCTGCCAAGCACTACAGCTTCTCTTCCACTCCTCCCTCTCTCATTCTTGTATTGTTATTGGGTTGTTTTCTTAAAGGGGAAAAAAAAATGTATACCAAAAAATGGAAAAAGAAAATCCATGCTGCTTTTCAGCAACAATAGGACTTCTTCATCACAGGAAACTGCATGAAAACTGTATTAATTCTTTATAAACCAGACAGATTCTGTCTTCTCTTTGAGGTAGAGAGTGTCTTTATGAATGAAATAACAAAACCACCTCCTTTAAAAATTCTATCGTATTGAGATCTTTCTGCATCTACCCCTTGATGCTGAGCACTTTATCAGATCACATTCAAATGCCTGTTCAAATCCAGCACTGAAGTGTCCAGAAGACAGGCAGTGGTAGGTGCTATACATTTCAGCCAGACAAGCAACACGATATTCACAATGGGCATTAGGGGGTGATGCTGAAAAGAAACATTCATTAAAGAATCGTGTGTGCCCTATTACCATAATCACATGGCATTCATTGTGCCTTGGATGTTTCCTCATCTTGTCCTCCCAAAGATGAAAATCTCTTATTCCCCTCTCTGTGCATCTGTTCCTGTCTCCAGCCGTGGCCTGGACACAAAACCAAGCAGGAATGTCTGTCTGACCCAATAGAGCTTTTTTTGCCTTGGAACACTGTTGTTGTCAAGTAACACAAGTATTTGAAAATTATGATTTCTTCTTATTCTTAATTTTTTATTTCTTTCCACACAGTGTGATAGAACCATGTTCAAGGCAACAGCCAACAGGTGATTTACTAAACCATCACCAGAATTACACTATTTACCTTTTAATTACACTATTTCTTTTAAATTTAACTTCTAACTGGAATTTAAACTTCAATTTCCTTACTCTTGCTGAGAAAAGAATTATAAAAAGAAAACAAAATTCTTAACAAAGAGCTAAGAAAGATTAATCCAAGAGCTGTGACAGACTCTTCTTATTCACTCACACACAAAGACATGAGGTGCCAAACAAATCTGGCAATGTGGTTCATGCCCAGGACAGTGACAGCCCCAGCTGATGAACACAGGCAGATGGAACTGCACTCAAAGAGGGAGAAGCTTTAGGACAACTTGCTAAAACAAGAGACAATCTAATACAGACCCAAGGTGAAATCCTGCTGCTGTTAGCACGTCTGAAGAACAAAGATCAACAATAAACAGCCCGCTGATTGCAGGAGGTATTTTCAGAAGCCAAATACTTGTAATATAATCAACACCAGCAAATATCTTTTGAAAGTCCCTAATATAGACAAGACCTACTACCCAGTTTTATGCTTTTACATCACACACTAAGTTTAGGCTTTTCAATTTTAGAACAATTTGAACTTGTTCTCAAGAACAAGCACGACTTTGAAATTCTTTTTAGAGTCCCCAAAGGAGGGAAAGGAAATTAGTTAGCTCACTACCTCTTTGAAAAATGTAACTGCTACAATAAATATTTAACACCACAGTATGAAAATTCATGTAAATTTATGTCTGCAATTCCAGAAATATTTTAAGTAACACCTATATAAAATACTGGTTTGCATGGCAGGATGATTTTATAAGGACTGTTTTGGCATGACTGAACTGAGGGCTGGAGAAGCCACCAATGCATTACATGTGCCATGGCAAAGAACTGAGCTAAACTCACTCTGCAGCACACCTACAGCACGTCTATTTTCAGTATTTCTATCTTAAAAGCATTTAAGAGTGTTTGTATATCAGATGTCTTCATCATTACCCTGCTCAAAACCAGCCCCAACCTCTGCCCAGGCAGAGCACAGCACATGATCTGTCCCCAAATAACAACTCCAGCAAAATCGAGCATTTTCTGTCTCCTAAGCCTATAAATAAACGTGCATGTTCCGTGAGGATATGGGGATTACCCATCTCTACAAATACTGCTTCTAAAAGTAATCTGATCTTGCAGGCTGGAGGAGTGAGTATTAATTACACTGGGGTCTGGTTTAACATAACTTTGGGCAGAAAAGAAGAATCTTCACTGCAAGGCAAGGGAGAAAACCAGAACCCTTTTTATCAGAACTCCTTTGCAGCAGGTAAATTAAGTGGATTTTAAATGTACACAGTTTTTTGAGATTTTTCTGTAAGTTGAAACACTAAGGTTTCCCAAGATTTACGGGCTGTCATGAGCCAAGGGCAAAAGGGACAGTGAAAAACACATCTGTGCAGAACCATACATTACCACTGAAGCAGCAAGTACGCATGGGGTAATGTACATGACTTTCTATTTCACTGCAGGCTGCAATAATTTAACTGGCATGACTGTGTTTCCTGTAAGACTCACACCTTTTCACCAACCACTAAGAATTCTATTTCAACTGCTAACTAAGAAGTACAAGAAATTCCCTGAAAGAAACAAGCTGGTTTTTAGCCAAACTGCAGTTTGATTTATCCTCCCTGCTAAAACAATACACCTGAATGGTCTCACTTTATATATAAAATTATATTCCTAATCTGTACATTTTTACTCACAAAATCCTTCCAGAATTTTAATGTTTTTAAAGTACGGGCAGCACAAACCCCACCTCAATCCTCCTATCTTCCCTATCTCCCTGGCATGAGTAAATTTGTTTTCAAATCATAGAATCCCAGAATGGTTTGGGTTGGAAGGGACCTTTAAAGCTCATCTGGTTCCAACCCACTGCCATGGGCAGGGACCTTTCCACTGTCCCAGGTTGCTCCAAGCCCTGTCCAACCTGGCTTTGGACACTTCCAGGGAGGGGGAGTCCACAACCTCTCTGCAACCTCTGCCTTACCACCTTATAGTAAAGAATTTCTTCCTAATGTCTAATCTAAAACTACCCTCTTTCAGCTTAAGGCCATTCCTCCTTGTCCTGTCACTACACACCCTTGTGAAAAATCCCTTTCCAGTCCTCCTGTAAGCCCACAATGTACTGGAAATGGAGTTGCATCCCTGTGATTAAATCCCACTCGGTGCCATGAGGCCCCTTCCCTCCCCAGCCCACTGCCACCACCAAACCCATTGCAGGCTGCAAACAGAAATACTTCTTTGCAACTGACAGACCTTGAGTCACTGCAAATGCCTGCTTGTAGCAGGCTCTGGTACAGAGTTTACTGTCCATAGTCTTTGTTTAGGGATTCAGAGTTTATCCAAGGACCTGCTTTGAACACAGGACTGACTCCACAGCCGTTTGCCTGGCTCGCTGTTTACCGCAGGCACCGGTTTGTGTTCCTGCAATCGCCTCCCTCTCCCTCCTCCCCTCAAAGTGGATTCTGTTGACTACACAGGGAGCTCAGCCTTTTAACTCTGAATCACACACAAGTCAGATGCCTGAAGGAGACAGTGCAAATATCCATCTGTCTGGTTAACAATTCTGTAAACAGCAATGGTACCATGAGAAGATTTCCACCCACTCTTCACTTGGAGGTTAAATTCATCTCCTTTTCCCATTTGTGAGTTTTAGCTATAAAGTAAAAAGTTGATGCTGATTGAAGAAACTATTCCTCAGATATTCTGCACAAATGGTATTCATCTGTGTGTTAGGATGGTTCAAAGGAAACGTTTATGCATCCTAGATTAATTTATTAAATGAAATTTATGCAGCTTGTTGCTGATGACATGAAAAAAATTTATAGCTTCTCCTAACGTGCTCATTTGGCCTCCTTGCAAGAACAGACTGTATGTCAATTATCTCAGAGTACAGACAAAGAGAAGAGGAACAAAGCTGTTCACAAAGACCGTGTCCTTACAACTAAACCAGCATACTAAAAATGGATCATGGATCTCTGAAAATAATTGGCCAGGTTAAAGTACAGCTGTGAAATGCTTGGGATGTTGGTCTGTCCGAGGAACCGCAGATTTCAAGCAGGTCTTTGCAAGTGTTTCCTTCACCTGAGTAGGTAACAGATTGGTAAAAGAGAAGCTAGAAGCAAACAGAAAAGAACGAGGCCAGAAGGAAAGTTAGGATGGAAGTGCAGTGGCAGGACCCCTTAACAGAGCAAAGGTATGGGAATGAAGACGGCTGAAGGTTAAGTTTGTTATCTCTATTAGTGTGTCCAGCTAATTAATGCCTCTGGAGGCTGGAGCATGAGCTGGAGTCAGTGTTTGAGGTGTACACACACAGCTTGTGATAGGACTGAGGAGGTTTCAGCAATTCTGAAGACAAGAACAGCAGCAGAAAAAGAAATAGAGCTAAAAGTAATACACCAAATAAACAGAACAGGTCTCTAAGCTCAACACTTCCATTGTAGGAGAAGCATTTCGTCCTCCCCAAGTCCTGCCTTGGAAAGGTGGAGTGGCCATGGTTAAAACAGCAGGAAGAACCAACTCCACCCAACACCAACATCTGACTGACTCCTGCTCTTCTTTACCTCACTTTATTTATTACACAAGTCATATTTAAGCTCAACCACACCTTTGTCTTGCTCCCAACTTAAAGGCATTGTCTATTTACTTGCTTTTAGCATGGTTTTAAAGTGATTTCATTAAATACCCAGTAAAATATTTCTGAAGGTGTCTCTTTCTTTCCTATTTGGATAAGTTGACAACTCTAATTTCTTCACAACTTTTACAGAAATCAGAACACAACAATAAATGTCACAAGAAAGGATTTCCTGAGATACAGGGAGATTCTTCAGCTATCATGTAACAGCTTTCCACTTTCCTATGGGAGCATGAATAACTATTTTAAAAATGGAATAAACACAGCTAAAGATGAACCAAACCAAAAGGCTTATTTATTTATTAAACTTGGCATCTAATCTCAGAGAGTATGGCAAACCTCATCAGGTCACACCATCCTGCTATCACAATAACTCATCAGCTGTTTCATTATGTGTTCTTTCCCTGCTGGGAAAATAAAATTTCCTAGACTTTGGCTCTCTTACTAATCTTGCATCTCATTTATTTCACATTCAGTCACAGCACTTCAGCAACTGTTTATAGCAAAAAATGGGTGTAACAGTGAGCACAGTGATTATTAATGCCTTTGGGTTTTTTTTCAAGGACAAGCTAATGTCATTTAAACATTAGGATCACATTAAATTCACTGCAAGTGCTCCATTCATGACAATTTATGAAAATCTGCTTGAAACAAAGGTGAGCATGTACTTGTGTGTGGTGGGAAACGTCCCCTGACCCACCATGGGCTCTCAGCCATGGAACCACCACACCCCATCAGACATCTGCACTCAGAAAGTTCCCAGTGGTGATATGGGGGAAAAAATCCCCAAATTCCTTAACTTTTCTGTCAAATTTGACTAAAATCCGTTACTGAAAAGATTGGGCACATGCTCTTTCAAACATTTGGGCTGGTAGAAAATGATCTCATCAGAAACACTTCCCAGGTATTTTGAGTTAAATTGAGGATGTAATTAGAAAGTAGGGGGAAAAAAATGAAAAAAAGAAAAAAGGGAGGGGGTGCAAAAAACCAAACAACCTTTTTTTCCTGTGCTGACAGTGCCATAAAGCCCAACTATAGATACTGCAACCATTTCAAAGGCAGGAAAGGCTGAGGCCTTCACTGTGCTGTCCACTGGCTTTGAAGTGCCGAAAGCAGCTGCTCCCAGCAGATAGGAACTGTGGTGCTGCTGGAGTTATTTTTTTCTTCAAAATATACTTTCAAATCTAACAGCTGCAAGTAGAACAAAGTTGAGCTAAAGTATATTTAAAGAAGAAAAAAAAAAGCCACCAGTTTCTCTCTAAGAGTGTTCTCAGTGGATACTTCAAAAGCAAGTGGCACTGAATCAGATGAAGCTGGAACCAGGAGGGACACGTCACAGCTGAAACCAAATACTGCAGGATCCAAAAGTTCTTTTTTTGCTTTATTAATGGATTCTAGTGTGTTTGAAAAGTTAACAAAATATTAACTGCAAAGGTTTTGTCCAAAATATTTTGCAAGCAAAAGAAAAAAATAAATATCAATCTATCAGGTTATTTGTTGTTATAAATACCAGATAAATATCAATATGTAATATATCAGTATGTTTAATCTACAGGTAGAGCAATCTTTCAGCCCCACATTGAACAGTCCATGTTCACACCAGCAATCTCTTGGAAATCGATATTCAAGGAGAGTCCTGTGACATCAACCATTCCTATAAAGCAGAGGGGTGAAACCATTGCTCCAAGTCCTTACACTTCCAAAATGTTTCTCAGATTGGAGAACTGGATAACACATGAGGTAATTTGGTTCCTCATTACCAATTTGATTAAAATTACAGGCAACTGAATTGTCCAGGGTGCCATCAGTGCTACCCCTGCCACTCACCATGACAGCCAACAAAAACTAGATCTGTAGGGCAATTTCCCTTACCTTTATGTCTAAATTCCATTTGACAACTAGATTCCGACATCTGAGGCAGAACATCTCAAAGCAATTACTACATTTCTCAGGTAGCTAAAATATCCAGGTTTTTGGCTGGGTATCTATTTCCAACTGGAAGTCTGCTAAAGCCCTGTCAAAATGTATCCCCACTTTTAATTTACTGCTCTATTTAAACAGTTTAAATCAATCTATTCCTTGCCAAGTTACAACCAAAGAAATATGCAGTAAAACAAGGCAAGGAACAGTCCGCTTTAAAAATGGTTTAGAAGTTCTGAAGCATAAATAGAGAATTATACGAGAATAATACAGAGAAACAGAAGTTGGAACTACTGAAAGGAAATTTTAAGAGTGGAAGAACTGAGCTCATCCTGCTCCGTGGTGGGGCTGGAGGGGCTTTGTGCTGCAGAAAGGGCCATACAAAAGAACATCGTTCCCAGTGATAACCCACTGCAATCTGCAGGAAGGGTCACGTATTTTTCATGCTCACAAGTTTTCAAAGAACATTCCAAATGAAGTACAAAGAGAAATAAATTTTTAAAAAGGGCTTAAACAGGATTCCACTGAAAATTCTTCAGAGGCTCTTATTGTTTTGCTGTTTAAGGCTCAAACTCTTTTCTTGGGTTCCAGTGATGTTTCATAAAGCCTAGCTGTTCTTTCTTACAGTAAAAGCAGCTATCCTAAATAAAATACAAGGGAAGCAGTAAACATCTCCTCTTAGTGAAAAATGCTTTCACTGATGTTTACCACAATATCAACATTGCTACAGAATAACACCGTAAAAACATTCGCCAAAACATTTTTAACTCTCATAATTTCTTTGTTTGTGGGTTTTTTTGACACAGTCTCCAGAAGGTCTGAATATAAGAAGACACATAAAACCAAACCATGACCATATCAGACATTATCCTTTGCCTTTAGAGTGCAAAGTCAGCTGAGTATTTGGCAGAAAAATTTATCTACAGCTTGGTGGATCTTACAGCGGATGGTAAAAAAAAAATTATTATTTGTAGGTAGGAACAGGAATGTTGTAACTCCTGATACACTGTAGATCAGCATTTATCTCTTCAGATCATGTTCTTAAACCTGGGAACAAAAATCTTTGAAGAAATGCTTACTTTGGACTTAAAAGAAGCACTACAAATTATGAGAACTGTAAAGCAAAAAAGTAAGCCAACCATACCATTAAAATGATGTGAAATTACGATTAAATAAAAAATTCTAGCTTAAGGCAGACACCTAACTGACCCTGATAATTCCCATCTCCCTCCTTCCAGTGTGTTGTCCTTGACACATCAAACTTGCTCACCTTTACTGCACAAAGCCCCAGTGTCTCTACAAGCCCAACCACTCCTGAATCACTAAATACAGGAATCATAAATAACACCACCCAGTTAAGCTGAACACCTGTGAGATGTCCCTCACCATTCCAGAGGCCAATGTGTCACCTCTGTCAGGTGGCAACACAACTGGTGATGTTGACAATTCTGAGCACAGACAGGGAAAATGCTTTGATCTGAACCAACAAACTCCCTTGTATTCCAAGAACCACACATAGAACACAGCATTGTTCCTCCCAAGCACACACAAATGTGTCTCTCAACACCTACCAAAGTGATCTTGTTCCTTAATTCCTTGAAAAAGCCCCTTCCAGATGGACCAGAGCAGGTCTCACACCAAAGCCAACGGCAGTGTTTCATCCTCTTACAGCACAGAAGATAAACAGACATGAAACCACATTTCCCTGGTGGAAATGCAAGTTTATCTCCATGTAAGAACAGTGATAAGAGAGAATTTTTATGGATTAAGCACCTCACTCCTATAAAGTACTCAAAAAAACCCTTTCAACCCTTCAGCAGGTGTTACCAACAAAGGCCACTTCGGTTTCACGACCAAGCACCACCTCACAGCAGTGTCTGAGGGGCTGTTGCAGCTCCTTTGCTCCCAAGTTTGCATCATGCAAAAATGTGTCTACTTCTACTTTTTTCCCTTGGCACTTCACGACACTATTTAATAAGACTTTCTTGTCTCCACCCAAGTGTTTCCTGAATATTTCCCAACCCTGAAATTACATTACAATGAAGAAAATCATGATCAGTGGGCCAAAACAAGCATTCGTATGAACACTCCCCGTGTTAAAAATGGTAAAAAGAATGAACCACTGTTTCTTGACAAGAAGAAAAAACAGATAATGCATTAAATAATTTAATCTGGTGATTATGAAAATAGGTGTTGCCACCTGTAAGCCTGGGAAACAATTTGAAAGAGTCGGAGGTACAAAGGATTGCAAAGAGGAAACAAAAGTATTTTCTGTGTAGCCTCTTCTCCCTCCATCCCCCATCACAAAACTCTGCATATCTATAAATTGTGGTTTTGTAGGAAGGACAGCAACACACAGTGACCTACAGCTGCAGGAAGGGGTGCCCCTCCTCCCCTCCCACCTGGAGGAGCAAAGCAACTGACCTGTTGTTCATATCTTTTCTTGATCTCTTCCAACTGCCAGGAGAATTCTTGGGCTTGCTTTTCCCGGAGCAATTTTGATCTGCTTAGATCTGCTTCAACCTCTGCCATCTACATGGGAAAAGAAAGGGAATATTTAATTTAAAGAAAAAAAAAAAGGCAGAGCTTGAAATGTTCTGACATTTCTACAGTTGTTTGTAAACCATCAAAGAGGTGAATATTACTTGTTGAGAATGATAACAACACCATTTGTAAGTAGTGAAAATGAATATTCAGTCATTGTAGGATTATTAGTTACTCAAGGATATAGTGATCACTGTCATGCCACTCCCTGATTACAAAGTATTGGCTCGGTTTTTCACTCAACAGTGGTCAACATCCCATCAAAATCAAGGGAACATTTTTTCTTGGCATATTTAAGACTCAAATATATTTCACTTAAAAATATACTGCCTGTGGAAATTCAAGGGAAATCATGTGTGAGTCAGTGCATAAACTACAGATTTAAAGTAAGTTTACATTAAATCAGAAAATAACTTAAAATAACTTAAAAGAGAATTATTTGGCTGCAAGTTAAGTTCTCTGAAGATAGTCATCGCCTATGAATAATGAGTCCCACAGATTCCAGCACACAGCATCAAGGAAGCAATTTCACAA
The DNA here is from genome assembly GCA_013398175.1 of Climacteris rufus. NCBI lineage: Eukaryota > Metazoa > Chordata > Aves > Passeriformes > Climacteridae > Climacteris > Climacteris rufus. The sequence goes on along the minus strand of VZRZ01008316.1, from coordinate 722,491 downwards.
CTCAATTAACAAAGGCTTTTGTATCAAAAGCACAACTGTTAGCTGTGCATGAGGCATATTTCCAAGGGAAAATACATATATATATATATATATTATTATGCTGCAATGCACACTCATCAATGACTTTCAGATCTAGATCGCAATACAAGAAGTGAATAAACTGTCTCCCTAACAAAAGGTCTCCCTAAAAAAGAGACAAGAGGTGTAGGGGTCTGGAGGACCAGTGCTGTCACAAGGCCATCTGCTATACAGAATGAACAAACCCATGAATTCCTGAACCACAAGCCAAAATCCTGCTTGGCCTAAGGGAGTGCTCAGTCTTCAACAGTAGTCTGTGCCAGTTGGCCTGGACATCGCTCCCCAGCCAGGAAAGGGAGAAAAGGCAGCACTCAGAGTGGGAAAAGCATTTTATTGCAGAGTACTCCAGCAAAAAAGGAAGGGATAGGACTAGAAGCAGTTGGCCAAATAGAAAGTGGAAAAATAAAATAGTAAGGAAGCAGCTCCTGAACCTCACTGCTACTATCTGCCATTAAGAAAAAGGACTGCAATCAGTGTTTTATGAACAATTTCTTCCGGTTCCAAACTTACTCAAATTGCACTTCCATGGCCATATTTTACTCAGGTCAATAAAAACCAGAAAAATATTGTTACTATATTAAAGGATTTTTTTAAAAAAACATTCTAAAAAGTGAAATAGTAAAAACATATACAAAGATGCTTTAAATGTACTGCCTTTTGCAGTTTACTCGTCAGGTCACTCATATATTTCCAACAACTGCAACAAAGGCTCTTGATCATTATTTGCCAAACCCAGGAAGCACCAGATCTAAAGTACCATGACACAGTCTATGTATTGTTTCTGGTTTTTTTTAGTTACTATTGGAAAAAAATGCAGATCTTGCTGTTAAACACATACCACCCACCCACCAGTGGCCATCAGGTGACTCTTAATAACAAGAAGCTTAACAAAATAGGAAGCAGATGGCAAAAAAACATCACAGTGACAAACTAATGAATCAAATATTGATTGCAACAACTGAAAATGACCCCAATCCTACTCATCTCCATAATTAATTTTATCCCACACCAAAAATGGATTTAGAAGCTCAGTATTTCTAATGCAGATAAAAGGACAGCGTTGCTATGGCTACTGCAGTTGTTTTATAAGTAATACATCCCACCTAACCACAAAACATAGAATTTTCCAGTATGTTCCAATGGACTGGGTGATTTATCTAAGAGAGTGTGGACACAGGAGAATGAGAAAGGCCAAAGAGAACTGCAGCAGTGTTCCTTTGATGTATTTCTTTGGACCTTGGTTCCTGTAGAATAGTACCACTCAATTGTACAATATCATTTCATATTTCTAGATTTTAGCATCCAAATAGGGACCGTGTGAATCAGACTATGGCTGATTCATGGAGAACAGCAAAATTCATTTTCAAAATTTCCCAGAACACAGCAATACTTTGAAAGAAATGTACTGTCATTTTAAAATTACAATTGACTAAGTTTTCTAAATTCTTTTGCGCTTTCTTATGCTTTGGACTGGTTTTCTTTGCTGAAGGTTTTTTAAGTGAATGAAACTATTATCAGTCTTTCTAGAATTAGACAACATCCCTTTCGGAGAAAAAATCGGATATTATTTTAAGTCATCATGAAGAAATTGAAGGAGAGCCACACAGCACAGAAAAGATCAGATTAAAATAGAATTTGTTTTACTGTCCTCCTGGGTCTGGTTTGCTGAACACATTTTTCTTTTATAAGTTTGTTCTTGTTTTTTTTTTTAATTTCCAAATTCTATTATTTGCTGTCTACATGGGTCTTAAAAATATTAGCAATGAAGGCTTTCATAAGAAAATTCATGAGAACAACAAAAAGGGAACTTCCTCAATTCTAAGGCAGCATCCTCAGCCATCCATTCCAGTCCCAGCCTGCAGCATCCTCCTGTCAGCACCAGGGGTGGGTCATGGTAGGTGAGGCTGGAACTCTGAGGACATGGTCAGGCAGAATTACAAGCTGGAGTTCTGTCTGGAGATTTCAACCACATGAGGGAGTTAAGGAAATATCCCTTCTCTCCTCTTCTTTTGACCACCTGTTGCTTGTTCCTTATTTCACTCCTTGGGCTGCTTTTGTCAAGTCCCAGGAGAACCATTTAACAACTGTTTGCTCCATAAGAAATTTAAACCACTCAAATCCCTGATTTTCAGGGACAGAAAAACGGATTTTTCCATCCTCTGCACATGAATGCCAGCAGCCACTACAGCTCTGCCCCTGTTTGGGCTCAAACTGATTACAGGAGCTCATTAATGGAAGACAGAGTGGCTCGGAAAAGAGTAGGAAGAGACGCACATTTAAGTGGAAAATGACAAGCGTTGTTCCATAGGGTGTATAAACTAACACTTTATACTCTCACTCCTGAAAAATCCCTAATCAGTAACATAACTGCAGATATCTTTATAACAATGACAATTCTGGCTTTGTTAGAAAGATGAAACACCCGCCACCATCCCTTTCTGACTTGCTGCAAAGACACTACATTGTGAAGGATTTTGATGTAGCACTCTCAAGTGGAGCATGTTTCTGGCATTATAAGATCAGAATCTGCTATCCCACTGCGCCAGAGTTTCAGAAAGGCTGGCATTGTGACCTCCTCACCCGCTGTTTCATTTCAGCAGAGTCTTTCTCTGAGTTCAGCTCCACCTGCCGCTTAAACTCCTCCAGGGCAGCGCCTGCCTGCTGGGCCTGCAGCCTCTGTACCTCCGTCACCCGCCTCAGCTGCTCCTCCTTCTCCCTAGAAAGTCACAGAAAATTTTCAGAGTTCAAGTATCAAATAAAAGAACAAGTGTGCTGGTGTAAAAGAGAGGCCTTTAACCCGATCAGTTTAAAATAGTATTCAGATTTCAATTTCCTGTCCCAGCTTCTGCCCAACTTCCCTTTGCAGGGCTTTGAAGAAGGCAATGGAAGGCCGGAGTTATTTTCGCTTTCTCCGATTGAATTTCGCACGCCCAAACACGGCGGCCACAGCTCACAACAAAACCTCCACCTTCAAAGTCTGGGCTGGCTTCAATGGCTCCCTACCCACTCTAAAACCCCCTTTCTTAATCTCATCTTTAAATTAGAGGTAATAAATTAACTTTAATAATAATAATAATTAATAATAAATTAGATTTACCACCCCCCAAGATTTAAATGAACCCTTTTTAGTGTAATTGCCTTCTCACATTTAAAAAAAAAAAAACAAACAAAAAAATTATCCCAGTACCATCTTTGCTCAGACAAGGTGCAGGATTGTTCCCTGCTTGTCATATATCAAAATGCAAAGCAGGGTAATGCGTGACACGTGGTACCTTCTTAATCTATTAGAAACCCATAATGCTGTGATATCTATTCAGCCTTTACACTAATGACAGATGTTAAATCTCTGTGCAAAAATATTTCATATGAACAGCCTACACTACACTTGACATATTAAACTTGATACATCTATAGAAATCAGGCTGGGTTTCTTCAGATTTGATGATATACAGCAGTAATGCTTCTAGAATATTTTATGTACATGCACACAGACATATGAAAAGATAGATATTCACCATATTGGCATAACACAGACAGAAATTCTGGTAACTTGCAAATATTTCAGAAATTTTGATGTGATTCCTCAAATATTTCTAACTTTTATTAACTTATTACTAATTTTATTATTAGCTTAGCATTATTAGCTTCTGGTGACATGTTTCTACTCCCACAGGTCAGCAGAGCTGCCTGACTTTGTGTTAAGACTCCAGGGAAAACGACAGTGGCATCGAGGGACAAAGCTGGCTCCACCCATGGTTTGTAACAGAAGACACATTCAAACAGACCTGGGGCTGACATTTTCATTTTACAGGCAGAGGAAGTACCTCACAATAAATTTCCCATTTTGACAGAAATTATTTCCATATAAAACAAAGAATCTGACACATAAGAGACGGAAAAGACCAGCTAATTCATCTCGTCTGTCACCTTGCCAGCACTGAAGGAGCTGCTACAGCACTGAGCGAGCCTTTCAGAAAGGTCAGGAAGCTGCCAAGCCCAAAGTTACAGTATTCACATCCTCTTCTGTGGTTTTCAGACCAGACTTTGACAATGGGACAAAGAACATAATCCTACATCTTCACAAAGCGGCTGTTTGCAGTGGAGGAGAGCAGGGTAATTCCATGAGCAAAGAGATCAAAGAAATGCCACAAGCCCTGAGTCACTGTATTGCTGTTTACTTTAAGAGCTTTTTCATCATGCATCTTAAAAAAAAAAATAAAAAATTATTTGGGTACCTTACTCACAGCTGACAGAATAATTAAGAATAGGGAGACTTCTTTTTTCCTTACAGAAAAAGGAAAGTACCTTTCTTACCCAGCAGAAACTGGAGGAAAACAGCAAAATCCTGTATCACAGTTTTGGAGAAGATTGTTTAGGGGTTTTGGTTTTGTGTTCATAGAAAATCCGTGCAAATTGTTTTCAAATTTGCTAGAGAGCATCCATCACCCTCCCCCAGATATGCTTTATTTCTACAGCCTCATTGATTCCACTTCCTACCCTCCTCTGAGAGGGAAGCACATCTGTGTTAATCTAAGCTACCACACTCCCCATTCATTTATGAGACAATAAAAATTACACAGCAAAAAAACAACACTACCAAAACCAACACTTTTTCCCCATCTGAGTGGCAAAATACCATTTAGGATTTAAATTTCTCCTGCAGAGGATCCAATAGATCCAAATTGCAAGTACAAAACTCCACCATTCCTCAGAACGGGCACACCAATGGCACCTCTGGAGCTCAAAGTGATGTGAACTGTCTGATGTCCAGTTATCCACCAGCTCCAGCTGCAGAGGGGCTTGGCTCAGTTATCCCCCAAAACCCACATTCCAGGGAGCTGCTGTATACAGATATTTTTAATTTTACAGCTGTTTGACACTGAATTACAGTGAGCATGTCACTCCCCTCTCCCACAACATAATCTACCTTAGAAAGAATATGTAAGAGCTCTGTCCACATTGTTACCTTGGAGAGACCATGGAGAGGGGAAAATCTCCACTTCTCCTCCCAAAGATCCACAATTCAGCAATGGGCACTGGATAACAAATCTCTCTCCCTGCAAAAGACATCTAATAATTCCAGTCCACGCTGGAAACAAAATCAAAAATGGAAGCTTATTCAAACATCCACACTGACAATGGCACAAGACACTGGGACAACAGCTTTGGTCCAGTCAGATGGAAGCACAACAAATCTAAGCACAGAAGGACAAGATGTCAATCCTAGTGTTCTTAGACAGGCTCCAAATTTATGCATCTTCCTCCTTAGGAAGATATACTTATTTTGAAATATTAGATATAAACTTTAACGAATGTGGTTTTATGCACCTTCCTTTCTTTTAAGGACTTAATCCCATGAATAAATGCAACAACTCATTATAACCAGGAAAAAAACTTCATTTTTAAGGATGTGGGAGCCAGCACTGTCTACTTTTTGTGCAGTTCAGATTTGTACAGAAGCTTAGAAAACCTGTACAACAATGGCCCTCGGTTCACAAATATAAGAAAAGCTTCACTTTTTTTCCCAAGACACCAAGCAATGTGCCTTGCATGAAGCACTAAAATATTCACTTTGAAGATTATTTTTTTCAGTTGGACTAGTTGTGGGGCCCAATACAATACAATTACATCACTTAAATCCCCTAAAGCTGAGCCGGCTTGAATATAAAAATAGGGTGAATTTAGTCTTTGCCCCCAATTTAAAAAGCAGCAAATTCCTTTTGTTTCAGTGTATAAAGGATGTGGCAAAGGAATTAGGAATTTTACACAGCACAAACCATCTCAGGGAAAGGTGACTATGAAGTCCAGAATTTCAATTTCAGAAAGCAGCACTCTGAAGTGCACTGATAAACTGGAAATATAAACATCTTCCATGCTTCCTCTTCATGCTTTATGATAAATATTTGCCTTGTTTTGTAAGATGTCTTCCAAGAGGTAACAACTAAACACAGTGAGACTTCACAGCACTGCAAGTCATGTTAATGAAACATGGGGCAATCCAGAGGCTAATGGGAGAGGTTAATTAAACTTGGGATGTCCCAGCCAATGTTGGATGAACCAACACTTTCCCTGCAGGGTTCCCAACATTCCCTGAACAAAAGCAAGGGTTCACCAACAGCACAAGGAGCAGGAGATGCACATGTCTGGGTCTCAGCCTCATGAACAAATTAACACCCTTTAGACATGAAGGGCCCAACGTGAACCCAACGTGTGGTATAAAATTATACCAGGCTTTAATTCACAAATAGGCAAATTCTTTGCCAGGTTTTCAAAACCTGCTGTCAGCACAGCCCATTGTACCCCAACTGTACTGGAGAACAAAAGCAGAGCAAGGAATTTCTATAAGGATATATTTTGCACTGAATAAGCTTCTGAAACTTAGATTCTGATGGACTCCACAAGAAGGAGAGGCTCCATCCCTTGTCTAAGTCTCTCACAGGTTGTTATGACTCTGGGTTTATGCCCATAGATAAACATGAATCTCAGAATCCCAGAATATCTCAATTTGGAAGGGACCCATAAGGATCACAGAGTCCAACTCCCTGCTTCTCACAGGGCTACTTAAAACTAAATGATATGACTAAGAGAAGGATGAGGCATGGGAAAAGCAGAGTCATGGCTGAGCCTCCAGCCCCACAGATGATGCTGAGATCCTGCTGGGAAAGGCCAGGATCTCCCGTCATTGCCCTTGAGACCCCACATTACACATACACACTAATCCTACATATTCAGATTTGCTGTACTTACAAAAGTCTTTGCTCATTCCTTCTTCTCTTTCCTAAATACTAACACTGCTGAGGGAAAATTGTTTTGCTACCCACCAAACTGCAAACTATTCATTTGCTGCAAGGCAGCTGGAAAAGCATATTGCTGAGATTGTTTCTAAACAGCTTTTCTTTTTATCTAATCACACAAGAAATTAACTCTTACTAATATGTGTTGAAATGAAATCACCTATCACCATTTATATAATCCATTTAGATTTAAAAAAACCCCAAAAACTCCTATATAAACACATTTCCAAAGGAGAGAACAGCTTGTTACATAATACACAGTAATCTGTGTAGCTAAAAACACAACCTGCATCAAAACATACCCAAACTTCACATGCAAAAGCAAAAATCAGAAATTCCACCTTAGCATCTTCTGTGTCTATAGACATGAGGACCCATCCAGTAAACAGACACATATATTTGACTTGATATAGGGAGATTCAAGCAGACCCAAAATCCTACTCTGGATCCCAGAGAGCCCCTCACATGGAGGTGTCCTGGTACCATCAGGACTCTACAAAATTGCAGCAGTTAAATCAAATTATAGTCCAATGCAAGATTCATGATACCACTTTTTAGTGCCACAACCAGTAAAAAACACTCTCTACAACAGCTCCTCTGATTTAAATTCTAGAATGCAGATTATTGAACTACATAAATAATGTATTAAAGCGTGAAGTACCTTCTACTTGCAAAAAAAGGGGTTAAAGGTTTGGTTTATTGTTACAGAAATACACTTCAGTAGTAATGCCAAATCTGTGAAATACACAAAAATCAATTTTACTTTCCCTGCTCCACTGCTTTTAACACACAGTGATAGTTCAGTAACAGCTTTGGGCCTAAATGCACCCATCCCATCTGTGGTTAGAGCATCCTTCTGCACAGGCTGTAATTCCCACAAACAACGAGCAACAACGAGGGCTCTCCTACCAGCCAGCCCCAAACATATGGAATATGTGCAGAACACTTCTTCTTTTTGGTGTGGAGAGGAAGAAAGACAGTGTGAAGTCATTCAAGCGGAATGATAACTAAACCAAAGCCAGATCAAAGGAGCGAAGAAGAAAGACTGAAATGTGAAGTTGAAATATTTATTGCCTTCAAAACATCATCCCTATCCTGTCCCTGGGCACTTTAATATTTCGAAGTTGTTAGAGAGCATTCTAACTTGTTTCATCGTTTCAAAGAAATTAAGCCAAAAATACAAAGCCAAGAAATAAATATAAAGCGTTCCCCAATTTTAAGAGTAAGATGAGCTTGTCTTTATGAGAAAAAGCATGAATCCACTTATAAATTGTTTACAGTTTGCATAATTTGAGATGTTAACATCAAAAAGCTGGTCTGCATTCCTTCAAGTAAGCTCTAACAATGGAAGATATTTACAATACAATTATTGTTTTAAACTATATACTTATGTTTTAAATAAATCATGAGATAACATTAACAAACTAAACCACTCCTCAAAGCCATTAATGAATTTAGAGTAAATAATACTCCACGTGTGTAGTATCACACTGAAATAAGAAGAATAATGCATTGCATTCAAAATTAATGGCTCACAATTTAACTAGGCATTAGTTAAACACACTAATAATTATGATAACTATTTCTCATTACAATAATGACAGGGCACTGTTGTGCGAGGTGCTATGCAAACAGAATAAAACAGCAACTGCGAAATGATGAATGTGATGTGGATTAAAAGGCTGGGCAACTGTTGTAAATGTGGCTGGAGAGGAAAACATTATAATTTTGCTCAAGACTGCAGAAACTGTCTCCAAGACTTAGATACACCACATATATGAAAGACCACAGAGGCTCAGTTATCAAGGGAGGAGGATTAGAACAGAGATTAATAGTCACAGCTTTGCCATGCTGAGACGACAGCTAAACCTCAACAAGGACAACACAGAGGGGAGAATTAGAGAGACAGGTGTAGATAATGGCTTAGAAAAAAGGAGACAAGTCTGTAATTAAAAGGTGGACCAGAAAGTCAGCACAGATAGCAAAGAGATTCATGAGATACTCCGAGAAGAGGTGCAAAGAAGGCAAAGATGGAGATCAGAGAACAGCGCTGTGGTACTGAGAGCTGGCGGGCGGATAAAATAAACAATCCAGAGGACAAACTCCGTGAGAAATCACCAGGCACAGGACAAGAGCCAGGCAAGAAGCATTACTTAACACCAACAAAGCACAGTCCAAGACGTGTCAAGAGTGACAGATCCAACCATGGTTGGCAAACCAAAGGTGCCAAGGATGAACTATCAGGATAAAGACTTCTAAGGAGGCACAAGGACACAGAACTCATCCTGTCATTCTACTGACTTAAGGTAACTATTTTTATGGTTAAAATAATTGTATCGTTCAGGATTCAGAATAACATTATTCATGTTGTAATAGATAATAAATTTAATTCTGAGGAATGATGAGTGTCTACTCAGCTCATTAGTTTCTTCTTTACGAGAGGCTGATATGGTAGACATGGATTTTCAAAATTTTCTTTTCCTTAAAAGTACTGTTTGAATTATTAATTTCAACTCCTCAATGAAGGTTGGTTGTGTTGTAGAGGAAGCTGAAGGAAAGTTGTAAAAAGTACATAAAAAGTAAAAGCAAAATTAAGATTATCAAAAGTAATTGAAGTCAAACAATTGCAATTGTCAAGCAACAAGAAGGAACAAAGTTTCTCCTTGTCCTACTTTGTAGATGGTTTTTAAGTGATCCAAAGGAGGTGACAGCCCGAAACATTTCACGCTTTTTAACAATCAGTAATTGAGTTCAATCATCTGTAAGACTTTCTTTAGGCAACTCAAGGCTTTTCTCATTGCATCAATGTTTTGGGCACTATATAGCCTTGAAATATAATTCAAAAAATCTGAAAAACACACTGAGGTGAGAAGGAAGCCTTCTGGAATAAGGGAGCAATTCTGACATTAGTAATTTGTATGCTCATTTATATACTCATTTGTATATTCAATGTGATCATGATAACCCTTAACTACATTAATTAATAGAATAGCAATTAACAGCAGTTAATTATGTGCTACAGCATGATACACCAATGCTCTTCACCTCACAAGGCAATACTTTTTATTTCACAAGTTATGTATCATATCAAACCGTTTTCATAGTTGTTCTCACTAAAGAGATGTCATGTGATATCTCTATAACCATCTTGAGGGACAAAGCAGTCCCAGAGCCAGGGAATTAAAAATCAACAGTTGCTTTTTTTTTGTACAACTGGAGCCTTCCTTTCAATACATATTTCATTATTGCCAGTAGGTCTCCAGAGAAACGGGGCAAAGAAAATGAAAGGCTGTAAATAGTTAATAGAACACTTTATTTTTGCTTTTAAGTGAGACTATTAAACAAAGCTACCACATTTTTGAGCCCTCTGTTCATACTCCACGTTGTGGCCCCTAGAGCGAGGGTTACGGAATGTTTACAATATGCTGGAAACTTTGACTGGGTTTGCTCTAAAAGGTTTCAGATGCTCAAGCACCAAGTGGAGAACAGCTGGTTGGTTTTCCACTGATTCTTAGAGGAGGAAAAAAAAAATCAACAAAAAAAACCAACCAAAACCCACCCTAACCAAAAAACACACATCGTTTTAAAGAGTAAAACTCTATCCCAGCTCCTCAGCCACATCATGTTAGTGCTGGTTTTAAATCACAGACTTGGCTTTTTTCATCATGCTGCAACTGTTGTAACAAGACAACACTGAACATTTTAATAAAAGATAATGATGAACACAACGAACATGAGCATAAACTCTTAACAATGCTCTTTTATTGCAACACTTGGAAATAAAGACAATGCCTGCCCATATTCCTTTAATTATTTCCGGCTTTAAATGGTAATAGCTTTTCCATTCCTACAAGAATTCTCTCCACACACAAATACTTCATTTTCAAGGAAAAATGGAATTAACTGAGGGAAAACAGCTACACTTAGGCAATTATCCTAAAAATATTAACAAAAACAGCAACAAGCAATTACTCAGAATCTGGTTTGAACTTAGAGGTGCAAGAAAGGGGAAAAAAGAGATAAAAAATTAACTTGTGGTTAAAGCTATCACTCCCTTTATTTATTTATCATTGCATTGATGATTGTCAGGCTGTTGTGTTTTGCTGTGTGCAATGGCATTTATGACGCACACCACTCCAAGAAGCTCATTCAAGAGGATTTGAAGAAGCAGCTGTTTAAATATAAAGTTCTCAAAGGGCTTGGTAGAATCAAATTCTCAAGATCCACTATAAATCACAGCTTTTTTTCAAAATATAATGCATATTTTGCCCAAATTTCACTTCTTTTAAAAATGTTGGGATCTAAAAGTTATGCAACTGTAAATTGCAAACAAATTATTTCCACTGCTATTTATTCTTCCTTCTGCCAGCTCTCTTCACATGTTTATTTTTCCTTGCCTTCATTTGTTTCCCTCTTTATTAGATCAGTAGAAGATTATTCACCATTTATTTCTCTCAAATCTATGTATCATTACTTCTTTTACATTGTTCCTTTTGTGATATTAGAGAGAAAAGAAAAGTTAAATAAACACCATGGGAATTTTGCAAGATATAAGTAATCTTAAAGACTAGAAGACCCTTATATAAAACTTCTGGTGCTCAAGTTTGATGCATTTTTAGGTACTTCTGAATAAAGCAAAAAAAGCTTTTCAGATCAAACAAACCCAAGTCTTCCCTTTGTATATCAAAAGGAACTATACAATGAAAAATGAGTCATTATTCAGCCACAGCTGTAGGAAAAGATTCTGCAGAGGACCATCTCACCTTGTTCCCACTTTTGTCTTGTCCCCATTTGACCAGCACAGGTGAACTGGGAAACCCCAAGCAGAACAAGCAGCTGCTGGAGGCAGCCAGGCAGGCTCAGAACAACAGCAAAGCATTAATAAAACACTCAGAGCAGCAGAACAACAGCATCTCAGACTGAAATCACTGCACTGCACCAGAGCCCAAAGCAGACAGGGGTCCTCTGGAAGCAGAAATGAGAGGAGATGGGAATTTACTGACCCTTGGCATTGCTGCTGTCCAGCACTCCCTGTGTCAGGGACTCAGCCTGAGGCTGCAGGAAAATCATAATTCGATTTTAACTTCTCCTTTTAGCAAGTGTGATATCAAAGCCACTCTCTGAAGGCTTTACAGGTATCAGTACCAAGTTAAAACCATAGGAGAATCCTGAGAATAGTCCAGCTTCATTGCTCCATGGATCTTGTGACAATGTCAGGTAAGGAAAGATCCAGAACCAAATGACTGGCAAACCACACCAGGAGATGATAAGTGTCATCTTTGAATAAAGAAATGACTGGGGTTTCAAGAAGGTAACTGGAACCAACAAAATTTAGTTGGAAAGCTTTTGGTCTGCCACCTAAACCAAATCCCAAAATACTGTGAGAACTGGGTGCATGTGCTTTAGAAACTATTGTGAAAATACTACTGTTGAAACTATTGTGAAATTCTCCTAATATGAAGTGGCTTTGCTGGTTTCTAGGAAGTTTAGCCTCTCTTTATTCCCCAGAAGAATTTTAAACAAGTTCAGACAAGGGGTAGAGAAGCCATGGAAAAAAAGAGGTGCTGGTAGTTCCTTATGTAAACAAATAATTTTATTAAGTGACTTGGAATAAAGCAGCTGCTCAGCATTTGCTCTGTATCATCCCCACTTGCAAAGTGCTGAGATTTGGCTGCACGGACAGACTTCAAAAAAAAGGCAAAGAATGAGAGAGAGAAGGTTGTGGAGCAGTAGACTGGAGATGTTGTGCAGGCATTCCTTGACACTGCAGTGTTTAACTACAAGATCTGCACCTGTACGGGTGGAGTTTCATTTCATTTCATTACACTTTATTTCATTTAATTTCTCCCAATGAGACTTTTAAAAATTTGTTTCCTTCAGCCACACTGCAGAATGGAAGAACAAGAACTCAGGAAATCTGTACTTCAGGAGCATACGAAAACATTCATTTGTGTATGAGACAAACAAAGCAAAAAGCCTTCAATCAGATCCCAGAATTATCTTCAGTATATGAGAATCATCACAACCATTATCCTGAGAAACCAGCACCAAGCTGGTCTGTGCTTCCAGGAAGGGGGCAGATGAGCACAGCCTCAGATTATTCACCATTTCATAATGTCATCCAAAATCTCTCAATCTTAAGACTGACAAATTTAATATGTTTATGAAGTCACAAAGATATTATTTCCTGTCTCTGAAGTGCCCAAGGCCAGGTTGGACAGTGCTTGGAGCAACCTGGGATAGTGGAAGGTGTCCCTGCCCATGGCAGGGGCTGCAAAGAGATGGGTTTAAAGTCCCTCCCAACCCAAACCATTCTGGGATTCTGTGATGACTCTGGAATGGAAGTGGCAAAACCAAACCACCTCACAAGTGAGCTGGTGTTGTAATCTTCAATAAAATGGGAAATATCTCCTTACAGCAAATATATATTCCCTATAGTAAACTAAAAATATGAAAAAAATCTGATACTAAAATATTAGCAGAGGCAAAATAAATATACTTAATGAATAAGCACCCTAATTTCACAGAGTAAGACACAAGAGATGGTGTTGGGAGTTGTTTTGGATAACAATATTGTATAACAAGTCAGCAAGACCTTTTCTTTCTCTTCCATGCAATTTCTTCAGCAACAAATGGGTACAGATTTTTTTTTCTCATTTATTTTCTGTTTTATTCTACTCAGTTGTGCTGTGACAAATTATGTACCTCTATTTCCTACTGCTCTGCTCACTGTGAGAGATAAGAACAGCAGAGATTTAGCCTATTTGCAACTCACTCTCATGACACATTTTCTGCAACCAAACCACAGGGATTAGAGAAACAACCTTTCCCCCCAAGTAATTACAGAGAAGCTTTTCAAGAAAACTTTGTTCTTATATAAATGCCATTTAAAGGAGATTCTAGAAAAACCCTCGGAGCACTTCTCAGAGTGACTTTTGCTATTAGGCAATGCCTGTGACATGCACTGTAAAAGGAAATATAAATTTTATATCTACAAGTCACCACCAAGAGTCAGGAGTGTTGGAGCAATTCTTGTGCAAAAGGTTTGCTTTTGACAGATATTTCCTCCATGAACTTCAGCAGAAGAAAAAAACCTTCTGTAAACTATGTAAACCCCTATTCTGTATTGAAATTGTGCCAACACTGTATTTTTTATTTTTGAAGTGAAAGATACTTTAAGAAATGTGGATTTTACTATTCCACACAATGTCTCAAATCACTTTCATTCTGCATCAATGTGGACATGTTTGAAACTGCAGCAGCACTGTTTGCTGTCACAGCACTGGAAAAATAATGATAATAATAATAAAAATCCCACCAAAATGTCTGCCACTTCCCTTTCTGTGTGCTTGCAGCTCACCAGCTACTCAAGATATAATCCTGTGGCCATTTCAGAATCAAAGTGCATTCAGATCAAAGTAGTTTATGAGAAATCACTGATGCACCTACTGGGTTCTGAGTTGCAATTCCACAAGGCATCATTTCTATTGAAGATGCTGAGCTATGTTTTCACCCACCTCCTGCAAGACAAGGTTGTTTTCTTAAGATTTACTGTGTCTGCCTTAGCTGGCAGTTACTTAATTTCATTCTGCAAGTATTTAAAGAAATTCAGTACCATGAAGCATTTTTACATAAAATATTAGATCTTATGAATTCATATTAATAGCAAGGGATTGTTAAAAAGACTGATTTTTGTAGCAATGGGAAAAAAAAGACATAAGGAAGCCACCCGTTTCTGCCACAATAAGTATCACTGCTTCTCATCTACTACCTACATATACATCATATAAAAGCACTTATATGAAAAAATCTTAATATTATCCAGAAACACTGCTAAATTAATGGCTTGGCTTCCAGAAAGCCCTGCAGGATTGGCAGTTCCTCTGTCCTGGGCATGTGAGTGTTCCCAACAGCCACATGCACAACATTTCTGGTCAGAAATGCACACAGGTCAGACCCAGAAAGAACTAATCAGCAGAATATGTGCTTGTACTTCTGAAAATACAATATTTTTAATCTTTAGGATCACAAACCCACCCTGATAAATATGTCAACTTCTCTGTCCATTCAGACAAAACCACACCTAAAAGCTCATTTTTATTTCTATTCAATTACAAAATAATTACTAATTAGCAATAATAATTCCATAAATAATCTTAAAATTAACAGTCTCCAGGGCTCTTCAATGCCAGAAAGTGATCCATCCCCAGTGTTGGCCACAGGACTCACTCAGGGGAAGCACAAGGTTGGGACTGGACTTTGCCAACACTGCCTCAGTCCATGGCCCCTGGAGCATCCCCAGCACTCTGGGCTCTTACAATTTTAGTTTTACAAATCCTTACTCACACCTACACCTAAGCTTAACTCCAGACAGGGAATATCTGAAATCACTGAGGACATCCTCAGCTCTCTGCAAGAGCTCCTCTGCTGTGCTGCTGAAATTCCAAATCCCCAGCACCTCAAAGTTCCTGCCTGGAGAGATTTTCCTCTGCGTGGAATTTCCTCTCCACGTGGGAATCAATCCTGGGCTGCAAAGTCAGACTGATTTTATTAACATAAGTAAGTGCAAAGTGACACATTATTTGAAAGATGTGGAAGAAAATTAATGCAACTTCATTATCAACAAATCAGATGGCAAAATGCTAAAAGATTAAGTGCAGTTGATAACAATTCAATCTCCCCAAAATTATAAATAATAGTCAGTGTAAAGAATTTAAAGATTAAAAGCTACAGTTTTTATTAATGTCTGCAGTGATTTAAGATAGTCTCTATTTATGCCAAATACCTCAGAGATTATAGAAATAAAGAAATACAGACTTCAGTCCTGTCACTTTTATGGAATAAAAGTATCTTTACTTGCCTCTCCCAGCCTAGATAAGGTACATTGTGATATTAAACTGAATACTTTTAGCAAGTAACTTCTGGTTTGTTTCAGAATAATCTGTTTTCCCTAGAAATTACTTCCATAGCTTTGAATTTAAACTGGATTAACACATGGAAATAATACTTTACATAATCAAAAATGGAAGGAGCATAGCAAGAGTTGATCTTGTCTTATGTGCATCTGCTGTCTATAAAGCACTCCCCTGCTCAGAAAACATCAAACTTGGTGCATCCTGATTAGCTTTTCATCTACAAAGTCAGCAAAAAAACCTGTTCCAAGTTAGTTCATGAAAACCGTTTGCCACAGACCACTTCTCCAAGCCTTAGACCCATGTGAAAAATAAGTATTACACAAAAAAAGTGTTGAATCAAAGAGGAAAAACCCACATTAGACTTGTAATTTGTGGATAATCAAACTAAAATATAAAATCAGAAACATCATATACTAAATCAAGCTAAAATGTTATTTAAATAAACACATCTTTCAAATTTCTTTCTTTCTCTAGGAGAGTCCAAAGCATCAAGTCTTTAGTTTAGATTATTTGCTTCCTATGAATCCATTCTGAATTGAACCTGGGCCCACTTATTTGAGAGAGCAAGACCAGCTGACACTGCTCAACTCAATTCGGTTTTATTCCCACCACAACAAATTTGGGTGAGTTGGTTCTTGCTTTAGTTTTTTCATTTTTCTGTCTGATTAGAACCCTGAGGATGCAGCTCTAAAATGGGAAAAGACCCCAGCCAAACTATAGGAGGGCAGTTAGATTAGGCAAAGCATAAAGTTTATTTAATAAATAAATATCAATAAATAAATATTTTAAAATACCAAGGATGGTTCAACAATTATTCCATAGTCACTTACTTCAGAGCCTGTTCCAGTTGGCAAATTTTCTTTTGAGCTTCCTCTCTTTCTTTATCCAGACCATTCTGAATGCCATGAATCTGCCATTTAAGGAAAACCCCACAATATTTCAGTTAAAACAATGTCCATGTTATTTTAAATTCTTAAAACTATTTATTTGCATATTTATTTTGCACTGATGTAGACAACCATGTATAGATTTCTAAAATTATGTAAAATGCTAAAGCAGAGATTAACACAAAGATGGAGTGTGAGCCAACAGAGGATTTTCTTCTCAAAGTAAATATTATTCTCTAGAATTAAAAAAAAATCAGTAAGTACCTAAAAAAAAAGAATTAGATTTTCTTTAGGTAAGTACAGAAAAGCAGAGAAGAATCTGCCTAAAATAGTAACCTGTATTCTCCAGGGTGCAGAGCTCCTACTCACCGATTTGTGAACAGCCAAAGTGAATAATTTTTTTATCAACTCTTACAACAAAAAATAAAAACAAAAAAATCGTATGCAAACATCCTAAAAAATAATAATTATAAAATAATTAGTAATAGTAATCCTAAAAATAGTTACAAATATCTGAATTTGGCAACCTCCCAGGCAAGGCCCAAATCATGAGTTTTGTAATATTTTTTGCCCAAAGTAGATTAAGTACAAGGGAGTTTGTATATAATACAGGAGTTGTATTGCTTTAGAATTGCTCAAGGAACAACATGGGGATGGGATTAACAGGAAATCCTTTATTCACCTACAGCCATTTGTAACAAGCTATTAAGACACTACAATAAAGAAAAATGTGTTTTACTAAGTGTATAGCCCAATGAAAAAACAAATTCAGAGATTCCCTGCTGGGAGCAGTTCCATGGAGGTGTTCACTCCAGGAAACTTGGAACACTCAGTTGGTTTCCAAGAGCCTCCAAATCCATGGGCTGTCCATCAGAGAGTAAAGGTGGTGTTCCTAAACATGGTAAAATTCTATATATTGAACAAGTGGCTTGGGCACGGCTCTCAGGAATAATCTGTCACTCTTCTGATGCTGAGCTGAATGTTTGGAAAACAAGCAGTAGATTTTTTTATAAAAAGCAGGTGTTTCCTTGGCTTGTAAAGCCATTTAGTCTAACTGGTTCCTGATTCAGCAGATAAGCACATTTAATCAAACAGTGACATTTAAGGTTACTACCTATGATTTGTTTGATGTTTAAGTATCCTCAGAGGCAACAGCCACTGCAGACTCATATAGATTATTAGATAATGGGTAGGTTTTTAAGTGAGCAGATTGCACCAAAGACTTCACAAATCCTCTACTTGCAGGCAAGCTTGTTTTAGTATTTTATGGGCCAATCTATCCTGTTTTATGGATTTATATCCATAGATTATTCACATGTATTTTTCTTCTCCTCCTTTCTCAAAGATTCAGTTTTGAAAACAGTTACATCAGAATTTATGAACAAACTGCTGACAAGGTATCTATAAAAAGAAAGGGTTTGTTTGCTTGTTTACTGCTGCAGAATTCCAGCTTCCCTCCCTGGGCTCACTGGTGTGGAAGCACTGCTGACACACTCTTAGCTCGTGCTGAGGAGCTTTCTCCCAAAAGATCCTCAAACTTCAGTCAAATTGTGCTAATATATTTTTTATTTTGGCCTGCAAATTACTCCAATCCTGGATTTTTCTTGAGTTCAACGTTCATAAAGACCATGACCTGACTAAAAAGACAAACGTAGGTTAGGTTTAAACCAAGGCAGATTCTGGAACAAAAAAATGTTTTGACTTCAAGTCAGCAAAAGGGACTAAATCAAACCAAAACCTCACTACAATTCATGTCACAAGTGCTATTACCAAGTGACAAGTAGCTCGGATCACAATCCATTATTTTATGTTATAAATTTGCCACATTTGGAAATGACATGTTTGAGTAACACATCCTTTCAATTAAACAGGCATCTAAGGCACCCTCTGACTGAACATGAGTTGCACATATAATGTCACTAAAATTGAAGTTTCATTTGAAGCCTATTGATGTTTAAAGTCTAAAAGAGCAGGCAGCATTTGCAAAGTGCTTTAAGATGAAGTGCTTTTGATGAAAATTACACTTTTTACTTTAAGTTTCTGATGTAAAAACAATGCATGTTGACAATATATAGAGAACACATGGAGAAGGATGGAATAGAGATATACTGGGGGGAAAAGGAGTATGGAAGAACATATGAACACTGACAACAGGTCAGGCCAAGTCTCATTCAGCTCATTATCTTTTCAACAACAGCAGTTGACATCAGCTGCCACCACAAGCAGTGCACACAAACAGGACAGGCTTCCAGGGGCACTTCTTTGGGAATGCCTTCCCAGCCTCCATCCCTGGGCAACAGCTTCCCAGAATCCGAGGTGATATCTCTGGACTTAAACAGCTGCACTGAAAATCCTCCTTGAATTTGTTCAATTATTTCTCCAAACATCGTGATGCTCTTGGATTCCAAAAGTTACTGTTTTGGGGGTTTCAAAGTTTAAACCTTCAACAGAACAAAACTGGAGATTTGCATAAGATTGTATATTTTCCTGAAAACAGTACCTGTTTCTCATACACATGCTGCCAGTGAAGCTGTTCCTGCTGAACCTTGTGTTCTTGATCCTGTAAAGGAAGAGATGTGTCTTCTAAACAAACAAATCACATTTTTCTTCCGTTTCATCAAACACACACATTTGCTATTACACAGAACAGTCCATAAAAAATAAAAATCCACTTTATATCATCATGAAAAGATTCTGACATACAAAAAAATTCAACCAGCAGCAAATAACAAAACTATCTTGAAAGTCACGATTCATGTTTTCTAAAGAGAAACAGCAACTTGTTCTCCTGAGCTATTAAAATGCCATTCTGTACTACATCAACTGTGAAATGAAAGACATTGGAGAAAAAATAGATGCCAAAACTCAAACAGGACTGATACATGATACAGATGTGGAACTCATTACCCTGAGATAGAAGGATTAATTTAAATGTCTCCAGGAAGACAGGCTATTGAACTGAACTATTAAATAGTGACAAAATTAAAAACAATTTTGAAACTTACTTTTAAAGTGTTTACAGTTTACGAGAAAGAAAAAGATAATTCATCATTCTTTGACAAGCTTCTCCTTAATCCACCAGTACAATTTTAAACTTTTATTTAACATGTGAACTACAAAAAACAGTCAAAAAACTCCTGTGAAAATTCTGCTCTTACCTCTCTTTTAGCCACACTCTTTAAATCAACCTTTAACCATAAGGTGACACGATATAATTTTTATTAATAAACTGGAAACAAGCAAGCATGGTATAGATAAGTGCATTTTAGTATGGCTATCTGAACATTTAAATCACCAAAGAAAGTAAATAGGATTGGTCATTTTTGAGAAAGAAAGTCAGGGCTCACCCTCAGCTGTTTCTGCCTTTGATGTTCTGACTCTTGCAACTGTTGTTTCAAGAGAGCCACATTACGCTGTAATTCTTTAATCACATCACAAGTCTGTAGGGATTTAACAGAAAAAGGAATTGTTTGTGTTGCTCTGCTCATTAGCTCTTTTGCATTTTTAAATTTATTTCTCAAAGGTGCCTGGAAATTAGAAAAAATTATCAACTTGGGAAAAAAAAAAACCTGTATGAGTTTACAGCTCTGGATACGTCACTTCGGGTCCTCTGGAGAACTTGGAAATGTACACAAAAGCACAAAAAAACCACTCCTAATAATAAAAAAATCCCTTGGCACTAAAAATGGGTAGAAATAAAAATACCTTGCAAATGAAATGGAGTAAAGTATCATCAAAGCTCAGAGAATTCCAACAAATAAACACCAAAGGCCCCACTTGTCCTATGGCTTTGTGGTTTAATAGATGGTATTTAAAGAATGAGTCTTTTCTACCATTATTTAACTTGAAAATTATATTAAATATATATTATCTATGTGTCTATGCATATTGGTAGATATCAACCTGACAAATGCTTTTACAGAAACAAACCAGAGTGATTACATTTTGGGTGGAATGTACACTTGCAAAATATAAAAATAATTTCTTAAACATAAATATTTAACACAATGTTTAATATTATGAAATCTGCAGGACTGTGTTTTCTGGAAAAAATATTTTCTCTCATGGAAGAGGCTTTATGAAAACATTAAGTCTTTAAGTGTCTCAAATCCTCTGGAATGCAGAATTTTTACAGAAGCACAAATAAAATCAGGATATTAATTGCAGTTTATCTGAATCAGTTGTAGAAATCCCACCTTTATGGACACATACACAGCAGAATTACCAGCCAACTTCAAATGACTTTTCAGTCAAATTTGGGAACAAAAAATTAAATCCCAATTTTAAACTTATGCACATGAGTAACTTGGGGAACTGAGCAGTTGCTTGGGTTTATTCATAAACATTATATTTATACTGAGGAGAGCACTTAAAAAATACACCCCATGTTACTGCCTATTATACCTGAGCTGCAGAGAGAGCTTGTTCCTTCTTTATAAAATCTCTATCAACATCAAATTTACTTTGTAGTCGCTGAAGGTTCTCCTTGTATTCCTGTATAATCTGGTCCTTGTCTTTCTGAAGTAAGTTGTACCTACAAGGAGTAAGCAAACAGAATATGGAAATTGCTTTCATATTTTGGCATTTTACCTGCTCAATATCAATTCCACAGAGTCTGCACGTCTGCCACGTGCTCTTGTCACAGAAAGAGCTGCTTATAAATAATGGAAAGATAACACACTCCTGAAGCTGGTGGTTTGGGTCACTCTAAATGAGTTTGACACCAATTAACACATTTTCATGAGAGTTTTCTAATGTCCAATGCCATTCAGCGTGTTCTTGGAACAAAATGAATCATGTTTGCTTTTGGAAATTCCATATTCTTCAAAGTGAAACCAGCAGTTGGTATTCAATTACCTTCCTTTCAGCTCCTGAAGCTGGGAGCACACCTCCTGGTAACGCTGTTCCACCTCAGTCTTCTCTTGAGACAATTTCTGACGTTGCAAATGACTATTTTCAGCCTCAACAGTCAACTGCTGGACACGAGCCCCCAGCTCTTGGACCTTCTCGTTCTAAAAGAATAGATAATTATTGAGAAAACCCCAAAATAAAGGAGGGAATTCCCCTGTTGTTGTTCAGCAATAAGGTTCTTTGGTGATGCAGAGACACAAGAGTTACAATAGCAGAGCTGTCATCAATCACAACAGTAAATCCTATGTTGTATATAAAAAATAAATAAATCTTCAAGATATGGGTGTTTATCCCTCTCTCAAAGTGACATGTCTTCTCCCTTATGCAAAACAATATATGCAGCTGACTTCTAAATTATAAATCTTTTAAAGTGGGAGAGAAGACAATATTTCAATGGAAATATTTCAATGGATGATAATACACATAAAGTGTTTTTTTACTTTCCTTTAATCTCATTACAGTGATTGCCTTTCAGTAAATTACAAGCATCTATCAAAAGTTGTATCTTTTTCCTGGAACTTCATCTCCTAATATAAACAAATTTAAAAATGAGCAGAGTAGGAACAGGCAGGTAGCATGAGACTACTCTAGGACTTCCCATTCTTCCCTAAATTAATAGTAATATACTCGGAAATTACACAGCTCAGGAGGCTGCAGTCAGAAAATAAGACACAGCTGTCCTTGCAGGATGTACATATCAGAGTTATTTTTATATTAACAAAGGGCCAAAGATGAGGGAAGTGAAACAGAAATTTCATCCACTGTTCAAGTTAAATAAACCCCCAAATATCTGCCCTGTGCAGCCACTGCCCAACTGTCCCTGGTGGTGACAGGAGCCTGGCCTGATGCAAGAACCTCACACAGACAGAAGGGGCACCTCAATGGGCACCTCAGATTTCACAACCACAGTGCAGGAAAATTCTCCATCAAAGCACAGCCAGCTGCTCAGTATGGGGTTGTTTTTCTGGGGGCAGAGGGTTGTTTGCTTTGGGGGCTTGGGTTTTGGTTTGTTTGTTTTGTGATTTTGTTCTTTTTTTTTTTTATAATAAAAATAGAGGCATTTCTAATATATCACTGAAAATAATTCCTTGCTGACCCTGTACCCCTCAAGGAAGTTCATCCTTGCTCAGTGCACAAACCCCTCCTTATCAGCTCTATGGCATTAGTGACATTTTTCAACCAATTCCACTCACTAACAGCACTGGCATTGCTGGCAACATCAAACTCTGAACAAGGAAACTCTGAAATACCGACAAAAAAAAAAAATCAGGAGAGAGAAAGGAGAGAGAGGAAAAGAGAAAACTAATTTCCAATGACAGTCTAGTCTTTCATCTTAAGCCCTGCCTTGAACTCTACCTTGTTTAATTATTAAATCAGAAGCTGCTCAGCAAGATCTGTCTAGTTTTGATGGTTCTTAAATTCAATCTTGCTGACAGACTGTGTCCATTTTTCTCTGTATTTACTGTTACCTATGACATGATCTGAATGTTAATTTTTAAATTCAACATTCATTAATAAAGAAATAAATTTTGTTTGACATTGTCTTTTCACTCATTCAATTTTCTTTGTACCTCATCCTGATGAAAAGTACAGAATGCTTTTTTGAGGTTACTTGCTAATGTTTTTGCTTTTTGCATCATTTATGTAACAAGCACAAAATCCAGATTATACCTGATTACATGGTTATAATTATTCTAGAAAAGAGAAGCAATAAATTAAGATAATCTATAATTCTTTTTGAATTCTTTTTGTGACCTTTAATCTAACAGAAGCATTTGCTCATTCAAAGAGGAGGTGGGTAAGTAAAAAGTAACATGTATCTATGAAAACAGATGTAATACACAAATCCTTTCGTATGGCCTACAAACCTACAAAGATAAAAGTTCTGCTAACTTGAATCAAAAGCAGTGAGACATGTTAG
This sequence comes from Climacteris rufus, assembly GCA_013398175.1. Taxonomy (NCBI): domain Eukaryota; kingdom Metazoa; phylum Chordata; class Aves; order Passeriformes; family Climacteridae; genus Climacteris; species Climacteris rufus. The sequence goes on along the minus strand of VZRZ01008316.1, from coordinate 698,985 downwards.
AATCAGTCCTTAATTACAAAATCTGGGTAACAGTGTAATATATCTGTGTAACACTGATTGAAGGGCTGCACCTTGATTAATTTTATCTGGGGAATAAAATCCTTGGTTGGACTGGCTGCCAGGACAGCGCCCTCTCCCAGGACAGAACAACTGCATTGCACTATTAAAAATAAGGATGTACAGGCACCAATCATAGAATCTGCACTGCACTATTAAAAATAAGGATGTACATGCACCAATCATAGAATCATGGAATGGTTTTGTCTGAAAGGAACCTTCAAGATGATCTGATTGCACCCCTGCCATGGGCAGGGACACCTCCCACTATCCCAGGTTGCTCCAAGCCCCATCCAACCTGGCCTTGGGCACTCCCAGTCCACCTGAACACAAGCACAGGAAATTGAAATATCTTAGGAGACACTGGATGTCGTGACAGATCGAGAACCAAACCTACAGTGGACTGTGTCTGCTGCAAATACTCCTCCTCCATCTTGGCCAGACGAGCATTGGTTTCCTCCAGCAGCTCCTGCATGTCCTCCGTGTGCTTCTTCCGGATGTTGAACTTCTCCTTCTCCATCTCAGCCACAGCATCATGCAGCTGCACCAGGAAAAAGGTACAAAATAATAAATGGCATCTACAATTAGCATTTATAAGTATTATATTATCATAGCATGTAATTAGAATCAAAAAGCCCAGGTATTCACATTTCTGTCCTCTACGAAAATATTGTTTCTGTAAAATAAAAAGAGATTGAGGCTGCCCCATCCCTGAAAGTGTTCCAGGCCAGGTTGGACAGGACTTAGAGCAACCTGGGATAGTGGAAGGTGTCCCTGCCCATGGCAGGGGATGGAATGGGATGGGCTTTAAGGTCCCTTCCAACCCAAACTAGTCTGGGATTCTAGGAAAAAAAACAAAACAAACAAACAAAAAACCACTTAACACTGAAACCTCAAGATCTTCAACACAAAGGACAACTTATGATTTATGATTTACCTATAAGAAGGCAAGAATTAAACCCAACTTCATTGCTGGATGCAGGGCTGCAAAAACACTAAATTATACAGCGAAGTTCATGAAGGGAGGTGGGTTTGTCCTTTTTGTGACCCTGCCTCTCCTGAGAGAGGGAAGCAAGACAAATACTGACAATAACCTGGACAAAGGTGACACTGTGTCACAATAAACATGCTTTTCCTTCTGCTTTGCTGCTGTCTTGAGTTGAACAATAAACAAAAATACATTGAAGAATTCATGAACCATTGCAAAGCTAAGAGTTCAAAGAAATCACCGTGACAGCAGGTAGCAGCAGGTTTACCCAGATTAAAATTCCATGTCAGGTCAACCAGAAATAAACACTTCCCTAATACATCCAGAGACTTGCCAGGAGGCCAGATGAACCTCAGGAACAGGGTGACCAGATGGGTGGGAGTGGGTGTAAAAGCATCAGCAAAAAGAGTCTTGATTACTCCAGCAAAAAACAAAATCAGCACAAAAAAGTATTCCTAAAATACCATATTCCTTATATTTATTTTTTTGAGTGACAAAATGTATTATCCCAAATAAACACTGTAGGAGTCTGTCATTGCTCATTACCCTTTTCTCCCACTCATTGTTCAAGGAATCATTGCTTAGCTCACACATCTTCTTCAGCTCCACAATCTGCTGCTCTTTGGCTTCTCTCACAACTTGTGACTCACGAACAAGGGTCTGAACTGTTAAAAATGGGAAAAAAATAAACAACCATTCAACACCTTTGGGATTTTTCAGTGTTGGCAATAGATACAATCAGTTTATGTCAGTTTTCCAATTGATCTGGCTTTCTGTTGGTTTTTGGCTCTTAAATACTTAATGCATGTGCTGTTTTAAAATGTAGCACTTAGATTCTGTGTCACAAAAATATTACAAGGTGTTCTCTCTTTTATACTTTGTTTACAGAATATTTCAGAGTGAATTTTCCTTCCTGAAAGAGTAAACATGCATCAGCAAAATTCTGTATAAGCTCAGAAAATAGTTATTTTTCACCTGACTTCATGAGCATCCTTAGGATAAAAGGTTTTTGTGAAGGTTGAATGCCCAAGATAAACAACAAAATTAACTTCCCCAACTTAAATTGCAAGTGACCGCATCAAGAATTCACTTTTCAGGAGTGACTGAGGATTTTCATTATCTGGAAACAGTGTGGGCAACTCAAATTCAACCTGTTACAGCCAAGAGCAACCACCAGCCCACTGAGAGAAGCACCAGATCCCTTGTTGGACAAATTACTTTCCCAAGGAGCAGGAAACAATATACATGGAACACTCTCCCTTTTTGTACATAGATTACCAAACTTCTGTATTATTTTACATTGTGGTTTAGTCCATAGTGCAAATGCACTCCAAGGAATTCTAAAAGAAACTAACAGTGAAAAACTGCTGACAAGCCACACTCAGGGCAAGTTTTGTACTTGTGACATACTCAAGACTACTCATGTTTGAAATCTCTTGCCGCAATAGTCTTAAAAATAATCCACTGTGGTTTGATTAAAATGTACTGAATGTATAAAGAAATGAACTTTGAGCCAGAGATTCCAAAAAAAATTGAAGTAAGTGGCCAAAATACTTCAGTAGCATCAAAGAAACTTTTTTTGGTGACGCTCATAAAACCTGTATTCAATGTAATAGATCACAGGCCTCTTGGAACATTTGGGTTGGAAACAGCAAAGACAACTGGACAAGACTCTCAAAAACTAAAGGAAAAAATTAAGCCAAGACTTGCAAATGAAGAAGAAAGGGATGTCTGCAGAAGGAACACGCAATCCCACAGCCACAAGAGAATGCAGTACAATAGCACCACATAGAAAACAACCATGAGGATAAAAATCACCTTTTTTCTCCAGTTTTCTGATCGTCTCCTCAGATTCTTTTTGTTTCTTTTTGTAGGTGCACTTCAACACATCTATTTCATCGTTCTTTCTATCCAAAATCTGCAGGGAAAATTCAAAATATTGTAACAAAAGTCCAAAACATTAAGAACTACAACCAGTGCACAAGATGATATACCCTGATGTCTGGCAAAGGCGCTGCCTCCAAGACGTGCTGAGGTCATGCAGGACTAAGTGATCGAACATAAATCATTTCACAGCTACAACAGCCAAATCATAAACACAGGACTAGTTTAGATAAACGTAGGCAAAAGCAGATTAAAAAGGAGTTTCATGTTTTAAGCAGGGTCTTTTTGTTTTCTTTTAAACCTGGGCAAACCCAGTGTTGGTTTTGTTGAGTTGGAAGTTTCATGGCACTACTACTGCAAATAGAAAAGACTGGTTTCCCTTTTCATATTTATGTTGCCTAAAAGTATTTAAAAGCATCTAAAATTCTCAGCAGATTTAACAAATATTTAAATAAGTTGCTGAACTTCATTACAGTCTTTTGTACTTCACCAATTGAAATTCCTTGCATGGATTCCAAGGAACAATGGATTGGAATAGAGCAACTATATGAGGGTAACTACATCCACATTTCTGTACATGCTGATTTTGGAAAAAACCAGCTTGAATATTTGCACACTTTGAGATAGTATTTTAATTTAAACTTTGTGTTTAAGATAAAGATTAAAGTCACAGAAATTTTAAAACAGTGCCCCAAATCTCTTATCAAACAGAAGCTTTCATCTTAAAACAATATTACTCCATCTGCAATAAACGTTTTGTGTCTTTAAAGATTAATACGACACTATTTAACCTTTTCTAAAATATCCAACGTTATTAAACAACTTCAAAAGACAGAATTCTAACATCAGTTAGGAAGGGATGATAACTCAAGGGATGAGAAAGCATTTAAACTATTTCTTATTCTCTCAAAGCTGTTTCCTTTAGACTCTCAGCTTTGCTCGCTGCTTCTGCGCCAAGGCCTTGAGAACAGATGAGCCAAATATGCACCTGACCAAATATTAACATCCTTTCAGGAGGCTTTGATGTGTCACAGTGTTGTGTCAGCCAACTTCCTCCAAGCCTGTGACTCAGTCTTTAAGAAACAAAGCAGAGGCACCGAGTAACGCGGAGCTTCCAGCGGGATCAGCGGCCGCGATCCCAACGCCGGGCGCTGAACTCCCGCTGCACCCCCGGCACCACCGCCCTTCCAGAGGCACCTGGGATCCCACAGGATTTCACCCCACGTTTTAAACCTGGTATTAAAAGTCACAGTACGGCTGGGATAGGTTATAATCCTCCCAGGAGTGGTGCTGTCTGACACAATAAAGACAAATCCAACGTCACCTGTAGATCCGGTGCCATGTTAGTGCTGGAAGAATGAAGAGCCACATAAGTTTTAAAAATGCAACAACATAAATAAAGGGCTGTTTGGTGACCACCCTCTGCTCTAAGTGTCAAAACAGGGACAGGACAACAAGCACTACTGCTGTATGAGCACGAACAGATGTGATATATCTGTGGATTTTCCTACTGTTATATTTTGCATTTTGTCCATGAAAAATTAATTAAGTAATTTTGTTCACATTTTTCTATAATACAAATGTTTTCTCTCTAAAAAAAAAATCACAAGTTTATGATTTCCCACAGAAAGTTGTTATGCTGGTAAAATAGGTTGTCTTGTTCAAACAAATAAATTGCCTTGTATTTTCATCTGCTTTCTGCAAGTGTTTTCCCCTTCCTAAGTTTATGTTGCCATAAAATATTCTGCATTCCTAACAGTTTATGCCAACTGCTACCTACAGCTTGACTTCCAATGAACATTAATTGCAACTGTGAAGAAGTTAAAGAACAACTGCTAAATATTTATGATAATCATATTCTCTATTATTGTTTCATACAGTGCTTTTGGAAAGAAATACAAACACTTCTTACCTTTTGAACATCAGCATCGTGCTTCTGCTGTAATTTCAGTTTTTCTTCATGAAATCTACCTTCTGCTATTTTCATTTTCATTTCCAGCTTTAAAAGAAAAACAGAATAGATACATAATTTAAATAAAGAATAAATTACACTGGTGACCTTTTCATAACTTTTCCATTATTCATTTACGTCTTTCAGAAAGCAATAGGAAGTCACTAACAAAGAATTCTTATGGAAAAATCTATATTCAGTTTCTCAATATTTTCATATTAAAATTTGATACAGTTGTTACAAAAAATATCATCTTAAAACATTTCTTTAGAAAATGAACTTGTAAGATGTTTTAGTTGGCAATAAACACAACTGCTACTGCCCAGAACAAGCTATCGTACTTAATTTAAATAAACACTTAGGAATAAAACTTTTAATATTTCTGTTAATACACCAAGTTTGGTAAACTCATTTTCATTCTTCAGACAGGTGTTACACTTATACAAAGAATGTCCTTTAGCCCAGATGCATGTTTGTTTTTGTTTGTTTTCTGGTATTCATAGAGTTCACATTATAAACACATTTCCTTTCAAAGGTGACTTAGGATGGAATTAAGAATTAGATGCTGAAATACATTTCCTGTTCAGCTTGTGTTTGTTCAAAGCAGTACTTGAAACTCTCCAGCACAACAATACATTTCCAACTCTTACTTAGAATCTAAGTTTCCATTTTTAAAGTATTTTTAAATCTCTTGCATGTTTTCAGTACGCCATTAAAGGCTGTCTTCAGGACAGATACGAGAGAAACGTTATGTTTCTCCGAGTTTTTTAGAAACCAAAAGTGACACCTTGAGTTCAGATTCAGGCTATTCCACTCCTACATTTATTAACAGCCACTGTTCAGAAAGCAAAGTGGACTGAAAAGCTTCCCCAGAAGAGAGATCCTGATGCCCCTCACTTCAGAAAGGGAGGACCAAACCCCCTCCAGGAGATGCCTCTAAGTGGTCCCTGGCCAACAGAAAACTTTGTTTGACTTTTGGGTGTTCTAAAAGGTGCTGAGATCCTCCCACCTCAAGGCTGGACACAGCTGGGTGCTGACAGGAGCACAAATTTCAGCTATCACATTTTTATTTAGCTCAACTACGAACCTGACTTGTAATATCTCAACTCCAAAAGAACCAACAAGCATTATTAATTTTGCCTTTATTTTCCATTCCCTTGACTAATCAAATGCTGTCATTCAAGCATGAATCTTCATCTAACATAGACAAACACTAAACACAGTACCAATTATTATTGTTTTTACAAGATTCATTTGTATTATAGGTTCCTTGTGACTTGAAAATGTGAGCTTCAAAAATCCAAGTCAACTCAAAAATGCTGTGCAGGAAATGCAGAAGGCTCCTCAAGAAGTGAAAAGAGCAGCAGGAAGAGCAGCAAATTGTTTCAGTTTCTGGGCTCACTCAGTGACACCCAAGACCTGCTTATTACAGCACAGAGAGGTCGCTTTGCCTCCCAACTGTTTGTACATAGTCTTATGCAAATTAATGGGGGGTGGGGAAGTTAGGTTGACAATTAATCCAAAGAAAATAAATCATATTCTCAGCTGTCAGCCAACTCTTTTATCATCCCAAAATAAGCATCACGATAAAAATGCATGTTCTATTCAAGAAATCTACACATATGTATATATGAAAAGAAATATATGCGTATATCACTCCAACAAAGTGACATTATAGAAGAAAATCTTAGTACTAGGTGATGAATAAGTGTTGATTTAATAAAAAGAGCACAGTAATCCACTTCCAGATAGACAGCTTGTGAACATTCCATAAATAAATATGAAGTTCTCGTAAAAACACAAATACCAGAAACTAAACATGAAAGAGACTCCAATCTACTTGAATTACATTAAAAGCTTGTGAATGACTGAGGTACAGCTACTGCCCCCACACAGCTACTAAATCCACACAAATTACATTTAAAACTCATTAATAAAAGTGAGAATGTCTTGGCTGATGGAAATGAATCCTTGGTGGTTTGTATCAGCTGAAAGCTGGTCTAGGTTTTATTATTCTGTATACTAAAATAAGACAAAAATAAATCACGATGTAGAATTTCATTTGGATTAAATATGGACATATATATTCTCAAGTGCTGGTGATTGTTCTCAGCCACAAGCTGTTTTCCCCCTCCCAGGCTGACAACAGAACTCCCTGTACCCAAAGCTGGTTCCCCCTTCTCATTAATCTTCCACTTAGCACCACCCTTGCACTTGCACCAGTGCCCATCAATTTCAGCTCATTAATTCATTACACCACTTCCACTAGAACAGCCGTCTCTTAAAATTTCACGGATTTGGGACTGCTTTCCCAAAAAGGACAGCTAATTGCAACCAAACAACTGGGGAAAATGCATCCGAGACAGAGAAGTCAGCGCTTAATGCAAATGCTGTAATAACAAAGTAGATTACTTTTCCTCTGAATATTAGAAATAAAACAATAAAAAAACTCTTACTTGAAAAATCCCAAAGACCAACTCCTCATCAGGTGAGGGCTGAAAAGGGGACACGTTCAAAAGTACTCAAGGTCCTCAACTTTTATAAAATTAATGAAATTCTAAAGCTTCAGCACTCCAGGCACTTTTCTGCCTCATCTGCTTCATCCACAACTTTCCTAATTTTTCCTCTACTATATAAAGAAATGTGAGATGACCCATATTAAAAGCGTCTGAAATCCAATAGTTGATGTGCACATGGAGTTTTCAGCTAGTGTTAAGAGGAAAGCTGTATTTGTATTGAGCAACTGCAAAAAAACTACCCAAAAATCTCCAACGGCATTTAAATTTTTTAGTGGCCCACAGCTGCAAGACACGCATGTATCTTCATCACAACTTTTGGAAGTGCTAATTTGTGCATTTGCTGTAAAAATAATATATTGATTTAAAAATGCTACACTGAATTTCTTGTGTGAAAAACTGCTGGAAAAGCCAGAAAACATGAGGACAACACAGCATCCTATAGCAAAGCTTGGAGAACTGGAGGTTTCATTTCAAAATCCACTTTTTGACCCACCCTTTCTATGAGGCAGACTCCCAATCTCACTGAATAGGTCGGTAAAAAAATTGAGTCCTGTAAACATATTTTATGTGGTGATCTCATGAAGGCTGGGGTGGAAGCAAATGGGCTCAGCACTTCCCAACTGGGAATGAAATGTCTCCCCTTCCATTTCAAAGCTGAAGCATGTTATTAAATACTAATTACAATCAAGGAGTATCGTCCAAATTAAAACCACACCAAACTGAGGTGGAGCCTGTCCACAGATCCCAAATGTCAAACCTCAGCTCGTCCCAATTTCCTGTGGAACAGCTCTAGGTAACTGCACGTGCTGCTCTTCTATACAGTGCCCTCTGCATTTCAGCTTGACTTTATTTATTAAACACATATTAGGAAACAAAATAACCTACAGCAGTACCAAAGACCTTCATACGTTTTAGAGAAACCAGATAAAAACAACTTGTCTAAGTCATTCACTTTCTTAAACGCCATTTAAAGCGCTCATGCCCATTGGTTTTAATATCTTTTATCACCAGTTAAGAGGCAGCAGAGAATATGAAATTTATGACATGTTACCATTCAGACAAGAAAAAAAAAGTGTAGATATTTCGCTATAGTTGGGAAGTTTGCAACTATGTATGAAACGCAGCCATTGCTGTTGGCTGAACATCATTCCTTTGGATTTCTGTCATTGTTTATCCTCCTCACAAAGAGAATGAGGCAATTAAACCCTAAGGCCATGTAAACAATACTGATGTCAAACATCTGTGCTGTCCCTGTTATTTAAAGCCATGAAGGGTGGTAGCAACAGAGCTGCTTTTATGTGCCTAGTCACACTTTCTTCCTCATTTAAAAAAACAAAACACCACCAAAACCAGCAAATAGTTACCTGAAAATGGCTTTTCATGGTATTACTCTCCTGTTTCCATAGCACAGGTCAGGTGCTAGGAAAATTTAATAACTGTCAGGCTCAAACTGATAGAGTCTAATCTGCAACTGTCATAAAACTCCAGGGGGGGAAAAAAGTGATCTCTCCATTTTTCATGCCAGAAGACAAACAATCATCTTGTCCACATTTACAGAAATTTGTCGAAATATTTAAATACCTGATTTAAAAGCAAATCAATGAGTAGGTTAGCAATATTAATCACTGAACTCCTGCCCACTTGTCTTCATTACAGGGCTCACCCTCAGGCCAGGGGTGGGATCTTGGAGCTTTAACATCCATCAGGGATTTTTTTTTTTTTGGCTATTTGACAACACAGAACTTGTTGCTTGCCAGATTTTTTTTTTCCTGAGTCTATGAATATATGGGGGAGGGAGGGAGGAAGCGAGGAAGAGGGAGAAGGATGTAAACAATAAATGAGAACTTCAAAGTAAGAACTAACAATGTAGAACAATGACTTGTATATCTTATGGTACACGACAAAACTTATTTGTCTTGGTGTTCTGCAGCTGCTAAAAGAAATCAGTGCACAGCACAAAGCTTTGATATTTTTGTAGAAGAAAAAGGTCTCTTATAAAATATCAACAAACAACTAGAACTTTCTACTGAATTGTGTTTACTCAATTTTCACATGCAGGGTTAAAGCAATAAATATTGATAATTTATACAGTGCTTTAAACCATACAGGAAGGCCAGGACAGAAGAGACTGCACTTGCAAAACAGTCAAGATTTATTATAAAGACACGCTGACTTCAGACTAAAGTAATTGGGAACAGTGTATTTCACTTCATCATTAACAAGCTGTCTGTTCTCATTGTGTTATTTCTGTATCAAACAGTGCCCTCAAAAATCTTTAAGATGAGTATGGAGGTATATTAATACTTTCCACACTTTATAGCAGTGCAAGACTCAGAAGAACCACCTAAACATTTAAAACTAAATCACTGGTGTGAAAAACAGGAAAAAAATCATACTTCATACCAATTTATTTGAACAGAAGTTTCTACAGTAAATGTAAATTTCAATCATATTGGAACTAATCTTCCATTTTCAATTGGAACTGCTGAACTTGCACTGAGTTTACAGGATGTGGAAAAAATAGTGTTCACTGCCCATTTCAAAAAAATAAACAAATTTATGACTACATTTTGAAACAATAAATCATTAACCACTCCTATTTCAGCACTGCATATCATCAATATTTTTAGCCAGTGCAATGCCTAAGGTGAAATAAATGTCTTGTAAAGTCTCTGTTGCAAAGAGCTCAGGATAAACCAGAGATGGAGTGAAATAAAAACAGCATCAAACAAGTGGAACAGCCAGAAATTAGAATGTAGAAGCCCTTTATAAACATGGCATTTTGCCCAGATTCAAAGGTCCCTCCACAAAAGTCCATGTTTATGATCTGGACTGTATTATTTGACCTAACAAACATTTATAATTCTCTACATATATATAACCTTCTTTGTATCTTTACCCTTTAAAAACACTACAGTTGCTACTTTCAGTTGTAACACTTTTACACAGTAGTCTTTTAAACAGAAACTAGATATTCACTTTAAAAAATATGACATTGCCCCATTTTTATAGCCACTAAAAATTAAAGGTTTTATGCTAAATCAGATCTTACCAGCTTTCCCCATCAAGAAAAATCTGACTTTTTAAATGACACTGAAATTAATATACATTTTCTTGATACAGAAAAATAATTGAATGGACAATTGTTCTTATTCATATGTAAATGTCATTAGGCTCTTTCAAGAGAGAACAATGTATTTTTCACAGATTTCCAAGCTGGGGGTGGTGGGAAGAAGGAGAAATGCACACAGCTCTGTATCCCAACAACTGTAATAACTGGAAATGGTATTTCTGCTTTCCAGGATGTTTTCTATAGCCAACAAACATAACATGGATATTAGCACTACAACACATCATATTATTTAACAGCTTTACTTACAGTGTCCCACTTCCACATGTAACAAAAGTCTGCCACCAGTAGGAGACACTGACATCAATAAGTACCAGGAAAAGTTCAGTACATGTTTAGAAATTGTGAAAGCTTAAACACAGTAGTATTAGATACAATTTCATAAAAGACAGCTCCAAAATGCAACAAACTGTATCTTCAATTGCCAGCACTGAGAACTGAATCCAGCTGAGTCTGTGAACATGCAGGAATCATAGAGATTTCAATGGGATTTAGGGAAATATGGTTATAATGGAAGATACTACTTGAAAATTTCATGTAATTCTGCATAGTGCTGAGTCCAGGGAATGAGTTTGACTACACCGAGTCCACAACACTGACTTTTTCTCCCCAGTGTTATTCCTCTCTTTTTTTAATGCTGTATTTTAGCAGCTACTGAACTTTCTATGCTCATTGCAGGATCTCCTAAACCAGCCATTAAAACTGCACTATTTTCATCATTGCAACATGTAGGAATAAGAGTGCATAGGACCTATTTCTTCTAGTCAATGCTTTCCTGCCTTAAAAATCAGAATCCATACATTTAAAAAAAAAAAAAATCAAACTTTCTTCCTCTTTCTTTTTTTTTTATAGAGAGAGACACTTTGAGGTAGAGATTAATCATGCAGCAAAAGATTAATTCCCAGCTGCTTGGCAACCATCTGGACATTCTACTGGTTAAAACACTAGTTTGAATTGCTAACCTACCCCTTTGATCTTTCTCAATGTCTCCAGCCCATATGTGCAATAATTAAAGACATAGTTCACAAACTATTGCAAAAAAATAAATAAATAACTGTACATGAACATATAGATCTCCACAACCAGCCTGACTGGTATCAGGAATTATAAATCACCAGTCAGTTTATGAAAACATGTCTCATCCTGACATACACTGTGTGTCTCACACCAGTCTAGCAATAAAATGAGGTTTGGGTTTTATTACATTACATTCTGAAGAGTTATCAAAGCAAGACAGGATGTGACTTCCTCACACGGAACACAACGGACAACTTGCACATGTTTTTGGGAACAGGACATTAATCAGCCAGGAATCATGTTAACAGGAGTCAAGATTGCTGTGATTTTAAACATGAACTAACAGATTCCTACTCAGGACAATTACTCAGTGGTGAGAATCAGTTTACAACTGGATTCTCCATATAAATCAGGGACTGCATTCAAAACAGACATCGGGGTTGTGGATAAAAGGAGAAAATTCAAATGAACCAGAAAATATTCAACGTCACTGCTTGGGATATTTAAAGGGGGAATGAAACAGTATTTTCAGAACCAAGTAGTCATAAGGAAAAAAGTTACAGAAAAGTGAAAATTAAGATGAAAGCAACAATTATGTCATATATGCCCTTGTTTTAGGATACTGTCTCCATATTGGTTTTATTTATTTATTTTATTTGGCATGAATTTCATTTATTTAAATACTTCACTATGGAACAGAGCAATTAAGAGGAAGAAATCAAAACCAACAGGACAACACTCCTGATCACCATCTCCTTCTAATTGCAGGGACTCTTATCTTCAAATGTTCTTTTTCTTCTCTTTTCCATGATAACACCAGCAAATGTTACTCACTCTTCCTCCCAAGTTTTACAACTTTCTTTCCTCCCTGCATTCTTTCCCCTACATTCCCTGTATGGTCCCTCTTGGGGAAAATCCATATCACAGCCCTCATGCAATTTGCTCTGTTTCAAGTTATAATCTCCTGCCAGATAAGTGAGAAGCACAGTAAATCTGCTGCTTTCAACACCTTAAATTCAGAGCACTTTTAGCCAGACCAGGACTTAACTATATCAGCACTGCAGATTTTATCTTAATGTAAATATATCACTGCATCCCAACACTTTTGGTGCAGTAAAACCATATAAATGGCTTGATGATCTTTATAAACAAAATTTGTGTCATGAAGCCAATGGGAGTGCTCATTCCCAAAATAAAAGGAGAAAAACATAAATAAAGATTACAAAGATGAAGGTTCTAAATAGCTTTTTAAAAAGGCTGTATCTTAAAGATAAGACTTCTCGAATACATAAACCCCCAAAACTTTGTTTTCCATCTCACTTTTGGTCCTCAATCCATGAAGATGTGTTTTCAGAGAAGACAAAAAGAATTCTTTTTCCCATTTTCTGTTATCTTACACCACCCCACTCATCTCTCCTTTTCCCTGGGGGTTCTCCCTCTTCCTCTTTCCCCACTCCACATGACAAAAGGGTGGAAGTTTTGCCACAGGTGTTCTCTTGAAAACTCACCCACTGCCTTCCCCAGAATTCCTCCTCCCTCCAGCTGCACAACCATTTAATCTGGGCTGCTTTAGTACACAAGAGGCTGGAAAAGCAACCAGTGGTTCCAGTGTCCAAAGACTTTATCACTGGATTCCCAAAAATCAAAACAGAGAAGTGACAGGAACACAGTGATACAGTCAACAAAAACATTGGAAACACTCAATGTTCTCAGCTAACCCAGACAGATAAAGCTTCCCAATAATTATTGCACAAAGCATGGAGCTTGCCAGTTTGTCTGAAAAATAAAGAAATGAAGAGTTGGTATACAACTCAGTACAAATTTACCCTGGGTATTAATTACAACCTTCAACTGAAAAGTGAAAAGTATTTCCAATATGCCTCAGATTTGTTTAGGTTTCATTTGCTGAGATAAGATAAATAAGTATCTTTGCTTACAAAAAAATAAGACAGAGGGAAAATGAGAAAAAAATGCTAAGAAAATATAAGACTGGCAAAAAGAAAAATTAAGACGGAGAACTTCTTTAAAGAAACACCAAAATGTCTTTAAAGGATATATCAGATAAACTAGTGGTTTGAGAAAGGTTACAAGAAATCATTTTATTAACATAGTTAATTTTATTTTCTCATTCCAGAAGAATTCCAAACTCCTATCTTAGCAATGGAACTGGATCTGTTTTTCTGAAGAAAAATCACACATCAGAGCTTTTCCTTTCCCCCTCCTCTGCCCCGTGGAGCACTGGGTGACACAGGATGGCCAGAGGTGAAGTTCAAAGAGACACTTCTTCCTTTTTATCAAGACAAGCCAATCACCCCATCTGTCGTGCTTTGCTGTCCTGCTGAACACAGATATATTCCTGTGGTGCTGCATCTTCCTCGTTTTGAACCCCTGATTTTTCAGTAATGACCATTTCCCAAATGGTTTAATCCATGGCAGAAGGATTTGGGGAAAAGATGACTAAAAGCCGCTGCCTGACGACATTGCCATTCTGGCAGGGCTGTGATGTGGTTATCACTGCTCATGGCCATGTGTTCAGCATTACAGACTCCAAACAGGTGCAGGAATGGTTTATGAACAAAGGTCCAAAGGTTAAAAGCAAAAAACCCACAGTTATCCTATTTTATGTTCTCTTGTTGTACTACAAAGAGGTTGAAAACAGTTAAAGGTTCCCCCGAACCCTTTTGTACAGCACTATTTCTCTGTTAATACATTCACATTCTATAAATGAAAAGGCTTTACTCCTAATTGAGCTTCACAAACAAAATCAGATGAAAACACATTTAAGTTTTCTCATTAATAGCACACACATGGCGATTGTGAAACACTGTCTGTAACCTTTCCAGTTCAAACCAGCCCACAGTCGAGCACCATTAGCAAAAAGTCCTGGATTTTTACTGTGTGGTTTAGAGGATTTTTCCACTGAACTTGCAAAGTATTAACTGGGTATTTTCTGTAGCTCTTTGGCATGCATTCCTGTTTATTTAATTCGAAAATATTGTTTAAATGACAACACTGTGCTTTCAATTTATTTATTTTTGGGGCTATTTTCACATCTTATGAAACCTTGCCTCATCCTGAGGCGCTGGCTGTTTGAATATCGTCAATACAAAAGAACAGGCAAAATTAGAGCAGAGAAAGTGAAAGGCACGTGGATTGTGCAACTGCTTGTTTGAGCATCAACAGAGACTGCCAGGTAGCAAAAGAAAGCATTTCATACACATGATTATATCAACAATTGAAGGATCTGCCAACCAATTTGACCCTCCTCTGTATCTCTGTTAACGATGTTTTCTGAAGTCTCTTCAAAGTAAGTTTAGGACAGTCCAATCCATAAAAGTGTCCTTACAACACACCAAGGAAAAGGAGGGATGATTGCCTGCTTTGCTGATTATGCCCCTTCCTGCCCAACTCAGAAATATTTGAGATCCTGTGTGGGTTTAGGTACTTGTGGATAATAGGGAACTACGTACATATGTCTCAATTTTCCAAGAGCATATGGCTGAAATCAGAAATTTTAAGGACAAACAGCAGAGTGCTGGATCAGGTTTTCCGGTTTTGTTTTTTTTTTTTTTTTATGGCTGGTTGGTTGGTTGGTTTTGGAGTTTTATTAATCATTTTCTTAATGCACCTTGAGGTGCCTTTTCTGACCATTAATTCACTGTCTTTCAAAATAAGAGATGTTTTAATAAAATGAGCAGCTTGTGACAAAATATGACAAAATATCACAGGCAGTTGACTTCCTTAAACCACAAAATAGGTGAAAATGACCACAATATTTTACTTCTACACATATTGAGAGCAAAATAACCTGGTGTGAGAGAATTAGACAGGCAAGTTTTGACAGTAATCTCACTAATTCACTATGTTCCAAAAAAGTAAAATAAAATCCCATATGAACAAAATGAGGACTGGATCTCAATGAGGCAAATACAGAAATAATGTAGATTCTAACAGAAATAAGGTCAAAATCCGCTAATTTTGAAAGGTACATAGAAAGTAAACAAAAGTCCTCACTAAATCAAAGGTTTCACTGCCTCTGTTAAAAGGTAATTTGGAAAATTCCTAGAATTAAAACTTTTCTCCACTAAAAACTCTTTCATAGGACCAGCAAGCGTGTTCAGAATGTCTTTTTTATTCCCTAAATAATTGGGAAATACACTAAGTATTTAATGACAAGCCCTGTCACTTCAGCAACAATTCTTTTCCAGGAGATTTTCTGCTATAATAACTGCCTTTTTATTACCCAATTTCCAAGAAAAAGACTCAAAAGGATCTTACCTCTTTCTCCTGCGTTCGAAACAGCGCCGGTTGGTCCCGAGAGGGGCTCTTTCCCAGCCCAATTTTAGGTGTCATCTATTGAACAAGAAAAAGTTCAAAACAACTAATGAACTTAAAAACAGTAACCCCAAGTGAAATCAATCCTGACCAGGAATTAAAAATAGGAAGAAAATTTGTCTGGCCTTCTGAAATAAAGGGACTATCAATACGTACCAAAGTCCTTGAAACTCGTTTTTCTCGCAAATATCTTGGGTTTTCCAACTGAAAAACAAGGGAGAGAAAAATCAGCATCTCAACAATGTCTTATATTTTGTCTTATAAACACCAAGACATCATAACTAAACTATACTTAGCACAGCAACTGTGTCACTCAAAAGAACCACAGGAGAGATTTCAACATGCCTGAAGTGTTACAGAAATAGTCAATCTCATAAGAGATAATTTGGTTGGAAATGACCTACTCAGCAAGTTTGATAATGTAAATGGACCAAAAATGGCACTTTTTTCCCCCCAAACTCTTGTGGTTGTAAAAATTCCATCAATTACTATTTTCAAAGAATTTGGCAGCTACATACATAGGCTTATGCAAAAGATTTCCAGCTTTACTGGATAAGTTTTCATTGAAATCAGTATAAAGCCACAATAAATTTACAGATTATACTGATTAAAATCTAGTGTTCTTGAAAAATTACAGTTGGGTGCATTGAAACTACAGCCACACATGTAAGTTATAGAGACAAAACATAAGGAAATAATTCATTAACATGACGGTATAATTAAAACAGCTCTTTTAATCACAATTTTTAAGAACTGAATACAAAACATTGTTCCCAACCCACTTCCTCTATCAGACAGCTCTATCTTTCTCATTTTCTCAGACAATGAAGCTCACACATCACATCACAGAGAAAGCAGAATGCCCAAAAAAAGCTTTCAAGGGTATAATCTTGTAAAATGTGGCAGTAAGATTTGGAATATGAATGAGATTGCAATACACATTTAAAAAAAAAAAAAGTTAAATGTAAGATTAGGCTGATCTATGAGGCATGGCAAATATACCAAATGTTTGCACTTTCTGCAGTACTATTAAATAAATTTCTATGTTGAATTTATCAGTGGAAAAGCAGCTTAATCCCTCCGAAATTTCAATAGTGTTATTCACTTCCTGTCCCAAAAGGTGATGTAGGATTTCTCTGTGCTGTTAAGGAGTTACCATATTTCACCCAGAAGTAGTTGTAGATGCTCACATTTAATACATACATTCAATTCCAATGAACAGTATTAGCCAATAAGTTAATACTATAACTGAAAACATAAGAAAAGTGATAACTTAACAATAACCTATTTATCTTTCTTGTTAGTCAGTTTACTAAGAAAGTTAAATTGAACTTTTTTTAACACAAAGCATCCTGGGTTGGCAGGTAAAATCCATGGGCAGCCACCACTGAATGAAGGAATCCTGGATGCACCAATTGCCACAAAAATGAATAAATTTGGACACAGAAGAGATTGTGAGGAGAGGAACACAGGAGTGGGATCTTCCCACAGCATTAAACACAGGAGACAGGTAACAGTAGAGGGGAAGAAAAAGTAAATCAAGAGAGCAGGAAATAAAAAGTACAGAAATTCCAATCTGGAAACGTTTGGGAGGGTTTTCTTTGTCCTACACATTTGTCCCTGCAGTAGAATTTTCTATCTGTATTTTACTGCTATGACAGTTCCCCATCCAGCCCACGTGCCTGGTTATCCCCAGGGCTGTTTGCCAGAAGCTCCAGGTTCTCCCCAACTGGGCATCCCAGAACTGAGCAGCAGGGAACAGTGCAAGCCTTCCCCAATAAATACCTGGTGGAATTTGGAAAAGGCTACAGAGCCACATTTCCAAGGCTTAATTGTTTCCCAAAAGCCCTATCTCTCATGCAAAATGAATACAATCACCCTTTACTTTTGCTTTTTTTAAAAGCTAAAAATTATTGCAAATATTTACAATTAATTCGAATCCTTTATCTGACCATGACATTAAGCTGCTTGCAGTCTTCACTTCAAAACCAGTCTAAACAGCTAAGGTATAGTCTACTTGTTCATGAGCAAGAAGGAAAATGTGTCTCTAATACTTTGTACAGCCCAAGTCTTGCATTTTTTGATTTTGTAACAGCAGCCATATGTGCTTTGAAGTTAAATGTTCCCACTTTGTTACTTGTTGTGGATTATATCCACTAAACTGATCTGTAAACATTTAATGCCTCCACATTCATTCTTTTCATGCTGGTCTTCTGCAAAACTTCTTGTTCTCAAAATCAGACCACATTAAAGAAGGAATATCACAATAAAGAATGCCCCAAAAAAGAAAAAAAAAGTCTGTATTTATGAGAAACATGCAAATTTAAAAATAATAAGCAAAAGGTCAAAGACAAGCCAAAATACATATGCATGAAACTGAAGGACTGCCATGACAAGAGGAGTAAATCACATGCTTTTTTAGGAGTATGAACCAAATAAATGTCATCTTGAAAGACATCTTTATTTGAACTAGAATTGAACTCTAATTTGTAAATACCACTTCTGAACAAAAATGGTATTTTGAATTTCTTTGTAGAAGAGATTTTGGATTCTCCTGTTCTATTAGGCATTCTGACAAGAAACCATGTTTCAATTTGTGAGAACTGCAGCGGTCACCTTCTAGTACTTGAGTCCTCCTAAAATAGGGCTGTGAAGGTGTTGGGTGATCAGCTCCCCGTGAATAAATCCCCATCATTTAACAGAAATAATCTGTTTCATGAAAATATACTTATTTTCTTCAGTTGGAAAAAATTATGGCAGAAATGTGCATAAAAATACAGTTCCAAAACTGAATTTGAGGCAAAATAGCCATAATTTCTAACTCTAGCATTTTCAATTTGTATTTATCTTAACAACACCTAAAGTGGTCAAAACTAAAGATTTATGAAATATTTAAATTAAAAGCTACCAATGCAAGCATTGAGGGAAGCACTGATAAAAGTAAATGGAGCTGAAATAGTTTCCCCCAAAAGCAAGCACAGTGCAGGAAAAGCACAATTTTGAGCTCTGAGTACTTTCAAGAGACTCATCCTCAGGAATATCAACTATATTTCATCCCTCAGGCTGAAGACAGTGCACAGGCTTTCTATCTGTGCACTATATCACAGTCCAGAACTCACAGCAAAGCTTTGCTCTTTTGCTCAGTAAATACCTCAACAATGACACCATTGATGTCCTGGTTCCAAACTACCCCTCCAAAGTCACGTTTCACTCTTTGGAAGATGTTTATCAAGGTATGGTTATCTTCAATAATGCACAACTGCAGCCTCTTTCAGTCCAGTCACAGAAGGTATATTGTAAATATTAAGATTCAGGGAACAAAACCCCCACACTTGGATCTGCAGACTTGTTGCACATTCCCCCTTAAGCTTCTTCAAAGACAAAATGTGATTGTTTTCAAAACAAGGATGGCAAAAACACACATGAAAGAGTTAAGAACACTTAAGGCTTTGAAATGGTAAACAACTAAACTGAACCTTGCCCTAAATTCTTACTTTAATCTAACAAATCCAGCCAGCCAGCATGTTCCCTACAGAAATAACTGCTGAGTAGCTTCAGGAAATTTGAGTAAGGACATTCTTATCTAACATCATAATTTGAAGGGAAGTTCACTTTAATGCTGCTTCTGCAGTCTTAGTGGAAGGACATTAAAGCACACGAAGACTGTTTGTCAGCATGGAAGTTGAATTTATTTTTTGAAGTCACAACACCACTTGGAGTTCACTGTGGGAAAGTTTTTCCAGTGTTGCTGCCCTCCAAGGCCACAACATATACAGTAGGTATGTTTATAGTAAGCAGACAGACTGAGAAACCAAACAAAAGATAATCAAATGGCTTGTGCAGAAATGGTTGAGCTTAACTAGACTGGAAGGACACGGGCAGATGTGAGCCAAGTCCAGAGAGCAGGCACAGCATCCACTGCTGCTGCAGCCACCCAAGAATTCCCAACACTCCCCTCCACTTTAACCCTGTGTTATTTAGCACTTCTCCAAGCAAGCAGAACAGAACACAAGGCACCAAGCATGGAATTTCTTTAGTCTAAATCTTCTTTAACCTTCATTAGGCAATAACATTTCCCATGATAAATTCTTCTGGGCAAGACTGAGTGTCCAGGTTCTTGGCACTGAAGATCTCACATCCTTTCTGGTAAAAGCTAAAGAGTTAATTCTTGTCCTGGCTGAATTCCAGTGATGAAAAATCATGCTCTCCCTGATTAAAAACCCCCTTTGCTATTTCCCCAGGGTACAATCTCTTTGTGTGCTTTCTACCTAAACGATGTGCTGAATTTCCTGGGATGTTTGAAAGACTTGCTTTGTCACGCCCAAAATTGGCTACAATTTGGTGACAAATGAAACTGCATTAGAGGCATCATCAAAGAGAGAGAGAGAGCAACAAAGACAGAAAGAGAGGCAGGTCAGGTAAGAATTTGCAGGGTTTTAATTCATTATTGTTCCTTTATGCAACTTAAATTTTTTATCCAAAAGTTATGTTTGTGTACAATCTAAAAATCAACTACAAGAGGACAAACTGAAAAGGAAAAAAATGGTAGTCTAATTCCATTATCCAACAAGGTTCTTTTCCTGACACTACATTTATTTCATAATATTTAATTATTTTTGAGATAGAAACAGGAGATGGTCACCTTCCCTTCAGTTATGAAATGTACTACATCTGCAACAATATGCACAAGTTTATTGACAGCTGTTCATAAATTAAGATCACAGAATCACAGAAAAGTTTGGGTTGGAAGGGACCTTAAAACTCATCTCATTCCAAGCCCTGCCACGGGCAGGGAACCTTTCCCTGGTTACTTATATTATATTCTAGACCAGGTTACTTTTATTATACTCTAAAATGTCTAAAGAATAACAAAGAAAGTTCAAAATAATGACATGACCAAAGAGTACGGGTATCTGTCTCAATTTGACAGACTTCAATTTGAAACTTTTCCCTGCAAACAGCAATACAAAAGGATTTCTTCTTTCGTACATTGCAAATGCAAATTCAAGGCATGAACATCTAATAAAGGACATGCCCAGCAGTTTAGATAAGAGTCAATACAGACTAAGAGAAACACATTTTATAATCTATGTAAAATGACCTTAAATTAGTGTTCCATGTATGAAAGGCAAATTTATCACAATTAAAACTCAACCTTTTTTTTTAACATTTACTCATGCATGACTAGAATCTAAAGAACTTGAACAATAAAATATTTGATAAGCATAATCAGGAATGCTGCAAGGCAAACGGAAAAATTCTTTTATTACTCACAAGTAGTAACAATATCAGCAAAGTAATGAAAGAAACTTACTTCTGTAGAAAATGTTATTACTGAGAAAAAATATCTGAAGCCTCCAGATGAGGCTGTTAAGCTTTGACCTCTCTACTTTGAAAGAAATCATAAAAGCCTTTCCCAAAACTTTTCACAGTATTTTTAATAATAATAACTATTAAAAAAACTCAGCAACTGACATAGGCATATCATAAAAACTGAAAACACATCCAGTATATGACCTTAAAAATACAAGAGCTTTGAAAAAGAGGAAATTTAGAATATATTAAAGAAGCAGGAGGCCAAGAGATAACAGTAAAAATACCAGTTTATAACTGGTCATTTCAATCCAGACAAGCCAAAACTGGAGCAATGAAGACTCAGCAGCAACTCACAAGTGGAAAACACCAAGGCTGTCTCACCATTATGTGTACCTAACTAGGTATTTCCAGATTCTTGAATAAAAGCATAGTCTCCATATATACTTGCCTGAAACAATCACAGCTTCTGAAAACTGCAAGGATTCTTACTGAGAAAAATCCTTGTATAAAGACTTGCATAACCAAAAAAAAATCAAGGAAAGTTTGAAAAGCTTTTCAAAACAACTGTTCTTCACACCAGGCAGCTCAAAGTGAAAGCCATTCTCTATCTCCTTTCCTATCTTCCCCCACTACTGAAGTATTCTTCTGGGTCAAGGGTTCTCTGTATCTAAGGTGGGATCACTTGTAAATTAAGTTTCCCAAACGCTCTGCAGCTGGGACTAGCAATTAAAGGACAGCAAGATGCTCCCATGGCAATTTAAATGCTTACAAATAACAGCAGTCACATCTGACACTCCAATCTTACAGATTGCAAGGTGCTGCCATCATTTAGTGAGATTTTTTATTTTTAGTAATGACATCTTCTTTAAGTATGACACTCCACTTAAAACTTCCTGACCCTTTCAGAACCCACTGGAGGCCGTGATCCACAGCAGGGAAACACTGTTCAGCAGCAACCCCTCACAGACCTCTCTTTTACAACCTCAAATCCTCTTTGTCAGGTAACTCCCAACAAGTCTTATCAGGCAATCAAAGTCTCTCATGAGCGACTTATTTAATTACCATCCCTGGAGAGGAGACTTGAAAAACTGATTTATGTGTCACGGTAGCCAATTTGTTATCCAAGGGAGCTCCCGTATCAGCAGAGGATCATCACAGTTTAATAACCACCCATTATCAACACAACATGATTGCAAACTGGAATTGCAATTAGAAGAAGAAATAAAATACAAATAAAATTGCAGAGATAAGAGATAAGCAAGCAGGCAGATCGACACTGATATAAAAATGCGGGATATAAAGAGATTCTTTGTCAGCATCCATTGGCACAATCTGTAAAATGGCCATGAGCAAGTTTTCCCCCTTAAAGCAGCTTTGAAAGCTCAAGGTATTACAGCTTTCTGCTCATATGATCCAGGTATTTATACAGCCCAAATATCCAAAATCTGCAAGTGACTGCTTGCACCTTTGTTTCAGACACCTGTATAGAGCCGACATTTTCACCCATCTCCACCTCCAGTTTGGAAAAAGCAAGAGAAACACCAAGAAGGACACAAAAACATTAATATTCTTTGTTATCATTTCTGTTTGTACTGAACGGAACTTGGCCATCCATGCAAAACCTTAAGTGTAATAGACAAGATTTTTAAATGCTGTCATATCCCTCTGGACTGACAATAGTGTAGAAAGAATAAGGATCATTTGGCAACTGATTAAAATGACAACATGAAAATACATGATTACTGTTCAAAAAACAAGGCTGAACTATTTCATTAAACTTGCTCTCATCACTCCTAATTTTGGCTGCAACTCTGTGATCTTTCAACCTGTGACAATGAGCAGAAGATGAGAAAGAAAAGAAAGTCAAGAAACCTCCCTATTAAAATCAAAGTGATCTTAATAAAACTAAATTGCTATAAGGATATGAATCCTAATAAATATATTAAAAATTTGGTGGTACAAGTGAAAGGGTTATAAAAAAGACAACACAACACAATAGAAAAAATGCATTCAAATACAGCTACAGAGAAGAGGTACTTCATTGTGACCTTAGAACTATTGTGGACTAATGCCACAGAAAATACACCCAAGGGAATAAAGTCTTATCATAACAGTAACAAATTCTAATTATTAAAAGGGAAAGAAAGAGGTGAACACACAGAAAAGCCCCTTGAACACTTTCAAAAAGAGGCAAACTGGCCAAAAAAGTTGAGTTGTATTAATGGCTTGCAAATACTGTATTGGTTAAAAAAAAATAAATACAGAAAGCCAAACCTTTCTTTCATTTATACAAATGTAAATAAAAAATAATGTTAATGTCATCTAGAAATAGTCTGAATTTCTACCAGAGTAAGACACTTGGTTTTGACCAGCAGCCATTATTTTGCCTGATTTATCAGTAAGCATACTAAATATGTGAATATTATTGTTACTTAAAATTTTAATGTTTTCTTCTCATATGTTCATAAATAGCCTGTCCAAGCTTTACAATTCATTTCTAGAAGACTGATTCTCACAGAAAGTTTCATAGACTAAACTCAGAATGCAGACTACATTGCTAAGGAGTTCCCACTGCAAGTTAATAAATAAGTAAAGTACTTGGTTTATTTTACCCCAAGATTCCAACTATTGAGACGTGCTTCGAGGTCATCATCATCCAATGAAATGTTTCTTTTGTGATGATCGTCCTGGAACATTAAAAAAGTCAAACAAAATATCAGAATTGCTGGCAGATACACAATTTAAAATAAAGCTTCTCATTGACTTGGCCATACCTACACTGCACTTCTTAATAGTGTCACTATACCTCTGACAGCCTTCATCTAAATAGCTCAGTTACCACAAGGATACTGTGCTGAGAAAGGAATTTAGAGGATAAGTTAGCCTGGCTCTTCATTTTAATGTTCTTCTTTATTTATTTCCAAAGCAATGGTCTCCTTTACAGAGGGTGAATTTACTGAACATAAATCAAAATACTCCGTTTCCAGGTAACAAACATACTTATTCCAGAAATGATTCATCTCCACAGTACCCTTGGTGGGGCTAATCCAGAATGCAGAGATCACCTGATCAGCCTCCAAACAAAAAAATAGATTTAAAAATTCAAGGAAACCACAGCCAGGCAGTGATGGTTATCAAAGCAGAGGACAGAGCAGCTGCTGCCCAGCTCAAGGGTCTTCTATGCAGAAAGAATTTCCAGCATCCAGCCAGGGCTGTGGTTACTGCTGCCCAAAGAAGTAACAAGGAATTGTCTTCCAGAAGGAAGTTTTTCCTGTAGAATAACAGTAACTACCAACTGCATTTAATGTATCTAATGGGGAAGCTGGTACAGAACATTTTCCTCAGCTGAAGTATTTAGAAAAACAATACTGAAGCATGAATAACTTTGTCTTAATAAGTTTTGTTAGCAAGAGGTTTGTGTATGGGCCTGCCAGCATCTCTTCTCTACATCTCATTTGTCATAAGCATTCAGCAAATGGAGCTTGGGCTGCAGTTAATTAACACTTGGTTGGGGCAGCTCTTAATGTTTCTTAAAAGTCTCCCTGTTCCTCTACCTGGGCCTGAATTATGGCAGAACATCTGTGTGTCACTGACAATGGAACAAGGTATTGTTTGTTCCAGCCAGCCAAACGTTATCAAACTGTTTGGCAAAGCAAGAGAGGATTATTTCATTTACAGGCCCTTTTAAAGCTGTAATCACAGGAGAATCCAGTACATACAGCTGAAGAACAATGAAGTGCTAACATGGAGTGATTTGTCTAGCACTGCCCTGGAAGCTATGGCAGAGCCAGCAACAACAACAACAAAAATAAACATAAACAAACCAAAACAACAAATCTCCCTACAAAACTTTAAAGCCCCAAATCCAGGTTTCAACTGAAGAAAATAACTTTTTTTAAAATAACTCTTCCATAAGGAATATTTCCTGAAGTAAAATAAACAGGAAACCAATAAGGAGAAATTAAGTAAATCCAGCATGTGGTTTTATTTTTAATTATGGCATTTCTGTATTTAAATTACATTTGTATACACACAATCAACACACACATAAATACACTCATACCAATCAGAGCCTAGAGCAAAGACACTCAATTTTTGCCCACTGAGCACCTGTAGCCTGCCATGATAAACCACCCCTTGCTAATCCTCTATTCCAGATGCACAGCAGAATACAAATTTCCTGAGAAAAGAGCTTCCAGTTTATCCTATTTGCACTTCATTTCCTCATAAATTTTCAGCTGTGCCCAGCTGCAATCTTTCTAAACTCTTCCTCTGATAGAATCAAAAAAGAAGTGTGGGCAGACCTACAGGTACATACAGCAAATTCAGTGTTCCTGGAGGGGTGAGAGTTGCTGTAGGTGTGGTGAAGGAGATTGCAAGGCTGCAGAGCACATTTAGGAAGGTAAAGAGCACATTTCTTGGTAACACATATTTGTCAGGAGTAATTTTCAGTGCAAATGCTTGTAATTATACAGACAACATCACTGAATATTGTGGACTTAAAGGGTTTTAGACAAAGTCCATTCAATGTCCTTTCATCAGTCCTAATGCTTGTTGTGGAAAGTTTGATGAAACAAACTCCCCAAAATTCACTCTTTCAGAGGTCAACCATCACTGAACAGAGCCAGAGGCATCTATGCAGCTTTCTTTAATCTATTATTGCAAAATACAAGATGATGTCAATACAGGCACGTTGCCAAGCCCAGGGAAAACAATGCAGCAGACTCTGAACACACAACACTAAACAGAGGTCAAGCATCAGGATGAACTGAGAGCATCCTACAAGAAATTCTTTTCCCTGCACTGCAGAGGACAGATTTTGATGAGCTTTAGTCCTCCCTATCACTCCCTCCCAAATGCCTGCACCTTTTCACAGGGGTCATGACCCACACAACTGGAAATAACAGCTTTACAGGGATATAAAAACCAACTCATGGAAAAGAGAGCTTTATGACAAAAAGGAGGAGCATCTTACAGACAGTGACGTGCCTAGGTCCTCTTCATCTGTCCGGTGAGGAGAGCTCAGACAACGGGACATTACTGATGGCTTCTCCTTGAATCTTTCCCTGTTATTAATGACAAGAGTAAGCAGAAAGAGAAGAATTCGTTTTCAACAACTTGTGGCACACAAAGGATGTTAATCATAGAATAGAATCTTTTAAAATATACACAAGAAAACGAGTGTCAGGATGTAAAGATCAAAGGAAAAAAGGAGAAAAAAGGAAAATTTTCTTGTTAAAGGCAAACAAAAACCTTCAGTGTTCCATTAAAAAAACACCACTGAAAAGCCCCACACCAAAAAAAACCCTACAAATATCCTGTACATGACAGTACATTAAAAAGTGTTCTTTGCTTTTCTTTTACTACATGATCCAACATCTCCCAAAGGATTTTAGGATAAACTCGACCTAAGGAGAGGGCTGCTCTAGGAGAATGTTTTTGAAACAAAACGGCTAAGCATATGAAACAACATGGGCTGGAGTCCAGTGACTCAAGAGAAGAAAGAGGAACTAAGGTGATGGTTGGTTGCACTGTAGGGAAGAGTTTCAAGACCAAAAAACCAGGTTAGATGAAGGAAATTCATCCTGTAACACACAGACTTGAAGACAAGGGCAAGAACTACACACACAATACAAAGCTCAATAAAAGGCAAGGGCTTGAAAGGCCATGCAGAGGAACATGTCAAAGGAACAAGTCACAAAGATTGTCTTAGTTTCATTTCATTTCTGTTTTATGGACTAAAGTGGAATATGAGGGAGATGGTTAAGAAAAGCCCAGGAGACAGGACACAAGTACAGCACGACCAAGTGCTCTGTCCAGCAGAGCTGCATAGGGATTTTCTGGAAAAGCCTTTGTCATAAATAAAACTCTTGGACAAAAGGAAATGAAGAATGGATGGAGGTGAAGAGAACTGTCACTGATGCACCTCGTCACAGACTTTTCTCAGCCACAGAACAGCAAAAAAAACCCCAAAATACAATAAAAAATATAAGCATTTATTAGATGGGTTGATACAGCAAAAGATCCAAAACAGTAGTGAAACAGCCTTCAGCACATACTCCACTGTCAAATCCACAGGTATTAAGGTAATCAAAAACTCCTGTTGGTCCCTTCACCTTCCTGTGACTGGCTATATTATATTAAAGTCAAATCAGAACACTAAAATACCTTCCTTCCTTTCCATCTGGCAGCAAATTAGATGGTTGTTATGCCAAAAAGACAGTGAGATAAATTAAGTGTTTATGAACAGAGCAACAACTGTTGGATGTACAATATAAACCAGCCACTTCTAGGAAGACAAACACAAAGTTTTCATGAAGCACAGGGCCCCAGCTTTCACCAAAAGAGCAGGGAACAGAGAAATACAACAACTGGGAGCCTACCTTCCCTTCCAGCACCAATAAATCCCACATAAACAACATGTATGGATGCACAATAACAATTACAAAGCAGTAAATAGTTTAGATAAGCAAAGTCTTAGAGGTAAAAAAGATCAAAAGAAATATAATAACACAATGACTGCCTCTTGCATTTCTTACCAAGATTTCCTTTGACACAAAATTACCTTTCATTAAATGGAGATAAATCTTTGCCTGTGAGTAAAACTGCCCTTTTATCAGATTTCCTGTCTGAACAATACTCAGGTTACCTAACAATAAAAAAGTTCCAACTGTTTAAAATGAGAGAAAACAGAATTCAAGCTCCCATCACTCAGAGATTCAGGAATATCAACAAATCCACAAACCAACCCAAGTTACCTGTAATATTTTCAAATTGACCAAAGGGAGGAGAAAAGCCTAGATGTATTCTTAGTTCTATGTTTGCTATTTTCAAGAGGAACTGAAAAGGAAGCTGCTTTACTTGATTCTACAAATACAATTTGAAAAGATTGTTAAGGATGGATCACAATTTTGCTCACATCAAGTATATACCTGTCCACTCCTTTTTCCAGCCTTCTGCTAACACAAGTCAGGCTCCACAAAACACAAGATTAATTATTTTTCCTCCCACTGCACCTGAGTGAAGGATGATGAGATTTTTGACATCAGTCCTGTGGCCTCCTGCTTCAGCCCAAACAGGGAGCTGGCATGGGAGAAGGAAACGATTTGCTGCTAATAAAGGAGATTAGTAAATATTCCTTCTAGGAGCAAAGTAAGGAAAACTCACTGATTCCTCCTGGTAAAGCACAACTACACACTAACCTTTAACAATGTTTTCAGGCACAACCTATAAACATAGAGTAGAATTTTCCTGTGGGGTCAGTAAGACCAGGTTCCTGTTCAAACCAAACATTTCTCAAACCAACTCTCTCATGTTTCAAAATAAAGCTGCACCTTTCCAGCCCCAGCTGGCTGAACTTATCCACATCCCAGTCTGCAAGTAAGGTTTGTCTACCTACTTTTTGTTTAGGCAGAAAAACAACTTCATATAGACAAGTCAAAACTGTCAAACACAGAATTGTCTGTATTGCAAGATAAAAATCACTATGAAAAGAACGTCTCTCTTTGTTTGGGTCTTTGAAAGGAGAGAATCTTGAGATAAAGAACATCAAGTAGTTACTCAAACATGTCTCACTGACATTATCTATTTTGCCCTGAGAAAATGTTGTAAGAACTGAGTCATGGCTGGAATGCAGAATTTTCATCCAATTACACATATTCCAAGCCAATGGATACAGATTTCCCAATGCACATTCAGAGGAGAGAGACAAATACAATGGAACTCGGTCACCATCTGCTGGCTGTCCCTACAAACTGCACATTCCAGAAAAATTGAATATATTACATTTTTACCTGCATTGATAGCTCATTCAAAACTGTAAAAACAAAGTAAAACAGAATCTATATGTTGGATATAGGCAATCTCTTAACATAGTCACATGTAAATAGATATTAAATAAGCTATTTCTACAAAACACAACAGCTGAAATATTTACTTTCAATATTTTTCTGCATAACTCAGAAAAAAAATTAGTTTCTCATTGCTGTGAAGATTAATTTATGTAATATACAGAAGTACCAAAATTTGCCAACACAGATTCAGATTTCTTTAGACACAGCCCCACTCCTGACCCGACCCCCACTGGCAGAGCTGTGCCCACACAGATGAGTTTCACTTCCAGAGTCCTTTAAGCCAGTAACTTTATTTCATTATATTCACTTGCTTCTCTTGCCATGGAATAATATGCAATCCAGGTCTCCAGAGAAGTCACCAGAGCCTTGGGAACCATGTTGATCACCAGTGTAGGTATTGCTTCATTCCCACAGGATAAAAAGGAAAAAGTAAGAGAAATCAAGCTGCACTATGCCACGAATGACTTAGGGAACTTTGCCAGGCCAAGCTGAATCCTAGGTTCAGATACTGAGTGGGAAAAGACATCAGATTCCCAATATTCTACTGCAAACCAGATAGCAAAAGAGAGAAAAAATATGGCAAAGGGAGGGAGTAGGTGGAACTGTACCTCAGCTTTCCTCAAGTGAGGACCAGCCCCAGTTGGATGAAGAGAGAGAAATATGCAAATGCCACCCCAGCTGACAGTACAAGTAAGGAATTTGGAGTAATGAGGTGCATTTTTAAGCCACAAATATGACCTTGTAGAGATATCAGTGTGCTAAACTGGGCCTAATAGGGGAGAGTTGTGCTCATATTGTTTCTAAGACCCAGAGTGATACTTTAACATGATGATGCTGCTCCCAGGGACTGAGACAACCCAACCAGATCTAGCCCAGGTATCTTGGTATGGCACAGCAATAACACAGATTCATCCAAGGTCTCAAAAAACATTTCTAAAGCACGATGCATTCCTTGTTTTCATAAGGTCAAACCTAATTTCTCTCATTGAGGGTATCTGGACAGCTCTTCCCAACAATTCTCTGTATCACCAAGCCCAAAGAAGTAATATGATAGCTCAGCTGGCAATTCTCCATCCTCTGCCTCTGTTTCTTAAACCACGAGTCTGTTATCAAAACCACAGGTTCTTATCAGAGCCAGAAGAGCCCCTATTTCTCAGGAAGAGAAGATACAGACACCTCAGACCAAAGAGCAACTTTTTAAATGGTTGTTAGAATGACACATAGTTAATGGATACAAAAGAGAAAAGTTTCATGATACTCAGTATCAACGTGATTTAACTTGCAAGTGTCTGTCATCTATCCAAATCACTGCTGAAAAATTAAAAATGTGATTAAAAAATTATGATATACAGCATAAACATCAGTGTGCCTATGAAAGAACAGCTAATGATGGCCACTTACGAAAAATGTAAGTGAAAACATTAAATAAACATTGGACTTCAGAAACAAAACTTGCAAATGTATTTCTAATGCAAAGAAACGAAACCAGAAGCAAACACTTCCTCCTGTACAGCACCTACTGAGCTTTGAATAATATTCACTGCATGTCTAAGAGTACTTCTCTCACCAAGAAGTACAGAGAGGTTAAACATTAACTAAACTTCAAAATGAGGAAACAAAAGGAAATTCCACCCTTGACTGAAATACAGCCACATAAAGAAAAAAAAAGGAATTAAAAAGTTACACTACATAAGAATACGTAGCAAGTAAATACTTAAGAACAGTAGATTAAACTAGAATTTACCTAAGATTCCCACAAAATAGGACAGAACAGAGCTGAAGTTTTCCAAGTGTCCAAATGACCAGCTTGCCACTCCTTCAATACTGCAGGGACATCTTTCTAAGCCAACAGGAAAACAAGCCTTAATAATGTGATACATTGCACCTCTTTTTCCCTGCTGTAAACAGCTCTGCTCTCAGCTGATTGGGACTCTGGATGCAGCTTAGGCTCACTGGCTCCTGCAAATCAAAAACCTAAATCTTGCACAGCAAAACTTGCTTATCTGCAGGGAGCCAGAATTCTGATTCTTCTAAAAAACCTATGAGCAAACATCATACAACAACCTTTAAATCTGCTACCTGTATGCTTGTTTATATTTCTAACCTATTAAAAAAAAGCCATTAAAAACTGATAAAATAGCTGCATTCAGCATCGTGGCTTTAGACTACAAATGTAGACCTTGAATTTTCATATTAAGTGTCTGTAACTGAAAGGAAGAGGAGAACAAGAAGAAGGGAAAGAGGAGAGAGGGATGGGACATGGAAGAAGACATACAGAAAATAGAGAAGAAGATATAACAGAGAAAAGTAAGAACAGAAAAGTCTAGAAGTTCTCATTACATTGAAGCTGTTACCAGAGTTTCTGTATATAAAGCACAAACACTGATGGTGAGTCCATGAGGGAGTGTCATAAACTCACACAAACTGAAACATGCAGAGCTTATCAAATCAAACATCTATGAAATACACATCAAATACTGAATAAAGCAAGGAGAGAAATCTTACCCACGTGCAGGTGGTGTTGCTGCAGATGATTCCTCTACAGAAGACACATTGGTTTCACTGTTCCCCAGCTCTCCCAGCACCCAGTCAGGTAAGCAGTCAGGGCTACTGCTCCGAATTCTGGGTGAACTTGGTTCATCAAAATAAACTGACTACAAAGAGAATGAATGCAAAATCAACACGGGAATATATTTACACAGATACATTCTTTACACTCTTAATATCATTTCTTGCAGGAGTATCTGCATTCAAAACATTATTTTTCCAATGAAATCACTGAGCTGTGCAAATGCCACCTTCCCAACCCATGGGAATTCATACAGGAGCCAATGGTGTAAAAGTTTTCCAGTACTTCACTTCTTACAGGATGGGTGATTTTAGCACAAATTGGGACTATTGTCTCACCAAAGCTGGTGCCAAGGGTTGACACAGCACATTCAGTTCAGAAAACAAAGTGTAACTGTAGCAATGTCAATGTGAAGAGCCTTTATTTATCACGTGCAATCCCACTGAATCCATTCAGAATCATTTTTCACATTTGTGCCAACTCAAAGACAGAAAAGTAATTTCAGGATACATTTAAGCAAGTCTGTCTTATAAAGAAATGACACTCACCATGTAGGCAGGCAAAGCTTTCAGCATTCCTTCCTCTGGTTTTTGTGTGAAAGGGCCATCCAGCACTCCTCTCTGCAGCATGTGGAGCAGTAGTTTTGCATACAAGTTCCGATTCTCCCTTCCCACTATTCCTGTGCCTGTTCCTGAAGGTTTGCAGAGTTTTTTAATCCACAGTGAACATCTTTTTCTTTCTGAAAATACAGATATACATGGTCACTATACATTTTCAGAGCAAACCAAACACATGGAGAAAACAGAAGTCATCACTGGTCACCAATTTTGAAGGTTTCTCCCTCCTACACAAAAATTTAAAGCAAATCAAAGAAAAAAAAAACTCAAATGACAGAACCATATAAAAGAAATGGCTAAATACCTAGATTAAAAATAAATCTTTTGCAATAGTTCACATTTACATATTCCACAAACATTTTCTATAAATTCAAGTTTACCAGAAGTTTACATAACTCTCAGAAATAGCATGTTGGGAATCAATCCCTGATAAGGACAGAACACATAAATCACTAGGAATTCTGCACTCACTGCAAGAGCTGCCATTGACTATAATTTACAGCTTGCATGAGCATTAATACTTTAAATACACAACAAAACCTCATCCACTTAAAAAAATAAATCTCTATTAACAGAAGCTTTGCTACCAGATAATGAAATTACTCATTTGGTTAAAATGCTTATGCATAAAGGTCTTGATTTGTAGAATTTGTGCCTTTAATAATAACCAGCTTGTTGTAAAAATTAGATTTCTACATCAACTGACATTCTTATTATTATACATTCTTCACCAAATTTTAACAACTTTACAAGTAAAAAAAATTCGCAATTTTGTAAGAGCTATCTCAAAAACAACGTTCTTTAGAAGCTTTTCATTTCTAGTGAATTAGGTTTTAGAAGAAAGGTGTTAATGTATATATGCAAAAACACATTTACATTGTGAAGATAAGACAGACAAGCTCAAACAATTGCAGTAGGTACCTGAAAAACCCAACTTTAGAAGTTGTGCAAACCCCATCAAAACGGTACCTTGTAATGTCAGACATTAAGTGTCTGGTTAAATTACATGATACAAGGACACATAATAATTGTCAGTTACCAAGAATTTTGTTATTAGCATTTAAATGCACATTTTACCATGTTTACCTGAACTATGCTGCAGGTTTAGGACATAGGGCTTCATGGCCACAACACAGCTATCTAATTCTGCATCCAGTTTTTCCTTTATTTCCTCTTCACTGTTCATTTTGAAAGAACAGAAAGTAACCTGCAAAATGAATCACATTGAAGTAGAAAAGGTCAAATATTATTTTACATCAGTCTCTGTTCGTCTTAGGCCACACAAAGATGTGCTTGGAACAATATGGGAAGTAAAACTAGATGTGTTATTTTAAACAAACACGAAACGAAGAGGGATTCTTTGAAAGTGACAGGTACTCAGTGTAATCTACAAGAATGTGCTTGTTTAGATTTGAAATTGAACAGCCAAACACACAATAAATGTATTCATTACACACAGTTTGTAAAAAACACCCCAAGGCGTTTGTGTGATACCACATTCCTAACTTGATATTCCTTAGAATTAGAGGGGTTTTTTTAAAGAAGGGGGAAAAGAGGGGAAACAAGTAGAGCCATAGTTAAAAGTAACAGAACTAAAAACGCTGTCAGGACCGGTTTTTAAGGAAGCAGCACTGCAAAGAGCAGCGCTCTTCGCTCATCTCTCAGCGCAGCGCGGACCTTTCCGTGCTCATTTCAGCAATTACCGCGTCTGTCTGCCCGCGGAGCCGCACGCAGTGCCCGCCCGGGGCCCTTCCCCGCGGACAGCCCCGTCCCCGGCCGTGCCCCCGGCCGTGCCCCCGGCCCGGGGCGCACACGCGGGTCCCCCGCGGCCC